>OY986056.1:30897226-31217286 GCA_963920205.1 Stenodema calcarata | reverse complement strand
GTTACAAATTTCGAAAATCGAAGAGAACATCTATCTAGAGAATTCAAATACGGTTCAGAATCATCAATAACATTTGGATTTAATTCATGGTAAATAGGCGTGTACGCGGGGCAAAGTTGAAGAATGGTGCAACTCCACCTATTTTTCAACAATGTTGATGAATATGAACGCCATGTTACAAATTTCGAAAATCGAAGAGAACGTCTATCTAGACAATTTAAATACGGTTCGGAATCATCAATAACATTTGGATTTAAGTCATGGTAAATAGGCGTGTACGCGGGGCAAAGTTGAAGAATGGTGCAACTCCACCTATTTTTCAACAATGTTGACGAATATGAACGCCATGTTACAAATTTCGGAAATCGAAGAGAACATCTATCTAGAGAATTCAAATACGGTTCAGAATATGTATTCAATTTTATAATTACGATTTTTTTTCACCCTGATACAACTGGGCAAAGATGAAGAAAGCGGCGGCTCCACCTATTTTTCAACAATGTTGATGAATATGAACGCCACGTTAAAAATTTCGAAAATCGAAGAGAACATCTATCTAGAGAATTTAAATACAGTTCAGAATCATCAATAACATTTGGATTTAAGTCATGGTAAATAGGCGTGTACGCGGGGCAAAGTTGAGGAATGGTGCAACTCCACCTATTTTTCAACAATGTTGACGAATATGAACGCCATGTTACAAATTTCGAAAATCGAAGAGAACATCTATCTAGAGAATTCAAATACGGTTCAGAATCATCAATAACATTTGGATTTAATTCATGGTAAATAGGCGTGTACGCGGGGCAAAGTTGAAGAATGGTGCAACTCCACCTATTTTTCAACAATGTTGATGAATATGAACGCCATGTTACAAATTTCGAAAATCGAAGAAACATCTATCTAGACAATTTAAATACGGTTCGGAATCATCAATAACATTTGGATTTAAGTCATGGTAAATAGGCGTGTACGCGGGGCAAAGTTGAAGAATGGTGCAACTCCACCTATTTTTCAACAATGTTGACGAATATGAACGCCATGTTACAAATTTCGAAAATCGAAGAGAACATCTATCTAGACAATTTAAATACGGTTCAGAATCATCAATAACATTTGGATTTAAGTCATGGTAAATAGGCGTGTACGCGGGGCAAAGTTGAAGAATGATGCAACTCCACCTATTTTTCAACAATGTTGACGAATATGAACGCCATGTTACAAATTTCGAAAATCGAAGAGAACATCTATCTAGAGAATTCAAATACGGTTCAGAATATGTATTCAATTTTATAATTACGATTTTTTTTCACCCTGATACAACTGGGCAAAGATGAAGAAAGCGGCGGCTCCACCTATTTTTCAACAATGTTGATGAATATGAACGCCACGTTGAAAATTTCGAAAATCGAAGAGAACATCTATCTAGAGAATTTAAATACGGTTCAGAATCATCAATAACATTTGGATTTAAGTCATGGTAAATAGGCGTGTACGCGGGGCAAAGTTGAGGAATGGTGCAACTCCACCTATTTTTCAACAATGTTGACGAATATGAACGCCATGTTACAAATTTCGAAAATCGAAGAGAACATCTATCTAGAGAATTTAAATACGGTTCAGAATATGTATTCAATTTTATAATTACGATTTTTTTTCACCCTGATACAACTGGGCAAAGATGAAGAAAGCGGCGACTCCACCTATTTTTCCACAATGTTGATGAATATGACCGCCATGTTAGAAAATTTAAAAATCGAAGAGAACATCTATCTAAAGATACTCGTTCCCAATCCGAATCGATAATAAAAAAAATTTTTTTTTGATTTTTCACACCATGGCAACTGGGCAAACTCTTAATTTTCATTAAATTCCAAAATTGAAATTTCGAAAATTTGTGACATCATCTATCGAGCTTTTGATCACCGTAATTGATTCCCGTTTGCCGATTTCAAGTATTATCAGATCCTAAGGCGTGGCAACGGGGCAAAGTTTCGATTATGAATTCGTACACAACTTCAGGGTAGTGAAAAATAGCGGTTTTAAAACTGTTATACCCCCGACACCTGATGTTCCCGAGAGCTGAATTTTGGTTTACGTCCTCACGTGCCCCTGGAGGGTTGGTGTACAAAAAACTCTGCAAATTCTTGACACAACGGTTTATTATCTTCCTTGTGCAGATCACCCTTCTGTCTATACCAGACTGTATTGCAAATCGGCACCATACCATATTCTCACCGTACTCATACCATACCATACGAATTTCTTTCCTATCATACCATACTGTACTATACCAAATCATACATACCATAATATACCATACCATACTCATACAATGTCATACAAACCGAGTGAATATTGAAATGTCATCCATTTCTGACCTATATTTAAAATTTCAAGTCCCTAGCTCATCATCCAAATATCATTTGTTTAAACAAATAGGTATTATTTAAACAATTTTACAGACAAGAAACCGAGTGAATATTGCATTGTGATCCAGTTCTGACCTATTTTTAAAATTTCATGTCAATAGCTCATGAGATGATGAATCATCAAAATTTAATTTGTATTATTACAAAAAGGTATTATTTAAACAATTTTACAGATGAGAAACCAAGTGAATATTGCAATGTGGTCTATCCCCGACTCACGGTTAAAATTTCTAGACTGTAGTTTACCGGGAAGGTAGTTCTGGGTTGGGTCACATAACGGCCGTTTTCGACGCGAAAGTTTAGTGTTTTTCCTAAACCTTTGCGCGCTCACTGAACGAACGGCTGGTCGCACAAAAATCCAATTGGTCTTAAAAGATTCGTAATTTTTCAGGTCATTCAAAAGTTAACTAAAAATTACACCGTTTCATGAGAATTACTATTTCCCCCCTAATTGGGGGGGGATTTGGGGGGAGGGAGAAAAAATGGTCAAAAGGCACACCCTTGGAGCATAACAAACGAGTGTGCAAAATTTCAGCTTGATCCGATTTGTCTGCTGGGCTGTAGCCCCGTCAATGAACAACAACAAGAAGAAGAACGCGAAAAACGTGAAAAATAGTGGTTTTAAAACTGTTATACCCCCGACACCCGATGTTCCCGAGAGCTGAAATTTGGTTTACGTCCTCACGTGCCCCTGGAGAGTTGGTGTACAAAAAATCAACTCTCGAGACACTCAGGGGACCGAGCTACGGGATGGTGAAAACCCCAACTTGTTCGCGTCGCTTCGGTTTTCAGGGCTTCGGTTTGCTTGGCGGGCGGGACGCTCCTGCGTCCCTTGATACGCCGTTCGTACAAGTAAGTATTTATTGTAGCCGAACTGGCAAAAAACCACAAAACTAGAAAAGTGGTAACTAGGGACTCATAGCGTCGAGCTGTGTAGTTTCCATAGTCCCTTACACAAATCAGTTATACAAACACACTGCCTTTCAAGAGGCATGTAAAAAAATATTTCCCAGCCAGTAGGTATATATATATATATATATATGTAAAATTTACATATATATTACTTGGGTACCAATTTAATAGGTACCCAAGTAATTAAAAAATTCTAACTCCTAAGTAATTCGTAACTAAGAAATTCCGTTCCTTCGCCAAAAAATCAAGAATCGGATAGGTAAGGATGAATTCGAAGATCAGCTTTTTTGGTTCACAAGCAAGTTTTCAAATTTTGGTTTTTATTGTTAGAAATTGCTAAAAATCGTTAAAAATATAACAGGGTCTTCCAAAATGTTGCATGATTGAAACTTTGTCCGCGCTTTGATTGGAAATTGGGAAAACCGGCCGGATAACATCTACCACCTTCTTTTTCTTCGTTTCCTTCGCTTCAGCAACAATTCGGCACACGAAAGAAGCAACAATGTGCTGCAGCAATCGCTGCAAAATCTTCATCATCCGTTTCCATTATGATGTTGGAAAAACTCCCTACGGCTCGACCTTCAAACGGCTCGACCTGGATCGCACTGGATCAAACATTTGCCACACCGTGTAGCTGGGGCTTTTGCTCGAGTCACTCGTCGAGTACGGTCAACGTTTGGCCCAACATTCGACGCGTCGTGTAGCGCCGGCATAAAATCAATAGGGATGTCCCACTTTATAATAATATAACCTTCCAGCGAAGAGTAACCCTGAATATATAGTCTATGTAGGAAGTGCATATACGTTGAGCATATTATAGTATGCTCGTATGCACAGTTTGTCGCGAAGCTATCAAGTACAGAGCGTTTACATTTTTTCACTTCTTCAGCATTTCGCGCCTTCCAAAGGTCTTTGTAGCCCAGTTCCCTCAGGATAGTTCTAAGCTGCGAGGCCCAATTATTTTTTTCAGTATCCACCCCTCTATTGATTGTTGATATGAGATGGTCGTAACAAATACGAGGGTATCTACTAACTGGCATACGTAAGACAGCTTCCCAACAACCCAAGGCCTTATCCAAAACCAAAATTCCCAATTTCGCTCTACCTGTCTCCGCGTACTAAAGGGCAATGTAAAAATACTTTTAATAATTTTTGACTGCACTAACTCCAAATCTTCAAGGTAACGCAGACCCCAAATCTTTGTAACTTACGGATTAATTGAGGGCTTTTCAACGAGTGGCGAACGATTTTCGTGGGATGAAAACTGACGGCGATACATTTCCTTAGAAACGGGTCGGTTGTAAGTGAAAATCATCACAAAATCCCGCGCTACTTTCGTTCCACGGTTTCGTCACGTTTTATCCCGGTTAGGTGATGGCTAAAAGAAACATTCCACCCACGACGGGTTCAAAATTGATGCCCACCGGAAAATAAGTTCGTATTCATTAATATTATTAAAGAATAAGCCCATCTCTGGTATCACTTGAGGGGCCTGACCACTTCCGAAACTTTTGGACAAAAAGGTATCCGAGGTGTCCGAGGGCCGTCGCCAAGTGGTGGGGGGAAAGCCTCTCCTCCCCTCCCCCTTCCTCCCTGCTTTTTCGACTTGGAAAAGTTGGGAAATTTCGGGCTGTGAAGATTAAAAAAAAAATAATACCTAGTGAAAAAAAATAAAAATAAATAAATAAAAATGAGAAAAGAAAGGGAGAGGGAATATGAAAAGGGGAACCAGGAGAATGTTGGGTTTTCCCAACATGCATGACTTGGAGTTCCCATACTCCGAAATCCAGGATTTTTTGAAAAGTTCAAAGGAGATTTTTCCCAAGTAAGGTTTAAAAAAGTTTTATTATTCCCAAGTTTCCCAACTTGGAATTGTGAAGTGAAAATTTTTCAAAATTCCCAACTTTTCGCTGCTTTTTCGACTTGCTAAAGTTGGGAAATTTCGGGCCGTGAAAATAGAAACAAATAATAGTGAAAGAAATGAATTTTCCTTTCGACATAAGCATTCAGCCAATCTTAGGATAGCTAAGTAAGACAATGAATCAAAATTTGATGTATATTCTTATAATAGGTATATTATGATACCTATACCTGTTATAAGAAAGAGGTATAATATAATATACCTATTATAACAAATAATACTGTTATATTAGTTACATACCTAATATAATATTATTATTTGTTATATAATATTATTTTCTTATAATATCTTATAATTTATTATATAATAATATAATACCTATAATAAATTATAAGATATAGGGACGAACCTCTTGGTTCTTCCCTCCCATCGCCAGCCCCCCCCCCCCCCCCCCCCCCGGTTTTTCTTCTCGCTACGGCCCTGGAGGTGGTGTAAAGTGACAAATGAAAACCTTGAGGACCATCGAGGGCAGTACAGTACAGTAGACACAGATAAATCCATGAGGTAACCGTCCTTCATGTCTGTACTCGACATAGACACACAGGGAACTCAGTTTCGATGAAGCGAAATTCACTTTGTCCAATAGCATGGAAGTGGACCACGGAAGTCCTTCTTCCGTGGTCCTACCAATAGGTAGGTACCTACCAAGTACGTTCTACGTGGTCCTACCAGTAGGTAGGTACCTACTAAGTACGTTCTTCTGTGGTCTAATAATAGGTACCTACTTGTAAAGTGCAGTTTTTGAGTTGAGCGCCTTGAATGGAGGTAAGACGTTTGCTCACCAGGGGCGCTGCGTGCCAACTTTTGGTCAACAGCCAATTATGTTGTTGGTGATCTAGTAAAGTTATTTATAAGTACTTATTTCAATTACAAATCGTGTTTATTCGTTGTGTATGACGGTCATCTTTATTTTGCATTCAAACTTCTTTACGGCACGTATCCATATGGCATCGGGAAACGAGCAAAATATTGATCTGATCAGCTGATTATCACGAAGTTGGTGTGTGCTACGGTGAATGCGACTCGTCGTGACGAATTAACTTCTCAATTTATCGTTTGTGTTCGAGTAGAAGTGGGCAATTATTGTTTAGTTTCTAGTTCAAGTGGAATCTCAAGTCTTCCTGGAAGTTTCCGAGTAATGTGAAAGTTCAACGCTCCGTGCATTATGGAGCTTGTCGGAGAATATGAATACAACAGCAAGGACTTGATTGGGCACGGTGCGTTTGCTGTTGTTTTCAAAGGGCGACTTAGAAAGGTTCGTCTTTTCCTACGTTTCTCCTATAGTTGTCTGTAGAATATCAACTCAGTCCATAAATGTCATGCCATTTGCCCAATAGGTACATGCTATGAGGTGATTTCCTAGTGATGCCAACGATGGTTACACTCCACCAAATCCTTGAGTCCTCTTTCTTGACGAACTGAAGCAGTTACATTTTTTTTAATTCAAGTTTACATCCCCGTTCTTTTCATGTAGCGTTTTCATTTGGAGTTACGTTCGCAGTTCAAATGTGCATTAGATTTAGAACTACTCGTTGTTTAGATACTCCCTACAACAGTGGCATCATACTGGGGAATGATGCCCATAATCTCTGTTGACCATCGTCATTACATCCATGTACCAAGTATAGCATGTATAAAGCCATCCGTTACTCGTTGTAAATTGAACATACGTGATGCTATACCACACTGATCCCGAACTCGAGATGACGAAATTTTATCCGCTGACGTTTCATTCTCACAGTCTATTTTGAATTATCACTCCCAACCTAAAAAGTACAGTCCAATAGAGATTTTGAAATAAGGACCTGTGACTGTGGTGTCATCAAGCTGATCATTTATGACTCAGGATTGCTGATTATTTTATCATCCATTTGTCACTCATAGCTTTATGCCATTGCTTTAAACCTAATACGTCTTGATTCCCCAGCAGACGACCTTATCGAAAGGGTTATCAAAATTTGTTATTCAACTTTCCGACTGTCTAATGATCCAACAGATACGTACTAGTTAGCACGAGCTAATTTCGCTTGTTCGCAGTGAGTCATATCTGGGCCGATCTAAAAAAAGAGGCCGATATCACGTATTCGCCTTCATGGGCCTCGATAATGGTGAAACCTCCAGTTTTCCCACATCGACACATTGTAAATGAATGCAGTTGGTCCCCCGCCAAGGCTTTTGATGGAATTTACCGGAAACAGCTTGCTATTATAGTATAACGAACGAAATTGGCATTCAACCCCAAAACATACAATTTGATACAGGTACTGGTATTGAATATTTCAGTGGTATCGGAAAGAAATTCTCAACCGGAATGTAAACTTACTAAAATTAGAAAATCGGTAGGTACCTGATAGAAGTGGTGTGATGAAAGCGGCAGGCTCTCACCAAAACATGTTGACAAACTTTATTTCTTCAAGGGATGAGGAAGGGATATTGGGGTCTTGGTTAGATTGAGTCAAGTATAAATTATACCCCTTGAAGAAATAAAGTTTACAAAACATTAGGGTGTTTCTCCGAAAATTTGTATTGTTCATGGAACAAATTTCTGAATTTGAAACGATAAAATTCACCTTTTTCTTTCAAATTTATACTCTCCTAGCCCTTCAATGCACGTTTTTTCCTTTTTTGATGACACAATTCATATTAACGTTTTCGAGGGTGCTGAACACGGGAAAAATAGTGAAAAAATCCCAGATCGAAATTTGACCCCTAAATTGTCAATTTAAAATTTTGGGACATCGTGGTGGTAGAGCCCTGAAGTTATGTCCCAAATATGGGACATCGTGGTGAACATTCCTAGGGTCAGGTCCCATGTTAGGGACTCCGTGGTGGTAATAATGAACTTGATTCTGTTCTACACTATTGAAGTATACGTAGCACGGACGAACATAATTCTAATAGGTAGGTATATAAAACAAGGCAACTCGGCTCTATACGCTTCGAAGACTTTCTTTTGAACCATCAACCTCTTTTAACGCTCCCTATTCAGTTAGAGCTCTTGAATTGGCTAATGGACTTGGTCTTCAGTGTTTCTCTTATATCAATGTCACCAAATAGTGAGATAGTCGAGTCGAAAATTTGAAAATTCATTAATCTTCGCCTCTCCTTCACTTTTCCCTTATGAAAGAGAATCATTCAATGACACCACCATACTTTTCCTAATCATATAGACTCGTATATAACTTATATATTCAGTCAAACCTCCCCTGATGGAAGCCTCCCAATAATAGACGATTTATTGGCGATAGATACATTTTTACTTCTGTGTAAAGAGAAAACGTCAGCAAGGTGGTGCAAAGGAAAAGTGCTACTTGTTGTTCACAACGATACTCGTCTCCGCCACCTCCAACTAAAAAACTATGTAAAAATGGGTGAGCTATGTTAAAAATCAAACTCATACGGTGGATACAGCTTTCGTACAAGTACGCAACCACGAGAGACATTTTATGTCTTTGCGCCCCCTTTCCCCTTCCTATAAAATCCCGTATTGTACTTTTGTTTGTGGATTGCAAAAACACGTTTTAAAAAAAAAATATTTAAAAAAAGAAATATTTTTTTTATTCAAATAAATTTCAAAATACAATTTTGTTTTACTCATTCCATAATTACATCATTATTATCATCAGAATTTGTAACGCTGAGTAGTGGCCGATGATGGGAAAAGGGATGGGCTAGAGTTTGTATATTTGACACATTCCGCTTAAAAACTCCATCGACGCACGTCATATTTCGTGTCGTCGAGATTTCCGGAGAATTGTTTAATTCACACCCAAAAGTTTCAGTCATAAATTTACGAAACGCTAACCCCTCTTCAGAACGCAAGTCAATGTTGAAATCTCCACACAGTACAACCGGTAAGTCGTATAGCTTGAGCTCGTCGATGAACAGAAACAAACCCTTGAGTTTGATCGAGTACGGTAGTAGATATCGCTCGAAGAACTTGATTTTATCGTTCAGTGTTGTCCCATTTGAAAGATACGTCGCCACGAATAGTACACGCTTTGTCAGTTGTGTTCAGAAGTCCCTCAAGGGCCCACATACCAAATCTCAGAATCGTGGGATCATTAGGGAAAAAACAGGATTTTAGAGCCACTCAGCTGATCTGGGATCGGTCAGTTGTGTTCAGAAGTCCCTCAAGGGCCTACATACCAAATCTCAGAATCGTGGGATCATTAGGGAAAAAACTGGATTCTAGAGCCACTCAGCTGATCTGGGATCGGTCAGTTGTGTTCAGAAGTCCCTCAAGGGCCTACATACCAAATCTCAGAATCGTGGGATCATTAGGGAAAAAACTGGATTCTAGAGCCACTCAGCTGATCTGGGATCGGTCAGTTGTGTTCAGAAGTCCCTCAAGGGCCCACATACCAAATCTCAGAATCGTGGGATCATTAGGGAAAAAAACTGGATTCTAGAGCCACTCAGCTGATCTGGGATCGGTCAGTTGTGTTCAGAAGTCCCTCAAGGGCCTACATACCAAATCTCAGAATCGTGGGATCATTAGGGAAAAAACTGGATTCTAGAGCCACTCAGCTGATCTGGGATCGGTCAGTTGTGTTCAGAAGTCCCTCAAGGGCCCACATACCAAATCTCAGAATCGTGGGATCATTAGGGAAAAAACTGGATTTTAGAGCCACTCAGCTGATCTGGGATCGGTCAGTTGTGTTCAGAAGTCCCTCAAGGGCCCACATACCAAATCTCAGAATCATGGGATCATTAGGGAAAAAACTGGATTCTAGAGCCACTTCGCGTAACGCACTCTCGTAACACACTTCGCGTAACGCACTCTCGTAACACACTTCGCGTAACGCACTCTCGTAACACACTTCGCGTAACGCACTCTCGTAACACACTTCCCGTAACGCACTCCGCGTAACGATTTTTCATTTATGTGCCATAGTAAAGACATAAAATGTCAAAATAGGAGCGGACGTGAGCATTGGAAGAACTTTTATTGAAGAAAATGAGAAGAGTCATGAAAAGCACTACATGCATAAACAACATGCAAATAATATTTATTTATTTTGCATATTATGCAAAACCCATGCAACCATCATACACCGTATAAATCATTCCCAAAAGCGCTTTGCAAAAAATAATCTGTTGAAAAGTAAGTAGGTAGAACAGTTGTTGTTCATTTGATGACGTCACGCGAGTTGCCAGTGTCTACCTTCGCATTTGTTGTTGTCGGCAGTCCGAACCCGTGTGTTGATTGTGTGCTCGAAGCTCGACGATTTTTATTCTTACGAAGTTTTATCGAATATTTGCGCACTGTACTTTAAATATATTTCTTATGAAGGGATTTTCTCGCACGTTGTTTATCAGAGATCCTCATATAAGTGGCGACCGTGACAGGACAGTGAAAAGTAATCTTTGGATAAGTAAAGTCAGTGCGTCAAGTAAGTAAGAAAAGTGCCGGTTTCTTCCGAGTTGATTTATCGAACTTCTACTCAAGTAAGTCTGTTTTATCGTCATTATGTCACTTGAAGTAGCAAAGAAATCAAGATCGGGCATTCGTCGAGCTTTCTCGAAGTTAGCAAAGGACATAGAAACAATTTTAGCCAAAAAAGATGAAAACATCGACGTTGCAAAGTTGAAGTCGTTGTTTGCCGTACTAGAAGTTAGAAACAATGAGTTATCGACCAAAAATTTCGCGATCTATGAACTTATGCTTCTAGATACTGTAGCGAGTGATGCTTCGATTGATGAAGAATTGGCTACGTGTGATGAGTATTCTCTCAAGTTTTCGCACATTTCGGCGTTGGTGTCAGAACACGTGGATCAAGACAGGGTATCCAATTTTTCGGAACGTTCTAAGAAAACTTCTGTTTTCCGTGGTTTTTCCGATTCGCATGGTGCCTTTAGTAGCTCAATGTATAGGTTACCAAAAATGACGTTGAAAGAATTTGGTGGGGAAATCGCTGATTGGCTTCCGTTTTGGGATCAGTTTAACAAAATTCATGTTGATACTAATCTAGATCCTAGTGAAAAACTGCATTATCTTTTGATGTCAATCACCCCAAATTCTCCTGCTAGGGCTGTTGTCGATAGTTTCCCTGCTACGTCTGATATGTACCCTGAGGTTGTGAAAGCATTACAGCAACGTTTCGGAAGGAATGATCTCTTGACGGAGTTCTATATTCGTGAATTGCTCAGCATTATTTTGCAAAATATGGCCTCGTCTCAAAAGCTTGCTTTATCAGAATTGTACGATAAAGTTCAGTCACATCTCCGAAATTTACATAGTTTAGATGTTACTATTGACAAGTGTGCGCCAATTTTGCTCCCACTCGTTTCCTCATGTCTACCCACTGACGTTTTGAAGACTTGGGAAAGGAAAGGTTCCTCAGGAGTCAATACCAGCTCAAAGACCATACTTGAAAATTTATTGAATTTTCTCAAATGTGAAGTCGAAGGTGAACAGAAAATTTCAATGGCTCTATCTGGTTTTGGACTCTCAAAAAAGTCGACCTGTACTAAAGTTGACAGCAAAAAACTCAAGAAGGTTTCGGAATTTTCTAGTGACAATATTCCTACAGCTGCTGGTCTTCTCACTACAGTCAAAGAATCTTCTCCTAAGGGCTGTATTTTTTGCTCACAAGGTCATAAATCCCAAGACTGTCCTAAAGCTGTCGACATGTCATTGGTGGATAGACGCAAGGTCGTTTCGGAAAAAAGGGCTTGTTTCTGCTGTTTGAGGATTGGTCATTCAGCTAAGGTATGTCGCAACCGCCCTAAATGCGTTGTTTGTCAAAAATCCCATTATCCCATAATTTGTGAAGGCGTATCCCAGAACACTGTCGCTAGATCTCCTGTTACGTCAACTAGTAGTGAGGCAGATACAAGAAAGTCAGAGGCGCTAGCTAGTCTTGTTGCTCCCTGTAATGTTTTGATGCAAACAATATTAGTCAACATTATGAATGGGTGTAAAAAGCGTACAGTTCGGGCATTGATTGATACAGCCTCACAACGCACATATGTTTTGGATTCTACTGCTACGGAAATGGGTTATGTGTCAAAAAGAACTGAAACAATTCAACACTCGTTGTTTGGTGGTGTGAGTTCTACAGTATCCAACTATAATGTGTACACAGTACACTTGTCGTCTCTCGATAGTGGATATTGTTGCAATTTCGAGGCTCTTAACCAAAACAAGATTTGTGGTGACATCTCCCCTGTGTTGAAGGGACCCTGGCTCTCTGAACTAGCTGATAGTGGCATTTTTCTCTCGGATGTCGGAACAAGTGGCCCTATTGAGGTACTTATAGGTGCAGACATTGCAGGCAAATTGTTGTCTGGAGGACATCGAGCTCTATCAAGCGGTCTCGTTGCAGTTCAGACTAAGTTAGGATGGACTTTGATGGGAAAAGTCCCAGAAGTATGCGAAAAGGGAGTTGTCATGTTAGTGACCAGCATGCTCACTAAAGAAGTGAAAATTACGGACCTGTGGTCATTGGACACATTGGGAATCACAGATCCTACTGAAAAATTGAATAAGATGGAGTTGGAGTTAACTACTCACCAACATTTTCTCGATACTGTGAAAGTTGCTAATGATGGACGGTTCGAGGTACATTTGCCTTGGGTGGAGAATCATCCCCCTCTGCCAAGTAATTACAACCTGGCTTTGAAAAGATTGCAAACTACAGCCAAGAAACTAAAAAATGAAGGGTACTATGAGGCCTATCAGATGTTGTTGGATGAATGGACCCAGGATGGTGTTATTGAGGAAGTCTTGCCTCTTGGAGAAGACACACCATGCCACTACCTTCCACATCGTCACGTTGTCAAACCTGGAAGTACTACGCCTGTCAGACCTGTTTTTGATGCTTCGGCACGAGAAAATAAAAACCCAAGTTTGAATCAATGTTTGGAAAAGGGACCTAACTATATCGAAAAAATTCCCTCTGTCCTTGCACGCTTTCGGCTGAAGAAGATTGGTGTCATTAGTGACATACGCCGGGCTTTTCTACAGATTGGTATTGCTCCTCATGATCGTAATTTCCTGAGATTTCTGTGGATAAACAAAGAAGGCAACTTGAAGATATATCGCCACTGTCGTGTAGTTTTTGGACTCTCTCCAAGCCCCTACCAACTAGGAGCATGTATCGACCTTCATCTTGAACAGGTGATGACTGAGTGTGGTGAGGGGAAACGTCCCTATTCGGCTGACCTGATTGAACAACTACGATCTAGTTTTTATGTGGATAACTGCCTGACAAGTGTTGAGAATGAAGTGAAGGCCCAGGAATTCATTGATGTTGCAAAGGAAGTCATGATGGAGCGTGGATTCGATCTGAGAGGGTGGGAGCTGAATACAAATAGCAAAGTTCCACTCACTAATGTACTTGGATTGTTATGGAATCGAAACGATGACACCCTGTCTGTGAATGTATCGAGTGTCACGTCAATGGAGTTTGAGACTGTCACAAAGAGACTGATTCTTAGTGCAGCACATCGTGTCTTTGATCCAATAGGGTTGACGTGCTGTGTGACACTCTTACCTAAGTTAATGCTTCAGAAAACATGGGAATCTGGACGTGGTTGGGACCAAGAGGTTGATGAGGAAACATCCTCTCAGTTCAAGTCATGGTTCAAAGAGGTACCCCTCCTCTCACAGATTAATATACCAAGATGGCTCCCAGGATCAAACACACCTAGTAATGGATGTAGTTTGCATGTATTCTCTGATGCATCCCAGAAATCGTATGGTGCAGTCGCATTTCTCAGAGTTGAGACTGCCAAGGATGTCAGAGTGCAATTGGTTGGTGCCAAGTCTCGAGTGTCACCTATCAGTAAGCCTTCTAAAAAGATGACTATCCCAAGACTTGAGTTACTTGCAGCATCGATCGCAGCTCGTTTACACCAAAGTATAGTTGAGGACTATGGTTTCATAGATATTGAGACCACATTTTGGACTGACGCATCTACTGTGCTTGCTTGGATTGAAAGAGACGAGCCGTGGGATGTATTCGTCTTCAACAGAGTGAAAGAAATAAGACAACTCACGTCTAATCATGTATGGAGGCATATTCCTGGAGCTAGGAACCCAGCAGACCTCCCCTCCCGTGGCTGTTCTGCCAAAAAGTTGTTGTATTCTCGATGGTGGGAGGGCCCTGACTGGCTCAGGTTACCTGAAGAATGCTGGCCTAAACCTGAGATGGATTTTGACGAAAAAGAAATTGGATTGGAAAGAAGAAGAAATGTAGTTTCGTCTATGTTATGTGAAACTACACCTGTTGACTGGTATTACCACAAATTTTCGAATTACAAGATGATCGTACGTATGGTGGCATGGATCTACAGATACAAGACTAATGCTAAGATCAAGAAATGTGATCGTATCCCTCAAGACCTAACTACTGAAGAATACCTTACAGCAGAACTCAAAGTGTTTTGTATGGTTCAGGAGGAGGCATTCTCTAGCGTATTTGACGAGAAGCTTGCCAGCTTACTCCCTTTTGTTGACAAGAGTGGTTTGATCAGACTCATGACCAAAATCTCTTATAGGGATGATGTCCACGACTTTTGTCATCCTATCGTGTTGCCTAGTCATGAACATCCAGTTGTTTTCAGATTGATCATAGACGTCCACAGAGACAACTGCCATGCTGGTGTTCAAATGATGATGTCGCTTCTGAGGCAAAGATTTTGGATCATTGGAGGTCGACAGTCTGTGAGAGCTGTTCTGAACTCTTGCCAAGTCTGCAAGCGCTATACAGCTAAGAGAATCGAGTCACTTCCCACTCCTCTACCTGAGACTCGTGTAAGGAACGCCAAGGTCTTCGAGATTTGTGGAGTTGATCTTGCTGGTCCCTTGTTTCTAAAGACTGAAACTGGTGTCAAGAAGAAAGCATACGTCTGCTTATTTACATGTGGAGTTTACAGGGCTGTACATTTAGAGCTAATCTCCTCTCTGTCAACAGACAGCTTCTTACAAGGATTTCGGCGCTTCACAAGTAGAAGAGGACGACCCAGTATCATGTATAGCGACAGAGGCACTAATTTTATTGGCATGGACAATGCATGTGATGAGTTGGACTGGAACGTAATCAGTCAGTACAGTACTGCTCGTCGGATTGAATGGAGATTCAACCCCCCTTCCTCTCCATGGTGGGGTGGATGGTGGGAGCGCCTCATTGGTGTTATGAAAAAGCTGCTTCGTAAAGTCTTAGGTCACTCCTCTGTTAATTTTGAAGAGATGCTAACGATCCTGTGCGATTGTGAAGCAATAGTGAATGCCAGACCTCTGACTTATGTCTCCCAAGACCCTAATGATTTGACACCATTGACACCTGGAATGTTCCTCATGGATATTGAAGAGGTGGGAGTTCCAGATTTTGATCTAATCGAAGCAAGTGATCTCCAGAAGAGGTTCAGATATCGTCAGAACCTGAAGGACGTTTTAAGACAGAGGTTCCGCCTAGAATATCTAGGGCAACTGAAATTTGCTGCTAGCAAGTCTCCTGATCATGAAGTGGAAATAGGAGACATTGTTTTGATAGAAAATGACAACAAGAAGCGCCTCGACTGGCCATTGGCTCGCGTTATTGAGAAAGTCGTAGGAAAGGATGGAAACACCCGACTAGTACGCCTAAAAACTGCCAAAGATGAACTCATGAGGCCGATCCAACGTCTCTATCCACTGGAATTGGAGCTGAACCCCAACGAAGACTCTAAAGCTGTAAGCAGGTGTCTTCGTCAGGCGATTGAAAAGCCAGCAGTTGAGACCATACCCCAGGAACTGGAACAAACTCAACTTGAGAGCGAACCACAAGAGGTTGACAGCTGTAAAGAAGAGGTCCTCACCACACGCCTTGGACGAAGAGTGATACCCCCTGTCAGACTCGACCTGTGATGTGAATTAAGTTCAAGAGTGTTATATTTAATTATCTCAAATTGAAGTTTTGTATGTTGGCATTTTAAATTAGTAATGTTCTCAAAGTAATTTTGTATAATTATGTTTTGTCAGTTGTACGTTCCTACTTGTAATGTAAGTATATTGTGTCTCGTATAGTAGGTAAGTTCACTCATTATGTTCATGACGTGAACTTAGGTGGGAGTATGTTGAAAAGTAAGTAGGTAGAACAGTTGTTGTTCATTTGATGACGTCACGCGAGTTGCCAGTGTCTACCTTCGCATTTGTTGTTGTCGGCAGTCCGAACCCGTGTGTTGATTGTGTGCTCGAAGCTCGACGATTTTTATTCTTACGAAGTTTTATCGAATATTTGCGCACTGTACTTTAAATATATTTCTTATGAAGGGATTTTCTCGCACGTTGTTTATCAGAGATCCTCATATAAGTGGCGACCGTGACAGGACATAAAATGTCAAAATAGGAGCGGACGTGAGCATTGGAAGAACTTTTATTGAAGAAAATGAGAAGAGTCATGAAAAGCACTACATGCATAAACAACATGCAAATAATATTTATTTATTTTGCATATTATGCAAAACCCATGCAACCATCATACACCGTATAAATCATTCCCAAAAGCGCTTTGCAAAAAATAATCACTAATGAATAAATAATTGCTGAATGCAGTGAGGCCATACTTTGACTTGATCTGTACTTGTGTCTGTATGTACCGCGCAACAGGCCGTACACCTGCCATGTATCTTCATAAACAGGAAGGTTAGTGCAAACGGGAAAATACGGTCTCAGTGTCCGCTGACGGTGTATTAGAAAACCCCCAATACCGCTAATCTACTCGGGTTTTGGTGACTGTCAACATTTTAAAATTTGGTATTAGGCACCTGGTCAGCACACCCACTAGTAATGGCGCACCACCAATCATAAAGCATGCAAACATTTCTAACTAATAACATGCAAACCACTGACCAGCTTTGAAATTACAATGTCATGCATATATGCATATATAGAGAAACTATATATAGAGAAACAACTTTATTTAGGGAAAACAAAGTGACCGGCCCGCCCTGGGGTTGCCTTTCGACACCGGCTACTGACCCACGTGCGTGGTAGGGGTCAACAATTGATTTGGGGAGTGTTGTTGGTGTGATCTGTTGTCATCGGTGTCTTCGTGGCGTATGTATTATTGAGAAAGGGAATGATTTTTGAAAGAAAACGAAGAAAGGCCAAGAGTTCTTATGGTGAGTACAGGAAGTATTGGATGATCCCAATTGTGTCTCTCAATACCGAGAGACACATTGACGTCAGTCTCTCTTTGGGAAGCCCCTGTTCGCGGAAAAAGTCTTGCAGTAGCTTCGACGCCGTCCCCCGCGCACCGAACCAAAGGCCCACAACTTCCCACGACAATATTCTCACAACCTTGAGCCAAAGTATTCAAATAGTAGTCTGTAGCACGGGAAACTCTGCTCCAGTCATGAACATATTGTGCTTTTGAAGTTTCCAGTACTTATAGGTCTATATAATATTCATTCGTGTCTGTTCCATCAACAGTATTGTTTATCTTAAACAAATTATAGTTTGATTAATTTACTTTAACACCACTGCAGATAAGCGGTACTCTGCAAGGGCGCTGACATCGTCGGTTTCAGAGTGGAGGGGGGGGGGGGGTTCCAAGTGGGCGTGACCGCGTGACGTCATACGGTCTTCTCGCTCCTGTGGTCTTTTTCAAACGCGGCCAGCTTCTCTAAATTTCTGGGAAGACTTTTCAGGCAGCTGACCATCATTTTCGTTATTCTCCTAGCTTGTACTTTCGAGAAAATAATAATAATAAAATTAAAAAAATTGACGCAAATTGTGTCAGTAACACAAACAAGAATCGCGAATGCAGTGCAGTTACAGATCGTGAGTGTTCGTCAGTCTCGAGGTGTACGTAGAAGCTGTTGAGCCAGTTGAGCTGAGCGTCTCATTTTATTTGGTGAAATATTGATCTAACCAACTGAAGCTGAGTTTTGAGACTGATTCTTCTGTTTATATGAACTAATAATTTAGACAGACTACCAAAAATGCATTACTTGCATTGCAATAGAGACGGAAGCTTTTGATACATGTGACGATATATTTCATGATCAGAGAGTTGATGGTATTTAGAGCAAGCAACTCGGAAGCTAAACCCTACATGCAGTGTTTGTGCTTGTAACTCATAACCTTGTTCAAGTAACATTCCTGCGTTGTGACTCGTGTTACTGAATTCTGTTCGCCCTAAAATTGATCATCAGGGCTACTAGTGTTACTTTCATGACTCGTTCAGCGAAGGCTAGTGTGATTGAAATCAAATTCTCTTATCTGCCAAAAATGATTCAGTATAGTGATGGGAAACTATCGATAGTTTTAAACTTTACTTAGAAACTATCGATTTATTTTACACTCGATGGGGACTGTAGAAAATAAAGATCTTACTACTATTCACATGATCGATTGAGCCAGCTTGGAATAAGTTAAACCATACTCCGTAACTTCAGTACTACCATCGCTCAAGTTCAATGTAATGAACATTGCAAGAGTTATTACTCGAGACATCGTGGCATACTTGTCCACTGACAAATTTTCGGTAGCCTCAAAAAACAGTTCAAACACCAACACAGCCTAACTGATTATTCACATTTCTTCCTTCGTCAGCTACGTCTTTTAGAAGCAATATCCTTTTGAGCATAAGAAACGACGAGTTCCAACGTGTACTAATTTGTACCCTTTTTCGGACAGTTCTTTTTGTACAGAAATGAACTGGTTTGTTGCTACGGTGCTCGAATGGTCTGTGGGTATTACACTGTTTGACGACTTCATGAAAGTAATTACAATCTGTGTGAGATTCACAAGAAGATTACATGTATGAGGGATGGAGGGATGACTAATACACAGCTAAATACCATTTTGTGATTAATTTTGAAATTAATACAAGTTTTGTATTTTTGCTGATCCATATACCTCACATTTCTTCCAGAACCCAAAACACGTTGTGGCTATCAAAAGCATTACTAAGAAGAATTTGGCCAAATCACAAAACCTGCTGGGAAAGGAAATCAAAATATTGAAGGTATACCATCAACATATTTCTTAAGCTTCGTATCATATTTATATTATTTTATATTACATTTATTTTTATTTTTTAGAAGTTTAACAACCACTTGCAAACCTTTTTCAGGAATTGACTGAGCTTCACCATGAAAATGTGGTCGCACTTCTGGACTGCAAGGTACATTGTACTTCAACCTTTCATTTCTTGGTTTGGTAAAATTTTTAAAAATAAATTTCAGTAATATTAGTTAACTTCACTAAGTGTTGAATTTGTTGTACTAATCACATTGCTCTTGTTATTTATCAGGAAACATCCCATCATGTATTCCTTGTCATGGAGGTGAGTTCATATTGATTTTGTATGTACCTTACTTATATACAGGGTGTCTAGGGTTTCGATGGGACAAACTCAGGGAATCGATTCTGCAGATAATTTGCAACAAAAAGTGCCTCTTAGAGTTTTTTTTTAGAGGCTTCATTTTGGGGTTATTTACGATTTAAGATTTTTTTCGTGTTTTCGACCCTAACTCAGTTAAACGGCCATAACTCCCTTAAATAACTATGTAAAGTAAAAGTTGAGGATACCGTTGGAAAGAGCATTAAATTTCCTATCTCCTTGATTATAAAATCAAATTGTTTCGATTAGTCCTCATTGGTGAAAAAATGGTCAAAGTCCAAAGTGTGAGCATTTTTTAAGAATCACCATTTTTCTTTCTTTTTTTGCGCTATTAGTACGAAAGTGTTTCAGTGGGCACTCCTCGGGAAAAACTTGCCCAAAACCTCAGCTTTCGAATGGTATAAGAAAAAAAATTTTACAGTGAAATTTGACGGAGAAAATGACGTTTGAATCCTGAAAAACGTGAGTTTTTAGTTGAAATCAACGTTTCTCACCAAAAGCCGACGTGCATCATGAAAACGAGTTCGATATCGCTATTTATGCATTTTTTGACGCTGAATCGAATGGTGACACTCTTTGCCTCCGCAATTAAGAAGAAACTCGTTTTTTTTTCATCTTAATTTAATTTAGTGATTACAGTAGGTTCTCAAAATGCCCCCCTCCTTGCTGAACACAAAGGCGGCATCTCCGACGCACGCTCCTCGAGACATTCCGTAACTGGTGCTCATTTCGCATTAACCCGACACATTCCTGTACTCTGGAAAAAACAGATAGTATTAGTTTGAGTAATCACTTAGGTTGAAGCAGAGTTAGGTCATTGTATCCGCAAAAATTTTGGTAGGTTTTTTGTTATTTTGAAAATTGTCTTATTGCGTGGAATCTACTTACCTAATGATGAGGGCTTCCCTCGTGTCCGCCGCTTCTGCGTAGACTAAGGACTTTAGTGTACCCCATACGTAGAAGTCCATGGGGGTCAGATCAGGGCTCCTGGGTGGCCAGGCTACCGGTCCATAACGACCGATCCACTGCCCTGGAAAATGGACGTTCATCCAATCACGGATGATTCGGGCGTTATGGGCTGGGCAACCGTCCATCTGAAACCATAGCTGACCCCTCCGGTTTAGCGGAATGTCCTCTATGAAGTTGAAAAATTCCTCATTGAGAAGTGCCTCAAAGTCTGGAAGAAGAAATCATTGATGAAAAATATTATTTGAACTCAAATTTTACTCATTTATAAAAATGGCCACTTAAACTCGGTTTTCTGTCCTTACTCTGTGCGTTGAGAGTTGCAGGAAGTATGAAGGGGCCGACAAGGTGCTGGCCAACCAGCCCAGCCCAAACGTTCACCCGAAATTCATATTGTTGGTGGCTCTCATGGATCGCAAAAGGGTTTTCCTCTGCCCACCTGTTGATGAATATTATTTGTCATCAGTTGCGAGGACGTGTATCATTGCAGTTACACCTGCCTAAGCTAATGAAGTCCTAATACCAACCTGTGCGTATTTCGGGTGTTGAAGACACCCGTTCTGGTGAAGGTAGCTTCGTCTGTCCAAATAATGTTATCCTCAAATCCGGGTCTTTGAGACAGAAGCCACTCGCAGAACATCATTCTGGACGCGTAGTCCCTTGCCAGGAGGCTTTGGACCCGAGTGAAATGGTATGGGTATAAACCATTTCTCTGGAGAACCTGGTGAACACGCTGGTGCGATACACCAACCTGAGAGACAAAAAAAAAACGTTTTATTTGGGTACATGCATGCATAAGGTCATTCATTATCTTTGCGCCTAAAATCAATTAGTTCGGACCTGTCGGGCTACTCGCCGCGTACTTGTTCTCGGATCGTCGTCCACAGCGTCCAAAATGCGGATTTCATTTTGGCTGGGTCTTGGGTTTCTCTCTCGAACGGCGTACGAACTGGAACCTGTTTCTATCAGCCTCTGGAATACGAGAGGAAACGTTTTATGATTGGGATGTCTTCGGTCGGGGAACCTTATAGCATACTCGCGGGCGGCAAGTCTAGCGTTGCCATTCGCAAAGCCATACATAAAAATGATATCGGCTAACTCCCGGTTTGAATACACCTGCATGATGTTGAGACAATGAATACATTTGACACAATGCCGATTAAGTGCATTCGGGCGTCTTCGTTATCTGGATTTATCGAAATGACCAGACAAGATACATCGTGAATGCGACCTATTGAAAAAGCTTAGGTAGGTACTCGAAAGTCCAAGAACAGTAATCAAAATAAAAGGTCACTTACCATGAGTTTGGAAGCTCCTCGATTGAACATAAGTCCACTCCTGTTGTCTGAGATAGATAAATAGCGCTAAATAGCGCATAAATAGCGATATCGAACTCGTTTTCATGATGCACGTCGGCTTTTGGTGAGAAACGTTGATTTCAACTAAAAACTCACGTTTTTCAGGATTCAAACGTCATTTTCTCCGTCAAATTTCACTGTAAAATTTTTTTTCTTATACCATTCGAAAGCTGAGGTTTTGGGCAAGTTTTTCCCGAGGAGTGCCCACTGAAACACTTTCGTACTAATAGCGCAAAAAAAGAAAGAAAAATGGTGATTCTTAAAAAATGCTCACACTTTGGACTTTGACCATTTTTTCACCAATGAGGACTAATCGAAACAATTTGATTTTATAATCAAGGAGATAGGAAATTTAATGCTCTTTCCAACGGTTTCCTCAACTTTTACTTTACATAGTTATTTAAGGGAGTTATGGCCGTTTAACTGAGTTAGGGTCGAAAACACGAGTTTGTCCCATCGAAACCCTAGACACCCTGTATATGAGGTCGTACGATGGTTTGATTGATTTCCATTGATTTCCTCTTACTTCTACTTGTAGTAATAATTTCCCCTGTGATTTCAGTACTGCAATGGAGGTGATCTGGCTGATTACCTGGGAGGTAATGTTGTTCTCTTCAATTATCGTTATTTTGATTAAATCTTTACATTTTTGTGGATTTACAATTTCCATTCAGTTCTACCTGGTGGTTGAGGAATAATATAATGAATTTTTTTGTATTTGTTTAGTGAAAGGAACGCTCAGTGAGGACACTATCAGGTTGTTTCTCAATCAACTTGGTGAGTCTTTCCCTATATTAGTACTGTACCAGTGGCGGCTCCTGCCCTGAAAGTCAAGGGGTGCACATAGATCAAGAGGGGCAATCGCAAGTTGCGGCTAGTTACGAATCCCTATCAATAACTCATTATAGGCTAAATAATGTGCCTTTCATCCTGAATCCTCGGGTTGGAAGACACCGACCGAAAAGCCTGGAAAAATAATTGATAAGGACAAATTAAGGCACTTTTTACAGGAATGTAGATGCGGCGGTCGTCTTCAGGAAGGGGCCATAAATCCCACCTTTTAATTGCGTAGATCACTCACTCTCTTCAATATTAATGACGTGATTTTCAAGTTCCAATTTCATTCTTTACTTGTTGCATTTCAACACCCACTATTGTGTTCAGCCGGAGCAATGAAAGCCCTGCACGCCAAAGGAGTAGTCCATCGGGACTTGAAACCACAGAACATACTTCTGAGCCACGCCGGGCCCAGACCCTGCCCACAGCCTTCACAAATCAGGCTCAAAATAGGTAAGTCGAGCTTATTTTCACTATCCCATGACTTGGCCTGGAGTAGATATACAAACCTTGTATTTGATTGATACGTGTTTTTTGTCCTAAGTCACTACTTTCCTCTAAAGCAGAATTCACTTTCTGGAAATGATTGGCTTTACCGTATTTTCTTGCGCAAAACAAACTAGTCGTACAACTGTAATATCGAGGGTGAACTGGCTTTATGGCCGAACTCAGTTTACCTGATTTTACAGGAGAGAGAGAGAGAAAAAAAAGGAGTTCTCGATTTGGCGAGACAGCTGAGATGTGTCATGTTGATATCACGTTTGAGATAAACAGTGTTGGTACAACTCGTTTTCTTTAGCTTCGTTCGCAGTGCGCGTTCTGACAGTTCCGGAATCCATCAGAACTGGAACGGAAAGTCCCGGGGAGTTCTGATACTTACCATGTGGTACTGCCTTCTGCACTGCTAACGATTTCAGAACTGAAAGTGGAATAACCTGTCTTGTTGTTTGTAACCTCACTCAGCACGCATTACCTGTGCTGCTGGTGTGCCCGTGAAGCAATTATAACACGTACTTAACTATCCCGTTTTCAAGAATTTAATAGTCGTTTTGAGGGGAATCCAAGATGAGGATCCTAAGGTCCCTGACAGGAATTGGTATTTCCAAACTTGACGAGCTGCTACTGGTTAACATTTTGATGAAAAAATTCAACAGGAGTATTTGAAAAATAACTTCAGTTATCATCAAACAAATTGTACGCGTGGCAACCAAAGCTCTGAAAAAGTTGTGAAATGTGCATGCGCTTGCGTTCTAGTTCCGAGAGTTTCAAAAAACATTGGGGACTGAGAACGGTTCGGAACTGCGTTCGTGTGCCACTCGGTGGTCTGGAACTGGCACTGCGAACGACAAAACTCGAATGCGCTTGCGCAGAACCGTTTGGAACGTTCTGAACGCGCACTGCGAACGAAGCTGATGATGGTAATGAAAAAAAATCGATTGATAATCAAGGGTCAAATTTTGGGTCCAATCGTACGATTGAAAAGTTGATGTACCTCCAGAATGTGTTAATCCTGGTTATTCCTAATACTGATTGTATTTTTCAGCTGATTTCGGTTTTGCAAGGTTCCTCCAAGACGGTGTCATGGCTGCTACTCTTTGTGGTTCGCCCATGTATATGGTAATAAATTTACTTCATTATATGATAAGATGGATGCATGTCTCAATCACACTTCTTGAGGGGCTAACAGTGGAATTGCCTCAATCATACAATTGTCTCATTAATGACGAAACCATCAAGACGACACAAATTTGGTTCCAAACAAGCTAAACCTCAGTTTTTATAATATAAAAACTGAAAAAACATATTATGTTTTTCCAGGCACCGGAAGTCATCATGTCTCTCCAATACGACGCTAAAGCTGATCTTTGGAGTCTGGGTACGATAGTTTTTCAGTGCCTCACGGGCAAAGCTCCATTCCAGGCGCAAACGCCCCAAGCACTGAAAACGTTTTACGAGAAGAACGCCAACTTGGCCCCCAAGTAAGTTAACCCGCCTCTCCCTTCCGTCCTCTCCCGCCTTTCCTAATCCGTAGATTGATGACGAGGATAACCGGCGAATTATTTTCAGGATCCCCAGTGGAACATCGCCTGAACTAACAGATCTTCTCAACGGTTTGCTACGAAGGAACGCCAACGATCGTATGGACTTTCCAACGTTTTTCTCTCACCCCTTCTTACAACCCCCGAAACAAGTTCAGAAATCTCAACCCCCAAGCCCTCTCTCCTCGAGCCCTGCTCCAGACCCTGGTAAGTAATTATGTTCTGCATATAAAACCTATCAGTAACAAATTTATCTGGTTTTGAAAATCCTCGAAATGTTGTCTCTTTAGGTTTCCCTATTTGCTTGACGCCGGAAGACTCGGACGATTTTGTACTGGTTCCTTCGAATCTTCCAACAGATAAACAGTAAGTTTACATTTTTAAATATTTGAAAGGCACAGCTGCAATCTTACTATCGTAATGATAACCACCACACCTCCAACATACATTATTGTCTTCTAGCGCCCATGAAGTGAGCATGAGCCCACCACGACCTAGTTCGTTACCCATCCCAGTCCCTAATAGATCGGCTGCGAGGGTGCAACCACTTCTTGCAAATTCTCCTAACCACAAGGTAAATACACGTATAATAATCATCTCTGATTATTCATCTCAACTTTCAATTTGTATTGTTATTCAATCTTTTTTTCGTGTACATGAAATTACAGAGCAGTGTTCCAAGATCACAACCCATCACTATGCAGAGGGTTCCAAGTCGTACTTCCCCTCCAGACGTTAGTTCCATGTCACCTCCAGCTGTATGTATTTTATTTTATCATTTTTTTAAACATATTTTTTATTAAATTTGCATGGCGAATTCATAATAATTTGTATGTTTTTGTAGGTTCAATACGCCTTAGGTACACCCCCTGGTAGTAAAGTTGTTCCTGAAACTCCACCTCCAGTGAACACGTGGACAGTGACGCCTACGAATTCCCCGCTCAGAAAGTCTAGTAAGCTTGGACTAAACGTTGCAATTCTTGATTTCAAGCTCATTGAAAGCTTTCATCATAATCAGTATTTAAGACAATTAAAACACATAACGCACTGACTATGATTAAAGTTTTCAATGAGATAGTGGATAATAAATATTATATTAATGAGATAATAGATATTATTACCTGCAAGTAGCACGTGAACAATTTGAATAGTAACAAAAATAAAGTTTAAATGCAAAATTCGCTAATTTTTGTCATTTAATAATACTAGAATGTACGTAGGAATGAACGTATAATGACTCATGTACGTATATTATAAAAACGTTTTACAGTTGGTACTAGTATCACAACAATGGCTAATTTCGCTTAGACAATTGCAAATTAGTCTTCTCAGAGTAGCTAGTAACACAATATTGAGTATGTAAGTAATATCAAAATATTAAGTTCGCTCAGGCATGAAATTGTAGATCAGTCTTGAATTAATTGGTATATTTTTTGAACTTTTTTGTGCTCTTATTGTTTCTTCTTCTTCTTCTGGGCGGGAATACTTTGGAGGTGGCTGGTGTGAGGTAGGGTGTCTTAGAATGCGTGGCAGTCAGACGGTAGCAATGATTTTAGTGCCTGAAGATCTTTCCATTTATCTTATGGTATGGGCAGCCGGTGGTGATGGAGAGCAGGAAAGGAAAATCTCCTCGCGCCCTCTAGGCAAGGGCATTGGAGTTTCTTCGTCGTCGAAGTTTAGTTGATTACCTCAGGACTCGTAGGCCCGAAACAGTTAGCTCTCCATGACGTTTTCCTGGCCGGGTGGAGGGGTAAACCCTCGAGAAAAGAAAAATCCACGTATCGGCTGCGGAAGGGTGCGGGGTTTTGACGAGCCTCAGTGTGCTGACAAAACTGACTGGGAATGTGGACGTCAATATTTTTAAACGTCCTTTCTTTTGTGCTATGCACTCTGTCGCATTCAAATTGTGTGTGTCCTCATCAAACCAATAATTTATGGAGTCCTGTGTTCTTAAATCACAGATGGTGAAGTTGTGGACTGTCAACTTAAGTTTATAATAATCAGCGCTGGCTCGAACTTGTTGCACCATTTGGACTGCCATCAGGTCGTTACATACGACGTGGCATATTCCTTCTGGAGCCTCTTTCTTGTCTTTATCCTTCTCAGTTCGAAGTCTGTCCTTCTTGGCTATGTGCTGGTTATAAGCTTCCTCGTCCAAATATTATGTTGGGTTTGATGCTGCCTGTCGAGTCTTCGAGCTGGGGCTGGTAGGAATCAGGGTTTGAACATTGATATTTCACCATGAATTGGAGTAGTCAATCGCGATAAACGCTATTTTTGCTTCGTCTGAGACTCAATTTGGGTCTTCTTCAATATCTTCGTAGACATGCCCAAGTTGAAGTTCGAATTTCGTTTGTTAGTGATGAGATAATAATATTATACATAAAAGAACGTTTTGTGATATATAAACCACTCCCACTTCTATTTAATCCCAATGCAACATTGATAGTTTATCAGTAGGAACTGATTATTTACCCATGTCTGATCAGATGAGACCAAGCCTCAAGTTTGTATAGCGATTTTCTGAGCTAGGGGACTCACTTTGGTTCCCCTTGATCTGTGCGTTCCATAATACTGATTATAAAAGTTATATAAAAATCAAGTTATTTTTCCCAACAGTGATGAATTCGCCACTTTTAACTGGAGCCCTTGCTTCCTTCAACACCAACTACCAGCAAACTAACAACATGCCTCTAGTTCCTTTCAGTCAACCTGGAAACCTACCAGGTAATATTTTGGTTGTTCTTCATGTATGGTATGTTGTCTTAGTTTTGGTATATACATATAAACCGTTTTTACGGGCAACCTATTAAACTATTGTTGATTGTAGATTTCAACTCGGAATCGGCTGTCACATTTGTTCTTCCAGAACTTCCTCAAGAAACTCTTCTCGAGGTGAGTTTGTTTCCAAATCATTCGACTTATACTTATATTACGAATACCAGCGTTATTTGAGTGACACATTCAATTTATTCTTTCAGCGAGAACACAATGAGACACTTGCTAAACTCAATTTTGTACTTGCACTGACGGAATGTGTGACTGACGTAGCGGAAACGAAAGGTCGCGTTGAACGGCTAGTGCTCCTCGTACGGGCCTTACAGCTGCTCAGTTCAGCGCTGAACCTCGCGACCACTCAATTGAGAAACGGCACTCTGCAGCCCTCCAACTCCGTGAAGAATGGTAACTCGCAGCCATTAAGCTCAATGTTTAGACGTATTTATGTCATAGTAGCTCCTGGATATAGTTTAGCACCTTCCGTCACTATAGCCTTGTTTACCATAATATTCGTTAGATTGGACTAGTCACTGCGGGACCTCTAGTACATCTAAAGGTGTGTTAAACGCCCAGTTAAAACTTTGGCAACGATAGCAACCCTCCAACCTTATATGGATATTTCAATATTTCAGTTGTTGGTGTCCTCAACTCCAAATTCAGGCAATGTTTGGCTGATTGCAAACAACTCAATTCGCCTGGTCTACTTCAAAACGCAAGCGCTACCGCAGATAAAATTCTGTACAACCACGCAATTCACATGGTAATTAAATTTTGCTTTACCCTACAGAATATTGTATTGCATCATTGTAAATATTGTTGTATTTCATTTTTTGCTTGTTCCAAAAAATTAAGTACCACAATTTACCTACGACATTCTGATTATCAGTGTCAATCAGCTGCATTGGATGAGCTATTTGGTAACCCAGCCGAGTGCTTTCAAAGGTACCAAACTGCTCAGATCCTCCTTCATGCGTTGGCACAACAGACCACGCATAGTCAAGACAAGCAGTTACTGGTTAAATGTAAGTGATGATTTAATTATTAAATTATAAAAATGATTACTATAAATTAATTTTAAAAATGTTATAAAATTATTTGGGTTGGTTAAACTGCGAGTAGACTGGTCGAACTGGTGAGCTATAAATCAGTCTTGATATGATTGCTGACATCTTCATGCTAATAACCGACAGTATAGTTTTGCTAATGGGAAGCTTGGAAAAACACATAAAGGCAACAAGTTTGTAACCTCCATCTGTCATGTGTCCAGTAATTACAGATGGATAGACCAATACATCTATTTTCCTATCAGAAGTACGTTACTAAAGAAATATTAGAAAATCGATTAGGTAGTAGGTTCAGCCATTGAATGGTTGTCACTAGCCAAACCTTGGGAAATCTACCCATTGAATAAAACCGACACACTGAATACCACTACATCTATGAAGTCAGTTTATCGAAGCAAGCGTAGCTAAAATTACTGTTTACACAATGAGTGCGTGGAATGCTATCCAAAGCTCTGAGTAGGTATACGAATAGGCAGTAAGGTTTAGGAGGTGCCAACCCAACAATTCCAAAATTCCTTTTCCTTGTGTATCAAGCTCAGAGAGAGAGAGTAGGTTATGAAAGGGTATAAAAAATGTGAGGCTACCAGGCGATTCTGGTCGGTTTGAGTAGTTGGAAACGAGACAAATAGTACTATCCACATTGTCTTTTTAAACTCGTATTCTGGAGCGATCTTGATAGTGAAAGCACATCCCTAAAACAGAAATCTCAATTTTAGATAGATAGATAAGATTTCATTCCAGTCCTCATCCGTGAGAAGTGTGAAATTATGTTCGGGACCCTAACTATGGAATCCTTCCCTTCTTGTAGGCTAGCATGAATTAGTAACTAAATTGATTAGTTGTATAAATGATTTATCGATCAACAACGAAATCTATCTGAGAACTTTATTTGAACTTGTGTTCTGAAGGGGGTTTAGGGCTCCTGGAGGCAATTGTGAAACTATAATATCCTCGCAAAAACTACTCAAGCTCACGTTTTCATTTTTTTGTGGAAAACACACTATATTTTGATAACAAAAAATACCAAAGCCCCGCTTGAGGATCAATTAAGATGTAATACTACTCAACTTCCACTTGGTTACCATCTGATGGTGTTATCAAAAATTTTTGGGTTTTCCACAAAAAATGAAAACGTGAGCTAGAGTACTTTTTGCCACAATATTACAGTTTCACAGTTGCCACCAGGAGCGTTTCTGATGAAAATCGATAATACAACGTAAGTCCACATGATGGACATAGCATTCTGGCTATTAACAAACCTCTAACTGTTGGACCAATAGCTTCAACTGTGCTGTAACTGTACAGCTGAACTGTAAATCAATGTTTTCCAATAGCGCTAAAATAGCTTCCAGGAAGACTTGGGGATTTTTCCCAGGGAAGGGGTGATTGAAAACAGTCCCCGCAGTAGGTAGGTACTGATATCTCATTTTCAAAAATAATGGACTTAGTGGGCTTAGCCCCCCCCCCCCCCCCCTAGAGCAACGTTTAGTGCCCCTAGAAAAATAAAAAAAAATCTATGGCTACAAGCACATTAAAAAAGCCCCCCCCCCCCCCTAGAGCAACGTTTAGTGCCCCTAGAAAAATTAAAAAAAAATCTATGGCTACAAGCACATTAAAAAAGCTGCAACGAAATAAAACCATTTTTTCCATTAAATACCTACATTTGTTTGCTGCACTTTTCATGTGCAATAGTCAAAATAAATAAAGAATGCCTTCGTAATCGAAAATTCGCTCTCTGGGGCGTGAAGGAGGTAAACTGAAACCAAATCCTCCTGATTCCTTCTTCATGTTCCCATCTCTAGTCGAGAGCAGCGCCATACGACAAGTCAGAAGTCGAATTTTTCAAAAATGATTCGTTGGTTTTTGGGTAGCCCTTGGATGATTGTTTGGCAAAAATAAATTATTTGCATATTGTTTTGCCTTGGGGCCATACAAAATGGCATTAAGTTGAATGAATGTATGTTTGCAGATAAGGATGCCGTTGAGAAGCGATTGAGTATACTTCAACAGCAGGGGTACATATACTCAAACCCGACCCACATATAGCTAAGAGGAGGCTCCAAAATTGACATCCACGTAGCTACTAGCGCTTCAAGTCCTCGTTCGGCCGTCAGCGCGGCTTGTTTCAACCGACAGAAAGTTTAAGGTGGAAAAAGGTCAGCGACGCCTCGAGTCCATATAAAGTGCATAAGCATCGACTGAAAGGTTGTGAATGGTACAACTCTCTAACGCTGTAGTGTTTAATTTTTACGAAAGTCGTATCATTTGGCATATCGTCTCGTTAGGTTAGTGTATGAAACGTGTGTAAGGTTTCGCCCTGCCCTGAGCCTGCAATCATCTCATTAATTCCCACATTTATTTTTGTATTTTAGGAAAACGAATTTCAAAAGACCACGCCCTCATTTGCGCATTACCAAGTTGATTTGCGCATTACCTGTATAATTTACTTTTTTAAAATTCCAGCTTCGATGAAAGTGCTCTCCTAACGCATAACAACCACCTTGTACCCAACGCATTCGGTGCTTTCTTCCCACAAAAATATACCGATTTTGAATTATATACGTTGATCCCTAATCAGTGACAAAGATGCCACTAATAAACCTCAAAAATATATAAAATTCAAATCAGTATTTAATCCTGGATAATCGATCCATTATCACAATACGTGCTTGGTCGGTATATGCTCCTTATGCATTTTGGATATAATTTTTGATAATAGAAAGCAGTACTATTTTTTGTTTAGTCACGCGATAACTTGATACTCATCTCGACAAGCCAGTTGCCTTATTGACAGAGATGTTTTCCCCGCCCTTAAACCCGACGTAAATTTATTTGCGAGTAAAACCCCCTTACGTCACCAGCGCTACGCCTCAATCAATATAATCGCGAATTTCCGAGGTCCCAAGTTTGAAGCTGAAGTAGCCATTTATTGAAGTGCTAAATCCCCCTTATCCTTATTCGCTTCTAAAAATACATCCACGTAACAGAAGATTACTTTTTCACCGGAGCCGCAATGAGAGATAACTCAACAAGCCGAACACAGTGAGACTTGTGTCCTAACAGGAAAACGATGAATCCTTAATTTAAATCGATTCGGTAAATGTTGCGTGTCGCGTATTTCAATTTTCGTTTTAAAATCTCTTACCACCTAATACCACACCGTAGCAGTAAGTGTCTTGATTATATATTCGATTATATATTAACCTATATAATGGGCTTCCTGGTACTCGTACCGTTTTAGTTATATCCAGGCGTACCTACCTTACTCACCACAGTTTAAATTTGTTTGGTTTAAAATTTACAATTCCAAGTAAGATTTTGTACCAACTTATTCAATCATCTGGGTTTACAGTTTAAGGTGAATTGCGAATAATACCGAAGTGTGATAGTGTTTTCTATCACACTTCTAGGATCATCAATGTTTTCCTACAGTTTTTCGACTGATTGGAATGACTTTTCAAGTCGTCACATCAATGCACTCTCTATATAATAATTTATTTTCTTCTCCTAAATCAATGATGTGAGTTCCAACGGATTTTCAACCATTTCTTAAGGTTGCTTTAGTGGAATTCGATAAATAAGTGGCAAGCAAGATCATTAGTTTAGAATTGAAGCACTGAATATACAAAAGCTTTGTACTAAGTACCGAGATGATAACGGTGAATTTTTGTGTTTTTGATACCTGGAGGTTCCTAGGTCGTGATTTTTGTACCTGTCTTTTGATTTTTCTCAAACGTCAATAAGTAAAAGGCGTTGTTTTGTATGAAGCATTGACTAATTTATACCAGTTCAGAGGCGAATGAAAAGCTAGCGCGTCGGAATTTATTTTCGAGTGTAAATGAGCGATTTTTTTTCAATGTTCAAATATGGGTACTTATTTAACGTTTGTTCCACATTGCGACGAATCTTTATTTTTGAAGGTCTATCTGTAACTATATATCCTTACCTACCCTATACATGAATATTTTACCTAACCCTCAATTGAAATTACTCATCTGTAACATTTAAGGTTAACAGTTAAGCATGGACGAGTTTTCAGATACTCTTTGAAGTATGTGTACATAGCTATATCCCCTCCCCTCCCCACCCCTACCAAATCAAAATATTTAAGTTAAGTGTATAAACATATTGTGTACAGCCTATTTGATTGTTAGTGTTATAAATTGTTATGGAGTTTCCGAATTGAATTCTATTTTGTGCGGCGCCCCTCCCATTTTTCTTTTTGGCGAGGCGAACGCCAATAAGGTATTGACCTGCTTAATGATGTGCTCACAAAGCATTCTGTGTAGCTCGCCCTATTTCCAAGTGGCCGTTTCTAAGAGAATAACACACCCCCTTGCATTCGTCTAAGCTTGTTTTGTGAAGTGTCCTACGCCAGTTCTTCCCAGTCGGTAAGAATTCTCTCGGTTTCATAAATTGATACGTACGTTAACATGTTTGGTTTGTAATCATTGAGTTTGATTTGCTGAAAGGGCCCGCACTTATTTCGATTGATTTTACTAATCAATATTCTAAACTAGTTATACTAGTTATTTTTTACAATAAAAGTAATCGTTGGAAATCTTGTTTCATTATAGCTGTTGTTCCCCCACCGATACAAACCTAAGGGTACCTATATATATGTATACAGGGTGTCTACAGAAATTATGGGACAAACTCACGGAATCAATTCTACAGCTAATTTGCAACAAAGTGCCTCTTAGAATTTTTTTATTACTCAATTAAAAAACCGACTGTTTTCACTTTTGAGATTTTTGTGTGTTTTCGACCTTGTCTCAGTGAAACGGCTCTAACTCCCTTAAATTAACATGTAAAATAAATGTTGAGGATACCGTTAGAAAGAACGTCAAATTTGCTCCCTCCCTGGCATGAAATCCGATTTTTTAGGACAGTCCTAATTGATGAAAAAATGCCCAAAGTCCAAAATTTGAAGCTTTCTTAAAAATCACCGTTTTTTCTTTCGTATTGTGCGCTATCAGTACGGGGTTCGTTCGGCGTGCACTTCTGGGGAAAAACTTGGTCAGAATCTCAGCTTTCCAATGGTATAAAACAGTTTTTCACAGTGAAATTTGGTGGAAAAAATGACGTTGTGAGTCCTGAAAAACGTGGTTTTTTAGGCAAAAATCAACGTTTTCCACCAAAAGCCAACTTGCTTCATGGACATGAGTTTGGTATCGCAATTTAGATATTTTTTGAAGCTGAATCGAATGGTGTTCCAAGCCTCCCTGATAAGGAAGAAACGTTTTCTCGTATGAACTCGTTTTTTGGCATCTCATTTTTATTAAATTGTTGATTCTTTAAAAAAATCACTTACAGCATAACAAACAAACATCGCTAATAGGGATGTAGGTATTACAGTAGGTGTTCGAAATCCCCCCCCCCCCATCCCATGGCTGAACACACATCCCAGGTGGCTTCTTTTGATAACGCTCCTCGTGACGTCCCGGTGAAGGCTCCCCGATGGAACATAGTACTCAGTTTTCCGAGATATGGAACGGTTGTAACTGTTCAGGATTGTCATCCGATTCAGCTTCAAAAAATGTCTAAATTGCGATGCCAACTCATTTCCATGAAGTAAGTTGGCTTTTGGTGGAAAACGTCGATTTTCAACTAAAAACCCTCGTTTTTCAGGACTCAAATGTCATATTCTCTCCCAATTTTACTGTGAAAAACATGTTTTTATACCATTGGAAAGCTGAGATTCTGGAGAAGTTTTCCCGAGGAGTGCACGCCGAAAGAATCCCATACTGCCCATACTGATAGGGCAAAATACGGAAGAAAAAAAAACTGTGATTTTTAAGAAATCTTCGAATTTTGGACTTAGGGCATTTTTTCATCAATGAGGACTGTTCTAATAAATCGGATTTTATATCAGGGAGATATCAAATATAACACTCCTTCCAACGATATACTTACTCAACTTTTATATTACATATCAATTTAAGAGAGCCGTTTAGATCTTGAAAGTGAAAAAAATCGTTTTTTAATTGAGTAATGAAACAATAATTGTTATATTAAGAATTATTCTAGGAGGCACTTGTTGATGCAAATTAGCTGTAGAATTGATTCCGTGAGTTTATCCCATAATTTCTGTAGACACCCTGTATAACTCCGAGCGAATGTTTAGATTTTGACATCTGGGCAATGTGCCAAGTAGTAGATTGTACATACAAACTATTCAGAACCAGTTTCTGGCGTTATTTGTGCGAGCACTACCAGTAGGTGATTTCAACGAAGAATACGCTGGAATTGCATAAGGCGAACTGCAACCATTTGAAATATCGCTCGAGCTGATACGAGCACATCCTTACATAACTTAATTGTATGGGAACGTTCCATGAAATGCAACGAAATATAAAATATGGGTCACTTCCAAGTGAAATTTAGTGCCTCGCATCAACCTTCTCTTAAAGAAAGTCTCAATTCGTGTTCCTCACCCCTGTAAACACGTAGGAAATCAAATAGCGGGTGCATTTGGAATCACGATTTGTGAGAACGGTCTACGTCGACTTTTCGTCCCACAGTGCGCCTGCTATCTACGAACGCGGTAGCGTTCCGCCCCGCCAAGCAAAGAAGTTGAGAAAACGAACGGTGCCGAGTGTATGTTTACCGGACGTCACGAAACGCGTTTTCGAGGTGTCCATATCTCGGCTCCTATGTCACCGATCAACTTGAATCGATAGGTCGAAAGGGAGCCGAGCTACATAGCTTCAAAAACCCGGTTTTTCGGCCTTAGATTGTTCTTCTCCTTCTCCTTGTTCAGACAGGCAAGGCTGGAGCCTCTCGACGTTAACCGATTGACTTGAAATTTTGCACAGAGCTTCATTTAACCTTGAGACAGAGCCTTATATAAGATTTGACCCATTATCTCAACCCAAAAAAGTTTTAGAAACAAAAGAACAGAAACCTTAGGAAAATTCTGTCCACTTTGACGAGTCCACAGCCTGGGTAAAAGGATCAATCGACTTGAATTTTTTTTACATACCTTCTTTATAGCATGGCTCAGTGCCATTTGAACGAAATAAGCAATTATCTCAACCCAAAAAAAAATTAGGGACAAAAAAACTGAAATTTAGGGTAATTTAGGCTAATTATGGCCATATCTCGGCTCCTAGTAGACCGATCAACTTGAAATTTGGTATGGATCTTTTTGGTGTGGATAATAGAAAGCCCTGAAAGTTTCAAGTCGCTAGGTCTAAAGGGAGCCGAGTTATATAACTTCAAAAACCAATTACCATGTTTTTCTACTTTTTTCAGTCGGTCAAGGCTACAGCCTCTCCACCATCGCCGATTGACTTGAAATTTTGCACGGAGCTTCGTTTCAAGTGTAGCAAGTGCCTTTTGAAAGATTCAAGTCGATATCTTTAAATGAAGCCGAGTTATATATCTTCAAAAACCCGGTTTTTCACCCTTACCTGTTCTTCTTCTCCTTAATCAGTTAGGCCTTTCCACCTTCACGGATTGACTTGAAATTTTGCACAAAGCTTCGTTTCAACATCAGCCAGTGCCTTTTGAAAGGTTTAACCCATTATCTCAACCCAAAAAACTTTTAGAAACAAAAAACTGAAATTTAGGCTAATTTTGGCAACTTCGACGAGTCTACTGCCTGGGTAACCGGATCAATCGACTTGAAATTTTGCATAGACCTTCTTTATAACATGACCCACTTCAACAACAAAAAGATGTGATATCCCCCCAAAAAACACTCCGTGTAAAAATCACCCCGCCTCGCAAATATCATTCTTCAGAGGCCGGAAAAAGTTATGATATCCACTTTCCCCGCCCGCCCTTTTCCTCATTAAGGAGCTAAGTATAATGAAAAGCTTAACCACTTCACCAGCACCGTACCCCTTTCGAAATCTCCCCTTGGCGCTATTGCGAGACGTTTTTATTACTTCCACAAGCAACTAATACTTGTATAAAACGTTAACCACCATCAAGTATTAGTTGCTTGTGGAAGTAATAAAAACGTCTCGCAATAGCGCCAAGGGGAGATTTCGAAAGGGGTACGGTGCTTGTGAAGTGGTTAAGCTTTTCATTATACTTAGCTCCTTAATGAGGAAAAGGGCGGGCGGGGAAAGTGGATATCATAACTTTTTCCGGCCTCTGAAGAATGATATTTGCGAGGCGGGGTGATTTTTACACGGAGTGTTTTTTGGGGGATTTTTACTACCATTCGAAGAGTTTCCCACTGATAATAAAGCCAACAGATATTTTGTTCGAACAGTTTCGTACCTTTTTAGGTGCTCGCTGAACAAAGTAGATTCGTCAAGATAATCTACTCATTGACTATTCAATAGTTTTTCGTGTGCATGTCTGTAGAAGTTGCACGTCAATTTTCCCGAATCAGTCTTTGCATTTAAAACCATTGCATAACTTCACCTTGAGGGTTGTTACTTGAAAGATCGAACCAGGATAAATTCTTGAATAAATATAGTGTTGAAAGACAGTACTCTACAGTTCCAGGATGCGTCAGCATGATTTCACATTGGATTTTCCATGTTTCCCAGTTAAATGTTTGATCGAGACCACGAGAGGAAGTTTCTCTTCCGATAAGTGGGGATGGTGAATCGAATTAATCAGGAATCCGACCAATTGAGCTTAGTTACTTAGTTACTCCCTACACACAGCCAACTGGACCCAAGGTTTTCCAGTATCGACCTCACGATTGTGAACATCGCCTGGGCTGCTCATGCAGGACCTGAAATTGTAAAATTCCGGAGATAAGTACGTATTGTTGTGTTCTCGGAGTGGGCACTTTCCAAATCGAGATTGTTGACTAAAATGGTGAGAATCGTCCGTTGAAATCAACCACTCAACAACATCATGTCTTGTTGGGATTTGTTCATGAACACTGACATTTCGGCGTTCGTATCACCTCAAATCAAAATTCGAGTGGTGTTCATTTTACTGAACTTTCCTTAATTCCGAACCCCTCGACAAACAGAAAAACGTGAAAACGGCCACGTTTGAAATTTACCGATCGCCACGAAAGGTCAAGAGGGATTTGAATCATAAAAACTCTGCAAATTCTTGACACAACGGTTCATTATCTTCTTTGTACAGATCACCCTTCTGTCTAGATCACTAGGTCTAAATGTCTAGATCCTAAATGTTAGATTAATTATTATTATCAATTGTCACTAATTATTAACAATTTCATCAAGTACCTAATGAAAATTATAATAATTTATTGTTAGGTATTAATAATTCGTATTTATTATTAATAATAATTATTATTAATTATGAATAATTAATACGATATAATTCTGTGGTTTTTAATACTACGTCGGTAATAATTTTTCTATAAAAGAAGTACCTACCAACAAACATTCGAAATTACCTTCATTTCCGTAGCACGAAACGCACCTCAGAACAACAAACTCGACATCACTTAAGCCATATGATGTTCCAAAGAGCTTGTTAGTATGAAAATGGACCTGTATTTCAACAGTTTGATACACGATCGTGTTGTGAGGCACAATCTTTGAGCCGTCATTGTAAACGAACGGCTGGTCGTACAAAGCTGCGGATGGTCTTAAAAAATTCTACGGAACAAACTCTATCTAAATATGAAAAAAAACATACCGTTTTATATGAATTTTTCGAGATATGAGATTTTCAAATTTTCAAAATTCGTTTTGAACCCCTTCCCCTTGACCTAGGGTTATGAAAAGTTTCGAGGACCATTGTGGGGTTGGTCGAAACCCATAAAAAAAATTTCGTAATTTTAGCTCAACGTTAACTGGGCAAAGTGGCGCGGACGGCGGACGGCGGACGGACGGATTTTTTTTTATTCGATTTTCTGAATCTACGTATCTTGAAACGTAAACCATCAAATTTTGAGGGGGGGTTAAAATTTTTTTTTCTTTGGGCGATTCCAATGGTTCATTATCGAAGATAATAAACCAAAAGTAATATGGTCCGCAAAGATAAACGATCAAGGAAAAAATGGTAGCGAGCCCGTAACATGTTTGTAGCAACCTTTTATATCGACCCAATAACAGAAACCCGAAGAGCTTGAGTCAGTGATAAGATCTTATGATAAACTTCTGCTATAAAGCCTTTCAGTTCATGATTGGTTGGTGGAAAGGCAAAGTTTCGTAGTCACTTGAAGTGAGTGAATGTTGAGTTATTACGTTCCGATACTGTGCCTGAAATTTACGTGTGTTTGGTTCGTGATACTTAACGACAAATGTTATTAATATTCACTTTTCATAAAAGACGTGACGGTATGTATTACTTATGTATATTTTTAGTTGATTTTAGTTTGAAATTGTAATGATAAAACCTTTAATAACACTAGCCAACAAAAAAGGTGTTGTTTGGTGCAGATGAGGGTTGGCGTTGGAGTTTTCAGTGTGCCAAAATCTGAAACCCGTTTTTCGCTGTCAGGTCTAGTTTTTGAGAGACCGTTTTCTTGGGGCATACACCCTTTTTTTTTTTTTTAGCTACATGCGTTTGTAAAATAGAGTTAAAAAAATTCCAAATAGTTTTGGTTTTTAATTTCAACCACTGTTTGTAGGTGCAGAATCAGAATTTAAACCCGATTTTAACTATCTTCTTCCATTCGATGGAAGACAGCGGTAAAGTTGACAAGGTTTTGTTGGGTTTTGTGTACTTTTGTTTGAGGTGTTTCTAAGGTTTGGGTGGATCGATTTTTCAACAATTTGTTTTCTTACTTCCAATAGGTAAAATTTGCTGCCTTTTAGGCCTGATAGAACACCCCTAATAGAGTTTTGAAAAAAATTAATTCCTTCAGGTTCCATACCTCACGTGAAGTTTTATTTGTTCACTAAAAACCCTGCTTTGACTTTTTACTCGGGTTTCTCCTTCCTCCCAGTTCCCCGGTCGACTTTTTCAGGTCTTCTCTATTAAAGGCTTTTAGAATAGAAGCAAAAATGACGATTGACCGAAATAAACTGCGACGAGCTCGTCAGAAGGAGAGGTTGACCAAAGTCGTTGTCAGGGCTAAACGCCAAATTGTCAGTATTTTTTATGATTGTCGCAAAGACAAAACGATCACCAATGTTCAAAAAGGAGCCACACAGTCCATGATTACCGTAACTGAGGAACACATCACGTTGCTGGAAGAACCGGGTTCCAAATTCTTGGGGCACACAGCTCCGGCTGGCGGATCTGCTTCTGGGATCGTTAAGGCAATTACCGAATTTATAATAGACAACGAGATTGACACAAGTGCTCTCTGCGTCATTGGTTGTGATGGAACTGCAGTTTAGATGGGCCGGAAAGGTGGAGTTATTGCTGAACTGGAAAAATATTATTTAGTATCATTCCAGTGGATGATTTGCTTGCTCCACACCAACGAATTACCTTTAAGACACTTACTGCGGCATTTGGATGGGGCAACCACTGGGCCCTACACTTTTCAGGGGGGATTGGGGAAAATTGGAAAGTTGTGAGGACATGCCTGTAGTTAATTTTGAGCCTGTAGCGTCGAATTTACCTCCGATGAACATGGATTTGGATTTATCAACTGATCAAAAGTACCTTCTCGACATTGTGAATTCTGTGGATAGTGGATCAGTAGCAGACTCTCTTATACACCCGATGTGGTTCACCATCAAAATGAATCCGTCATTCAAGGATTGGCCCAAACATTTATTCAAGATGATAACCTTTCATGATACCACCCCATCAGACTGAAGAGTGTGATTGATCCGGTCATCTAACGTGATGGTTTTTTGGCTCACCCAGAAAATTTACTGATGGCCATGTTGTTCGACAGTAATTCTGAAGTAAAACAAAAAGCCGTTCAAATAATCCAGCGAGCCAGACAGACCCCGACTATGACGCCAAGGAGCTTCAAGGTGCCAACAATAAACTTTGAAGCTGAAGACTACACCGAACTCATCGACTTTGATGCACTTGACCTCGTCTTGGAACCTCAATTGACCAAAACAATGTGCCCTGCCTTAACTGATGAAGAGCTCCAGAGCATCCCATCCTTACCGTGTCACACACAGGCAGTGGAAAGATGCATTAACTGGTAGCTGAAGCGTCACAGAAGGTGTGTGGGGCGAAAGCACGAGATGTCTACATATTATTGAATAGGAGACTCAAAAGAAAAATCCCAAGCTTGATTCAAAGAAGGATCTTGTCTGACCGAGTGACTCATTCGCATTATTTTATCAATCAACTGGCTCCATAAAATATAATACTTATTATACAATTATACAGCTGCTTTTTTGGATTTTTTTCACGATTTGAAATTCTTTGTTCACATACTTTTTGTGTTTCATAGGCATTCTGAGGGACTAGCAAAATTTTTGCGGCAATTAGGGGTTCTCTCGAGATTTTCCTAAAGAGGTCATATTTCATATGAGTTATGGAGCCTGAAGGAAATTTTTGTCAGGGCCCTTATTTTTATCCAGCGTTTTTCATGCGAAAAGGCAAGATAATTTCGCTATTGCATCAAAAAATGAGGAAAAAAATTGTTTTTTGCCAAAATCGATCCACCCTAGTGTTTCTAAGGTTTCCAGAAGTTTAGGACTCTGAAGCAAACTTTTTCTCAAAACTTACACATCATTCTACGATGCCACCACGTTTCGAATGCTTGGATCTTGATAGTCGAACGCATATCTCTTTTCTTGATAGTCCAAGCCCCCATACCATACAAAAGGGTTGAAAATGTAACATTAGTATTTACAATCAGTAAGTATTTATCACCGTCACAAGCAACTAATAAAATATTAATACATAGATGTGCAGTAATGAAAACGTCACGCCATGGCGCCAAAGGGAGATTTCGAAACGGGTACGGTGCTTGTGAAGGGTGGGGAAAGTGGATGTCATGTCATAACTCTTTCCGAACCTCTTTTGGGCTAACCGCGCATATTCACGTCAAATCCCGTCTCAAGTTTTTTTGAAGTTTCTTTCGGGATGAGATGACATTTCCCACTCCCCCGTTCAAGGGCGCTCCACCAAGTTGGGATGCAGATTTATTTTCCCCCACTTCTCGCCGAAATCTGTTCGGAGGGGATGCCAATAGGAGTTACTCGAGTCGCATAATAAAATCGTTTTCGCTGTTTCAGATCATTTGAGAGCGTATGAGTAACCAAGCTTCAAGTATTCGCACAGATTAGTGAGAAGTAGGCGAGCAATCGGTTGAGTTCGTCTGTTTTAATGAGGGGAGAACGCGAATAAGATCATGAAAGGTGGAGCAGCTGATATCGAGGCGGGACCAAAGCTCAATTCGGTAAGTTGACTGATATTTTATTTTTAGAATATAAATTCCTGCTGTCTAGAGATGAGATCAACCACAAACTAGGTACAACCGTTTGGGTTTATGAACTCAAATGTAAGAACTCTGCAAATTCTTGACACAACGGTTCTTTATCTTCTTTGTACAGATCACCCTTCTGTCTAGATCACTAGGTCTAAATGTCTAGATCCTAAATGTTAGATTAATTATTATTGTTAATTATCACTAATTATTAACAATTTTATCAAGTACCTAGTAAAAATTATTATAATTTATTGTTAGGTATTAATAATTCGTATTTATTATTAATAATTATTATTATTATTTATGATTAATTAATACGATATAATTCTGGGGTTTTTAATACTACATCGGTAATAATTTTTCTATAAAAGACGTACCTACCTACCAACAAACATTCGAAATTACCTTCATTCCCGTAGCACGAAACGCACCTCAGAACAACAAACTCGACATCACTTAAGCCATATGATGTTCCAAAGTGCTTGTTAGTATGAAAATGGACCTGTATTTCAACAGTTTGATTCACGATCGTGTTGTGAGGCACAATCTTTGAGCCGTCATTGTGAACGAACGGCTGGTCGTACACAGCTGCGGATGGTCTTAAAAAATTCTACGGAACAAACTCTATCTAAATATGAAATAAAAAACATACCGTTCTATATGAATTTTTCGAGATATGAGATTTTCAAAATTCGTTTTGAACCCCTTCCCCTTGACCGAGGGTTATGAAAAGTTTCGAGGACCATTGTGGGGTTGGTCGAAACCCATAAAAAAAATTTCGTAATTTTAGCTCAACGTTAACTGGGCAAAGTGGCGCGGACGGCGGACGGACGGATTTTTTTTTTATTCGATTTTCTGAATCTACGTATGTATCTTGAAACGTAAACCAACAAATTTTGAGGGGGGGTTAAAATTTTTTTTTCTTTGGGCGATTCCAATGGTTCATTATCGAAGATAATAAACCAATAAATGTATTCTTACTCAAGTTGTATGATAACATTATTTATGTATTTAGTATTTATGTTGAGTCCCATCTGTGAATGGTCAACTAAGCGGGAGGTACCACATACCGCTAGTCAGCATCCATCATGGATCGTATAATAATAATAATATTATAATACAGTAGATTCTATACAGAGACTTGCCCATGCGCGAGGACTTTGATGAATTTCTCACTTGCTTCGTAGTTGCCTAGCACTCTGGATGCTCGCTGGTGCTCGCATCTCAAAAACTCTGCAAATTCTTGACACAACGGTTCATTATCTTCTTAGTACAGATCACCCTTCTGTCTAGATCACTAGGTCTAAATGTCTAGATCCTAAATGTTAGATTAATTATTATTATCAATTATCACTAATTATTAACAATTTTATCAAGTACCTAGTGAAAATTATTATAATTTATTGTTAGGTATTAATAATTTGTATTTATTATTAATAATAATTATTATTAATTATGATTAATTAATACGACATAATTCTGGGGTTTTTAATACTACGTCGGTAATAATTTTTCTATAAAAGAAGTACCTACCAACAAACATTCGAAATTACCTTCATTTCTGTAGCACGAAACGCACCTCAGAACAACAAACTCGACATCACTTAAGCTATAATATATCATATTATGATGTTCCAAAGAGCTTGTTAGTATGAAAATGGACCTGTATTTCAACAGTTTGATTCACGATCGTGTTGTGAGGCACAATCTTTGAGCCGTCATTGTGAACGAACGGCTGGTCGTACAAAGCTGCGGATGGTCTTAAAAAATTCTACGGAACAAACTCTATCTAAATATGAAATAAAAAACATACCGTTCTATATGAATTTTTCGAGATATGGAATTTTCAAAATTTCAAAATTCGTTTTGAACCCCTTCCGCTTGACCTAGGGTTATGAAAAGTTTCGAGGATCATTGTGGGGCTGGTCCAAACCCAGAAACCAAATTTCGTAATTTTAGCTCAACGCTAACTGGGCAAAGTGGCGCGGACGGCGTACGGCGGACGGACGGATTTTTGGTTTATTATCTTCGATAATGAACCATTGGAATCGCCCAAAGAAAAAAAAATTTTAACCCCCCCTCAAAATTTGTTGGTTTACGTTTCAAGATACGTAGATTCAGAAAATCGAATAAAAAAAAATCCGTCCGTCCGCCGTACGCCGTACGCCGTCCGCCGTCCGCGCCACTTTGCCCAGTTAGCGTTGAGCTAAAATTACGAAATTTGGTTTCTGGGTTTGGACCAGCCCCACAATGATCCTCGAAACTTTTCATAACCCTAGGTCAAGGGGAAGGGGTTCAAAACGAATTTTGAAATTTTGAAAATTCCATATCTCGAAAAATTCCCATCAAACGGTATGTTTTTGGTTTATTATCTTCGATAATGAACCATTGGAATCGCCCAAAGAAAAAATTTTTTTAACCCCCCCTCAAAATTTGTTGGTTTACGTTTCAAGATACGTAGATTCAGAAAATCGAATAAAAAAAAATCCGTCCGTCCGCCGTACGCCGTACGCCGTACGCCGTACGCCGTCCGCCGTACGCCGTACGCCGTCCGCGCCACTTTGCCCAGTTAGCGTTGAGTTAAAATTACGAAATTTTTTTTATGGGTTTCGACCAACCCCACAATGGTCCTCGAAACTTTTCATAACCCTAGGTCAAGGGGAAGGGGTTCAAAACGAATTTTGAAAATTTGAAAATCTCATATCTCGAAAAATTCATATAGAACGGTATGTTTTTTATTTCATATTTAGATAGAGTTTGTTCCGTAGAATTTTTTAAGACCATCCGCAGCTTTGTACGACCAGCCGTTCGTTCACAATGAGGGCTCAAAGATTGTGCCTCACAACACGATCGTGTATCAAACTGTTGAAATACAGGTCCATTTTCATACTAACAAGCTCTTTGGAACATCATATGGCTTAAGTGATGTCGAGTTTGTTGTTCTGAGGTGCGTTTCGTGCTACGGAAATGAAGGTAATTTCGAATGTTTGTTGGTAGGTACTTCTTTTATAGAAAAATTATTACCGACGTAGTATTAAAAACCCCAGAATTATATCGTATTAATTAATCATAATTAATCATAATTATTATTAATAATAAATACGAATTATTAATACCTAACAATAAATTATAATAATTTTCAGTAGGTACTTGATAAAATTGTTAATAATTAGTGATAATTGATAATAATAATTAATCTAACATTTAGGATCTAGACATTTAGACCTAGTGATCTAGACAGAAGGGTGATCTGTACAAAGAAGATAATGAACCGTTGTGTCAAGAATTTGCAGAGTTTTTATTTCATATTTAGATAGAGTTTGTTCCGTAGAATTTTTTAAGACCATCCGCAGCTTTGTACGACCAGCCGTTCGTTCACAATGACGGCTCAAAGATTGTGCCTCACAACACGATCGTGACTCAAATTGTTGAAATACAGGTCCATTTTCATACTAACAAGCTCTTTGGAACATCATATGGCTTAAGTGATGTCGAGTTTGTTGTTCTGAGGTGCGTTTCGTGCTACTGAAATGAAGGTAATTTCGAATGTTTGTTGGTAGGTACTTCTTTTATAGAAAAATTATTACCGACGTAGTATTAAAAACCCCAGAATTATATCGTATTAATTAATCATAATTAATAATAATAATTATTAATAATGAATACAAATTATTGATACCTAACAATAAATTATAATAATTTTCTCTATGTACTTGATAAAATTGTTAATAATTAGTGATAATTGATAATAATAATTAATCTAACATTTAGGATCTTGACATTTAGACCTAGTGATCTAGACAGAAGGGTGATCTGCACAAGGAAGATAATAAACCGTTGTGTCAAGAATTTGCAGAGTTTTTTTTATTCGATTTTCTGAATCTACGTATCTTGAAACGTAAACCAACAAATTTTGAGGGGGGGTTAAAAAAATTTTTTCTTTGGGCGATTCCAATGGTTCATTATCGAAGATAATAAACCAAAACACACCGTTCTATATGAATTTTTCGAGTTTTGGAATTTTCAAAATTTCAAAATTCGTTTTGAACCCCTTCCCCTTGACCTAGGGTTATGAAAAGTTTCGAGGATCATTGTGGGGCTGGTCCAAACCCAGAAACCAAATTTCGTAATTTTAACTCAACGCTAACTGGGCTAAGTGGCGCGGACGGCGTACGGCGGACGGACGGATTTTTTTTAATTCGATTTTCTGAATCTACGTATCTTGAAACGTAAACCAACAAATTTTGAGGGGGGGTTAAAATTTTTTTTTCTTTGGGCGATTCCAATGGTTCATTATCGAAGATAATAAACCAAAATTAAAAAAATAAAATAAAAAAAATAAAAATAAACATCCCTCAAACAACAGATCACATAAGTAGGTAAATTAGTTGGACAGAGAAATATCTTCAGATACTGCACCGGACGCGGGGGGATATCGAGTCGAGTTCAGGCACCCTTGGACGAGCCAAAGGCATGGGCAAGTCTCTGCATAGACTCTTCTATATCTTATACGAGGGGGTACCCATAGGAAACAGGAATTGGGCTGCCTGGAGAGGGAAAGTAGGGATAATCATTGTTCGACCAAATGTCTGTTAGAAAGACGTCTCCTGAGTTAGTGAGCGAAGTTCTGTCGCTTTGAGTATTAGTATAGTCATGAGGCTTCTGTGTATTAATTAGTGGAGCTGGCCCAGCCCAGGTCCAATTTTAATAGTCGCAACAATGAAGTACCACAGACATTTGATGGATTAGCTGGCAATTAAGTCAATGCAACAGCGACGCATTTCGACTTTTACCTACTCGTAACATAGTGAATGGGGAAAAATGAAAAATTTAGTCAGTACAAAATAATTTTATTGTATTATACAGCCACATGTCGTCTTGTGGCTCTGTTGCATTCATAATTTGAGAAATAACGACAGTGCAACAAGGACGTTCCTATCAGTGTTGCCAGACCCAAACTACCAGAAGGCGGTGCTGCGAGCTCCAAAAGGCGGGATTTCGAAATAAAAGGTGGGATTTCGAAATAAAAGGCGTATTTTTGAAAAAACTTTCTGAAAACCTGTTAAAACTGTTAAAATGTGCATAGCGTTATTGTTATAACGTTTGAATAAAATCACACTTCAACATACCTTTCAAATGCATCGACCCTTTGCCGCTCTGTAGATACAGACCAGCGTGCCAACGAAACAGCGAGAATCCTCCAGAATCCACTAGCAGAAAAAGTCACAGCCTTCCTACGTTCCGCGCACAGCCGCATTGCCAACTGATGGAAAATAACCTCATTTTTATAGTTTTTGGCGTATTTGAAGGCGATTTGTGTATATTTTGACGGAAAATCGCTAAAAGGCGGGAAAAATCGCGATCCGCCTTTTAAAAAGCGGAAGGCGGATTGGATGTCGAAAAGGGGGGAAGAAACGCGGGAAGGCGGGGGATCTGGCAACACTGGTTCCTATGGATGCAGATGATTAGGAATTTTCATTTTAATAAATGGTCGAGTGGGCCGATAGAGCTAAAATTGAAAATTGCATTGAGAGTGCGACTTGATAATGATCAACTATGCCAGGAATTACCTACCTATCTTCAATGGTGGTATTAAAACAGAGCAGAATGCTGGATATTAAAGTATTAAAGTATTCTATAATAATATTATGCAATACTATAATATATTATATTCTTGTATACTAATGCAGCAGGGGCGTAGAAATGACGGACGTAGGTAAAGGAATAACAAAATATTTAATAAACAGTAAAACATTAAATTGAAAATTACCTACAGCTACCTACCTTTGATTGTTGCATTGAATCACGGAACCAATGACTAGGACTGGCATGGACGAAGCCAAGTCATCTAGAAGAAGAAGGAGGAAGAATTACAAATAGAATGCAGCAGTGTTGCCAGATGTAGGGATTTTTCCCTACACGTAGGGAATTTTGGGGGTGCATTGAGCGTAGGGAATCCCTACGCTGAACGTAGGGATTTTCGGTCAAGCTAGGTTACGTGATTCAAACATTGGCAAAATTCTGATAAATTGGATGAATATACGATTTTAGTACATTTATTCGTGATCGGAAAACCACCATATAATGAAGTTGCTTGCGTCACAGAGCTTATACGCTTCTAATAAAAGCGAGCAATCCCTCGATAGTGACGAAGACTATTTGATTGGTTTATGATGGTCTCTTTGATGAATAGTTTTTGATTTATTTTTGATAACCTCTTGAGATTAACCTAAGATTTTACTGCTCTTCTTTCTATTTTCAATCCCAATTTTTTCTGTTACTTGTTTTACTATTACTGTTTTACCATTTTAATTATATTTTCTCCTCGTAGTCATTCCTGGTCGTCGACATTAAGATTTTTTTAAATAGACCTATTTACCAATAGGTCTATTTAAATACCTGTATTCCAAGGCTAATGTAACCAATGCTACCATTCTTGAGCCTTAGTAATAAGCCTTATTATATTTATATTTATCTCAGTGATATTTCTCAAGTACCTAACAATTCTTGTCCTGAAAAAAAAAATGACTGGACCTAATCTCTAACTATTATTGAGACAGCAATAAAAATTATATTGTGCAACTCAATGGTTATTTCAATCCTCAAACCAAACCAGCAGCAGTGAATGCAGTGATATAGTCGTTTTGTAGATGACTAGGAGGGAAGTGATCTTCTTTTGTTCTTTTACATTTTCAGCAATCAAAATTTTACGCGTAGGGAATTTTTTAACACGGTAGGGAATTAGTAGGGAAAAGTAGGGATTTTGGAAACGGTCCGTAGGGAATTTCGAGGCAAGTTGTCTGGCAACACTGGAATGCAGTCGAGGCCCCCTACCAGTTGAGGCCCCCTACCAGTTGAGGCCAGAGGGGCAAGCGCTAGAATCTATCGCGGGCCCCATGACGTCATCCTACAGCGTGTGTGTTTGGCTGTGTGTATTTTATCGCGCGTGTGTGAGTATTTCTCCTGACTGTTATGAGAAAGAAGGACAGCGCAGGCAGCTACCGCTGCCAAACGCTGGAGACATGGAAGAAAGGTTCTTCTAGGATCCATCGAAAGGTTCTTCTATGGATCCTATTTCAGAACTCACCTTGTTATCTATTTTTACGGTTTGGAGACTTGTTTTCCCCCGGATTGTTCGTTGTGTGCTGTTGCTGTTGTTTGATTTCGTAGTTTTTAATTGTTCGTTTAGTTTTTACATAAACAGTTGACGAACTGTTCAATAGTTTAAGTAGTTTGCAACGTTTTAGCGAAAAACTCGACATAATTAAAGCTGGCTCTTTGAGCTCGCAGGCCTCAAGGGAGTTGTGAGTACACTCGAATTGGTTTACAATAATTGTCTTGATTCAACCTACCTATATTAAATTTTGACTCAATAGAGCTGAAAAATTTATTAACCATCCTATACAAAGAAGAGTTTGGTGGAAATTCATGGTTTTGTATCTCGCTGAAATGCCATGGATTTTACCTGAAGTTTTTCGATTAGCAAAACTCATTTTTACAATTTCAAGCACTACTGCGTCTGTAGTTTTCAGCTCTGAAACGCATTAAAACATATTTGAGATCCACACAGGGACAACAACAATCTCTCTTTAATATCTATTGTGAGATCTCGGGTAGCAAAAAGCCCTAACTCTGCATCCGCCTCTTCTATGTACAATGATCTCGTTAACGATAAATTCCGCGAAAGAAAATCAGCGTATTAATCTCATTTTCGTCTCATTAGTCGTCTCTTAAGTGATCTAATTTTTATTCCAATTATTTTCTTCATTTTTGCGTAGGTACATTTACAGGTGTTCGAACCGGCTTGCCTGTGTATTCTTGTGCTTTTGCACAGTGTATATAATTTTAGATGAGGATGTTCCATGTGTAGGTATGTTCTTTGTTTATTGCCTCTTCTTGCTATTTCCTATTTTTATAGAATAGTCATTCCGGTTGGTTGGTAGGGGCGGACTGGGGGGACTTAACTGGAGTCGCCATCCTGTTGGCAAGTCCTGTTCGCAGGGGAATTTTATAAATGAGCTATAATATAGATAGTTAGATATTATTGTTATGTTGGGTCAATAATACACGTAATCAACGGAACACTTAGATTTTATTAGAACAAGGAACTAAAAGACTGATAACGAAACAAGCCTGTTTACAAATAATTTTCTAATAATTTTAGAAAATAGGTAAATAATATCAAACAATTCCTTTGAACAAACAGCTTGCTTAGAACTGATTCACACTTTTTTAGGATGAGAGAGTTAGGAAGTGTGTGTATGTGTGGGGGGGGGGGGGGGTGAATTGAGTGCGGTACCCCTATGTCCAGAGCCACGCTACGCCACTGAGCAGGAGATACAATATAATATATTATATATTATAATATTTTATATTATGCTGTAGACGTAGGTCACGTTAGCTGCAACGACAAGTATTCAAGGCAGGGTTGCCACCAGCACAAAATGTAAGTAGCGACTGGATAAATCAGTTTGTACTGCGGTCGTTACTCACTTGTCAAGTCCGAATTCTTCCCTCACTGAGATTCGGACTTGTCACGAGCTGTTGCCCGTTTCAACAAATTGACAGTTAGGGATGGGATATCGAGGGCTCGATATCGGTATCGATATTGACATCCGAAGAGTGGTATCGATACCAGGTAGATATCGGCTTCATAATATCGATATCAACCGATATATATCGATATCGGTTATAAAAACTCCTACTTCGTTTTTTTTAATTTCACCTAGGTACTTATTTTAATTTTATTTCCTTTTCTCCGAACATTTTTGCACTTGCAGTTCCTAACTAAGAGACCAACTGGTCAATAATTTACCGTGGACAAAGTAGGTGATTCCATGGTAGAATAAATACGAAGGACTTGGAAATACGAAGTGGTTCAAAGTAGTGACATCTAGTGTTGATACCTACCTATAGCCTGTTGGTTCAAAATTCCTTTCTAAAAAAAAAAAAAAAAATTCTTCTGATTATTTTTCAGTCAGATCTTTATTTTTATTTATTTATTCATTTATTTTTGTTCCCGCCTTGATAGGAAAGTTAAATTATACACATGAATATGTAATACGGAATTTTTATTTCAATATGTTTCTAAACGAAAATTGGACAGAATACTAGAACGGCAAAATCATAAAAGAATTACAGGTAAATTTCGGGATTCAAAAAAAGAAGCGCTCATCGAGGCTCTCCAGGAAAAGTAACTTGGAGAGAGTTTCCCCCTTCAGCCTGTTCCGGTCCGAGGTGGGAATATTCCCCGCCATTGAAAATAGCCTCTCTGATGGTACTGAGGTTGAGGCTGACTTCATGGTCAATTTAAGTTTCAATTTCAACAGGGGCTCAACACAACACAAGAACGCGGATACTTTTTAGCCAACAACAGCACGGAAACGGAATGATGCCCACAAGAAGAACTTCGCGGTTCGCCAGTGAAAGATAACAGTGAATCACAGTTTGTGATATCGACCCGATATCGGTTGTCAGAATATCGATATTATCGCCAGTGCTGATATCGATATCAGAATATCGGACGCTAGATATCGATATTTCGATACTATCGGATATCGATATCCCATCCCTATTGACAGTTGATACACAAAGCCTTGTGGTTTCCAAATCACAAATTTTTCAAGAGGCGAAAAAACTTCGTGTTCCTTGGGCTTGAAGGACTACAGGTTTGATACTGATCTCTTGTTCTACCCCCAAGTGCCCTTTTTGGCTGACATGGAACATTTTATGACATTAAAGAAATCGTTCGCTAATTGAAATGTTTTGTGATAGGTGACATGTACCTTGGTATGGTCAGTGATTGCAACTTCGTTTGGTTCGGGTTTCCAACATGGGTACAACACTGGAGTACTGAATGCACCCCAAAAAGTATGTTCATTTCATATATTTAAAATAAAAACCCATACGTTGTTAGTTGTCTGAACCAAGGCAGTTCTGTTCAGTGTTTCAACTGTCAGTGTAGCCATTTTTTTTTAAAACGCACGTATGGCTCCGGAGAAACGTCTAATTGAATGGACCGCTGTCAATGCGCATAGTTTGGTTCACTGAGCAACAGCCAGGGGACGGCTTGAACAAAACTAATTTATATAGGGCTTTTCCTAGCCTAACCGAATAACTTGGAGGTCACTAACAATAACAATAAACCACAACTTCTGTAATTCGCCCAAATTCTTGGATATTATGAGCTGCGTTTTAACGCAGAATTTAATTTTCCCCAACGTTCATTTCGAGGCTTTTTTAAATTTGAGTGTCATATAAGTACTTAGGTGCTTTTGCGTAAACACACATCAAAAAACTTCGAAAAAATTGTTTTTGCCAATAAAACGGATAATACGAGTATTAATTCAGTATTTGTATTAATTGAGATTAATATTTATTTGTATTTATGTGTATCTATTTGTATTAATGATTATTTGTATTGATTCGTGATCAACTTGAAATTTCCTATAAAGCCTCCAAGTTATTCGGTTACGTACGTTTGATATACTGAAAATGATTATGCAAGTCTGATCATGATGTACAAGTGGTAATTGCAGATTATCGAATCATGGATGAATTCAACATTGCACTTGAACAAAAATGAATTGACAGTCGTATGGAGTGCGACTACCTCAGTTATGTGCATTGGGGGTATCATCGGAGGCGCTCTAACCAGCGTCATTTCAAATCGGATAGGTCGTCGTCTCACTCTAATATTCAACAACGCAATTGCCGTTGTAGGTGGTTTAGTAATGGGTTAGTTCATATATAATTTTTCTACAAACATTTTCTATATTCAATTTTTATGTATGCTGTTAAATGGAATTGTGAAAAACAGATTAATTCCACGATTTTATGCTTTTAACAGGTTGTTCGAAATACCTTGACCTACCGTGGATCCTCATTGTAGGAAGGTTTATAATAGGAATCAACGCTGGGCTGAATGCCGGAGTCGCTCCTATGTACTTATCGGAAATATCACCTATGGGACTCAGAGGAGCGGTATGTGATGATGTTGCAGTACTTTATACTCCTTTGTACTACTAATAGGATAATCGTTACAGAACATCAAGCACCAAATGTGTACGATAATGCAGTGCGCCAGAAAGTTGGCAACTCAGACAGTAGCATTTAGCAGCATGTAGGCATCAATTTTAACATCCACAAGACAATACCTACTTAATTGTTTGAAATGAACGAGTCCTCAAACCTGTGTAGTAAATACAAAAATTCTAACAGTGCACTAATATTGCCTTACAGATTGGCTCAATGTACCAATTGGTTATAACTATTTCGATTCTGATTGCCCAAGCCGTCAGCATCCAAGCAGTTCTTGGCACAGCAACATTGTGGCCATTTTTGTTGTTCATCATAATCATACCAGCTGTGTATCAGATTTTGGCGCTACTTCTATCACCAGAGAGTCCAAAATATCTTCTGGAGAAGAACAATTCACACAAAGCTCTATCAGGTATTTAGAGGTCAGCATGAGGTTTATTCGCCGAACAGTGGGAGTTTTACATCATGAAATGGTTTGGCCTCAAAGAAAGTTTGAGATCCGCTTTCCGCCGTATGGCAACAATTTTTCCATCTAAACCAACCATTTTGATCCTTTTAGTTTTTCTGTCCCTCGTTAAAATCTCGTTAAGTTTGGTTTAAATAATCTATTATCAAAAGTACTGACCACCCAATCTTCTGCAGCCTTTGCCTAGTAGGGACAATCGTGCAGTGTTTTGTAGAAAAACTCTGCAAATTCTTGACACAACGGTTCATTATCTTCTTTGTACAGATCACCCTTCTGTCTAGATCACTAGGTCTAAATGTCTAGATCCTAAATGTTAGATTAATTATTATTATCAATAATTGATAATAATTCAAATCAATAAGTGATAATTATTATCACTAATTATTAACAATTTTATCAAGTACCTAGTGAAAATTATTATAATTTATTGTTAGGTATTAATAATTCGTATTTATTATTAATAATAATTATTATTAATTATGATTAATTAATACGATATAATTCTGGGGTTTTTAATACTACGTTCGGTAATTTTTCTATAAAAGAAGTACCTACCAACAAACATTCGAAATTACCTTCATTTCCGTAGCACGAAACGCACCTCAGAACAACAAACATCACTTAAGCCATATGATGTTCCAAAGAGCTTGTTAGTATGAAAATGGACCTGTATTTCAACAGTTTGATTCACGATCGTGTTGTGAGGCACAATCTTTGAGACGTCATTGTGAACGAACGGCTGGTCGTACAAAGCTGCGGATGGTCTTAAAACATTCTACGGAACAAACTCTATCTAAATATGAAATAAAAAACATACCGTTCTATATGAATTTTTCGAGATATGGAATTTTCAATATTTCAAAATTCGTTTTGAACCCCTTCCCCTTGACCCTTAACTCAACGCTAACTGGGCAAAGTGCCGCGGACGGCGTACGGCGGACGGACGGATTTTTTTTTTTATTCGATTTTCTGAATCTACGTATCTTGAAACGTAAACCAACAAATTTTGAGGGGGGGTTAAATTTTTTTTTCTTTGGGCGATTCCAATGGTTCATTATCGAAGATAATAAACCAAAAGGAGGCTACCTTCATGACATACAGTGCTTTGAGTGGACAGGATTCTGATGTATGGAATGTCAGGAATGTCCGGGAATATGTAGCTGGTTGACGATTTTTTTTCACATAAACATTCACAAAAATACGGTTATTTTAAATATATCCCCAAACCAATAACCAATTGCACTAAATTTCCTCCTGGGGAACAGTCGTAGGAAATTGAATTCAGAGTTGACTGAATGCCGAAGTTGCAAAAATTATTCAGAAAACACGTGAGTTCTGTGTTTTCAAAACTTAAACCCCATGGAACTGATAACGGAAATGCTTTTTAAAGTTTACGAACTTTGTTTTTGTAAGGTTTCTGTTGATTCCCTAATCGAAGGGATTAACGGATTCAGACTCATCGGGGGGGGGGGGGGGGGGGGTAATCATGAGGCTCATAGCCTTACCTAACTTATAGGATGAGCCTCATGACCCCCGTATAGACCGTTTACTGACAATAACTGAATGTCTACCTAACTCCTACTTGTATAATATACTACTTGTATAATATATTATGGTCAAGTTAAGCTTCTTTGCATTTTTTCTATAAAACACTTTTCGCACGTCAAAGACTTACAGTTCGAACTCTTAGTATGGACCTTTTGAGCAACCCCTCGAAATTTGGGAGGTCTTGACAATATAGATATCCTGCCGAAAAGTGATCCCCGCTTGAATCCGCCACTGTTTCAGAGCGCTTGGACATTCACTAAAACTCATAACGGTTACAACTTTATTAATCCTTTATCAATGTTTGAAGGTTTCGTCAAAATTAGGTGACTTTTGGTTTATTATCTTCGATAATGAACCATTGGAATCGCCCAAAGAAAAAAAAATTTTAACCCCCCCTCAAAATTTGTTGGTTTACGTTTCAAGATACGTAGATTCAGAAAATCGAATAAAAAAAACTCTGCAAATTCTTGACACAACGGTTCATTATCTTCTTTGTACAGATCACCCTTCTGTCTAGATCACTAGGTCTAAATGTCTAGATCCTAAATGTTAGATTAATAATTAATCTAACATTTAGGATCTAGACATCATTATAATTATTGATAATAATTATTATTATTATCAATTATCACTAACTATTAACAATTTTATCAATTACCTAGTGAAAATTATTATAATTTATTGTTAGGTATTAATAATTCGTATTTATTATTAATAATAATTATTATTAATTATGATTAATTAATACGATATAATTCTGGGGTTTTTAATACTACGTCGGTAATAATAATTATTAATTATTATTAGAAAAATTATTTTTCTATAAAAGAAGTACCTACCAACAAACATTCGAAATTACCTTCATTTCCGTAGCACGAAACGCACCTCAGAACAACAAACTCGACATCACTTAAGCCATATGATGTTCCAAAGAGCTTGTTAGTATGAAAATGGACCTGTATTTCAACAGTTTGATACACGATCGTGTTTTGAGGCACAATCTTTGAGCCGTCATTGTGAACGAACGGCTGGTCGTACACAGCTGCGGATGGTCTTAAAAAATTCTACGGAACAAACTCTATCTAAATATGAAATAAAAAACATACCGTTTGATGGGAATTTTTCGAGATATGGAATTTTCAAAATTTCAAAATTCGTTTTGAACCCCTTCCCCTTGACCTAGGGTTATGAAAAGTTTCGAGGACCATTGTGGGGCTGGTCCAAACCCATAAAAAAAATTTCGTAATTTTAACTCAACGCTAACTGGGCAAAGTGGCGCGGACGGCGGACGGCGTACGGCGGACGGACGGATTTTTTTTTATTCGATTTTCTGAATCTACGTATCTTGAAACGTAAACCAACAAATTTTGAGGGGGGGTTAAAATTTTTTTTTCTTTGGGCGATTCCAATGGTTCATTATCGAAGATAATAAACCAAAATCCGTCCGTCCGCCGTACGCCGTCCGCCGTCCGCGCCACTTTGCCCAGTTAGCGTTGAGTTAAAATTACGAAATTTTTTTTATGGGTTTCGACCAACCCCACAATGGTCCTCGAAACTTTTCATAACCCTAGGTCAAGGGGAAGGGGTTCAAAACGAATTTTGAAATTTTGAAAATTTAATATCTCGAAAAATTCATATAGAACGGTATGTTTTTTATTTCATATTTAGATAGAGTTTGTTCCGTAGAATTTTTTAAGACCATCCGCAGCTGTGTACGACCAGCCGTTCGTTCACAATGACGGCTCAAAGATTGTGCCTCACTACAGGATCGTGAATCAAACTGTTGAAATACAGGTCCATTTTCATACTAACAAGCTCTTTGGAACATCATATGGCTTAAGTGATGTCGAGTTTGTTGTTCTGAGGTGCGTTTCGTGCTACGGAAATGAAGGTAATTTCGAATGTTTGTTGGTAGGTAATTCTTTTATAGAAACTTTATTACCGACGTAGTATTAAAAACCCCAGAATTATATCGTATTAATTAATCATAATTAATAATAATTATTATTAATAAGAAATACAAATTATTAATACCTAAGAATAAATTATAATAATTTTCACTAGGTACTTGATAAAATTGTTAATAATTAGTGATAATTGATAATAATAATTAATCTAACATTTAGGATCTAGACATTTAGACCTAGTGATCTAGACAGAAGGGTGATCTGTACAAAGAAGATAATGAACCGTTGTGTCAAGAATTTGCAGAGTTTTTTCAGTTTTACCGATGCTGTTTTACACACACGAAATCTCAGAATAAGTCTCCATTGGTAGTATCCGTCAATCACAACGTAAATTTTCTTATTTTGGTCCAGTAGTCTGCCTGGCCACTACGCTCGCTCTATCTCCGTGCATTTGACGAGAAGGATCATCAAGGTGCATCCAACTGTAATGATTGAGTGATTTGATGTACCTATAGGTTTTTTCATGTTACTGTAGAAAGTGTGAGACTGTGTGGAGACGACGAGGGACCCAAAAATCTCGAGCTCATAAGAAAAGAAATAGAAGATGCAAAGTTGCAACCAGACGTGACGATGAAGGAATTGCTGTACACGCCCAAATACAGAAGGCCGCTAGTTATAATGTGCTTTTTGATGGCGGCCCAACAGCTATCTGGAATCAACGCAGTAAGTGTACTCAAAACTTGTTTAATCCAGTTAATAAACATGGCAATGCTATTTTGAAAGCCTATCGAGAACTGGCTGTCATACACCATCCAAAGAAAGTACAACTCAATCAAATAAGTGGCGTATTTATGGTTCCTAAGGGCAGAATGAGGGTGGGCAGCCAAGTCGTATCCAAAAAAGCAAGTAGGACCGCAGCCTTCTGCCTTCAGTCGCCTCATGGTATAATTTCACTGTGAATAATGAGCGACGACGAGGATTTAATTTTAGCAGTTGCTGTTACTGTTTTGGAGTTCGAACAATTTGGGTTTGCCCCTGTATCCGAAATGGTAGACCAAAACGCCTTAAAGTCACCTGTTTAGATCGCTTTTAGATTCTGGATTGACCTCATAAGTATACGAAAAACGTGACCTGATGGTCCTCTTTGAGTGAGGGGGTAGGGGGTCGGTAACTAGCCCATGGATCGTCTTTTGAGTTTTCTCAAATGTGTAGGTATCTACCATTTAGTGTTAAGATAATGTAGACATGATATTTTATTTATTTATTCCAAAGTTTCAATACAAAATATACATATAAATCGCATGAGTTCATCATTAAACCCAGTGGCGGCTCGTCCATAAGGCCACCTTGGCCCTCGCCCCACCCAAAAATTTGCAAAGGAAAACAGAAAAAACATAGAACAAGGAGAAAAAAATCTTACCTACTACTACCCACCATGGAAGAAGGGAGATCTCCCTTCCTCCATGACTACCCACTTCCACTGAGTCGCATTTTGTTTCGATTTATCGATTAAAAAAGTCGATTATCGGATCGACCAGAAGTGCCCCAGTCTCAATGTTGAAGGTATAGGCGCTTCCTGGGGTGGGGGAAGGCACTCTGTGTTGCGAGATAGGAGGCGTTCCGGGCGGTGGCCAAAATATCGTATCAAGTTGAACGCCGAAAACAATCGATCGTTGAATCGTTCCTTGTCAAGGAAGAACGAGTTTCATTCTTCCATGCTTTCTTCCATGTTTGATAAGAATGATATCAAAACGTTGCCTGACGTTATAATATTATTTTGAATGCATTGACTGGTGGTTTTTAGCTTCGTATTTACTCATCATAGTAAAAGTGAATTATTGTCTCCATAATATTAATCAACTAAACATTGAAATTTAATACCTCACGTGCAACGCGTGAACGCTTGCTAGTCGTCAAGACTGAAGTGGATCCACAGAAGACCGTACTATACTACGTGGATCACTATTCGCCCAAAAGAATCTCATTTGTTGATTTCTACATTCTGTAAGTTAATAACCGTTAATAACAGTAATATACATAATATTATTATGTAGCTCAGCCAACCGTTGAGAATACTGTTTTATTTGTTATCCCTGAAACTGATGGTGACTTCGTTGACTCGAGCTTTGTTTGAGCTAACCAACGAACTCTAAAAGCTAGTTGAAATCAATCTTGCTGTTCTGTGATCGCTTAAAATGTTTTGATACGATTGGATAAGAAAACGTATGTGCAATCTGGGCATAAGAGGACATTTTTAGAGGGGGTTTTCAAGGTACCACTCGGCTAGGAAGCAGATGGTCGCGATTGCTAATTTTTAAAAACCCCAGTAATAGAAACTCCAATAATATAATTTTTTGACTACCTTTATAATGTACTCTTTGAATAGTACTCGTACAGTCACAATTTCTCTTTTATTCTTCCTATAATTTTGAAGATAATTATTTTGGTGGGTAGGTGGGATTGCCTTGCAGCCACCTCCTCGTCGGTAATCCTGGATAGTGGTCAGTAATCTTCCCTCTCCTCAAGAGAACTCTTTGGAGAACGATGTTTCCTGACTTGCTAAGAGCTGCATACCATTAATTATGAAGCAGTTTAGCTGTAAGGGTAGTTTGAGTTTAGTTCCAATAGTGAGTACCTAATAGGTAGGTATGCACCTAAATATTGCCCTGGTGCCCCACCAGTTTCTGAGCCCACGAGCCGCCCCTGATTAAACCGTATTGCGGGGCTATAGGCAATGCCCGTCGCGCCCCGCAAGAGCTGATCTAAGAAAATACCTATCATGCAAACAACGCAATATTATAATATTATAAGTATTAAGTTTGATTTTATCAGATTTATTGAGTCGTTGAAACATCTACTACTCTATTTATACAACCTTAGCATTAAAACTTAGTCACTTAGTAGTAGAGTATGTATGTAGGTTCTGGGACAACAGGTTTGAACATGCTCGTCTGTTGCACCCCTTCACCCCGACCGTTGTGGCCTCTTCCCCCTCACCCACCTAACCTGCCCACCTGATCCTTATCTGTTGTCATGGTACCCCCCCCCCACTCGACCCTTAATGAGTTCTGTACCCCCCCTCCCTCACCCTAATGACTTCCTCCCTCACCCCCTCTGCATTGCACCCCCTCCACCCCTCCCTCGCCCAATCTGCCCACCTGATCCTTATCTGTTGTCATGGTAACCCCCCCCCCCCCCCGTCACTATAACCTTCCCCTCGACTTCTTCCTCCTTCTCCACTGACTCCTCCCCCCCCCTCACCTTCACCAAGACATTTACCCTTGACCCCCCCCCCCCCCTTATTCCATTCATTTCGTTCAATATACCAAGTGAGGGTACAATACCTGCCTCAACAGGTCTGAACATGCCGATGTGGCGCCCTAGTCCCCCCCCCCCTCGCCAACCATACTCCCTTACTCTACTGCGCATGCGCAGACTTTCACTGGCCACACCCGCCTCCGCCCGCCCTATCCGTCACGCATTTTTTTATTGAAATAAAATCTAACAACTTACCCAATGTCTGGTTAGTTTGGTCCAGTGGTTAGAGTATCCGCCTACCATCTGGACATCCAGGGTTCGAATCCCTGGGGCAGCATCAAAAGTATTCCTAATAATGACTCATCATATCTGTAGAGAATCAATTTCGGTTGATTCCTGTTCCCCAGAAATTGCGTTGCAGCCAGTACGTTAACCTAGTGTGCAGATGGCATAGTTCCAGTGACCTTTGGGTCCCATACCTCCCTCAGACTATCTGAGAGATAGGGGTGTGTGCCGCTAAAATGGTTAACAATACCAGGCTGTATACCAAAATCTGATCATTCAGTGGCTGGGATGACGGTAGATAACATGATGATTCAAATACGAGTACTTCATACTACACCCCCCCCCCCCCTCAGTTTATCTGAGATATAGGGGGTTGGGGTGAAGAAACAAAGAAGAACATTTTATCTTTTAAATTAATTTCTTACTTTTCTTTTTTCCCCAGATGTATTATTAAGGGGGGGTTATGTACCTGTACCTCTACCTACCTAACAGTACCACCTATCTATCAACAGTAGGATCCCGTCTTACGTACTAATTGTCATTTAAATAATACTGAAATCATATTGATCATATACTCATACCATGGGAAAGGATATTATACCAAATGAAAACAAAGGTTTATTGTTAACTGCTTTCTTTTATTCAAAAACATAATACTTCAAATAGGTATACAAAACTACAAAAATATTATTTCGTGTCTACCATTAACATCTCCTTGTAAACAACATAAATAAACAACATTCTTCTGAACTAAAACATAAAATAATAATAACATTCTTTTGAACTAAAACATAAAATAATAACGACGTTCTTTTGAATTGAAACATAAAATAATAATAACATTCTTTTTTTCCTTACAAAATAATAGTTTTCTTCTTAAACAAAATCTTCTTAATGACAAATATTACTTATATAAAATCCAATGGCCTATAGCCTTTGATCTATAGGACGTACATAATGTGGGATCAAAGTAGTGATGTACACAATGGTTCCCTAACCTGATTGGCTCTAATAAGATAGTAATTTTGGGACATCCCAAATTTTCAATATTGACAAAGGTAGGTTGTAAACTTGGAGAGATTTGGAGGAGTAGGAACTCAATCTTCTGTTGTCCCTTCACATAGATGGTGTCATAGATGTTGGCGATCCAGTGCATGATGTTTGGTAGTTCAGTATACTCCACATGACCTTCTTCCCAGGTAATTCCATGTAGGTGGCGACTCACCCAATCGTTGACTCTTATCGCTTTTTGACATGGATACAAAGTCCTTTGGGAGGTTTGAAGAACCAATGTTGTGTCGAGTGTTGATTCAAGTCATAGAGGGATAACTCCTTCACCACATATTGCATGTGGTTGTTGACGAAGCATTGGATATCTATGACGACCTCTTTCTTCTGTGACGACATGTTGAAGACTGAGAACCCACTCGCTCCTTCCTCTCCTTTTATACCATTCGTCGAACTATATTGGTGAGGGGGTTGTATTCGATAGATCGATCGTGGATAATGAGACAATAGGCTGTAGTGTTGGCAGGGAATGCCGTGCTTGACTCAAATTCCAACAAAACATCGATTGGTCCTGATTTGATCGATTCACTGTTTTGAGCAATCTAGTACAACTAGAGGTGCTGCTCTTTTGAAATCCGTTACTGACAACAAAGGGTAATTTACATCGACACCATAGAAACTCGGCTGAAAGGTAGCATACATTCGGTAGAGTAAAGCATACTGGTTCCTATCAAAGTTTACATTCAAATCATCATAAGGATAACATTTCGAGTTCAAAAATAGTGGCGCTCTTATCCACACTATGCTTTCTAGCAGTTTGAAATCCTAAAATTACATATCTTGGCTTTTCAACTTGCGATGACGTCTTGACGTTCCATACTTGTTTCTGAGTTGAGGGCAGTAGCGGATATTCATATAGTTCCAAACATCGGAAATCCATTTTGATTGACTTCTCCTTCTCCAGATGTCGGTAGAGTTGAAGACGATGAGAGTCGTTCAAGGTCAAATAAGGCATTCGCCACGAGATCCCAGTCAGCTTGATTATTGCCTTCTCTCTGACGGCGGGTGCTGCTACTGCTGGTGATGTGAAACAGTTTTCATCCCTTCTTGAGCGGAGTAGAATCAATTCTTGCTTGACGTTGATGACTACTTTTTGATAGTCTTCGAAGAATCCCAGTAGAATGCTCAATGGAATGCATATGTTGAAATAGCCTTCATTTGATACTAGTTGTTCTGTTTCCTTTCGATTCCATCCATAGGCCTCCATCATGTTTTCAGTCCCCCTCATGATGGATACATAGCCTTTCATTGTCGAAGTGATCCCAGGATTCCGCACACGATCGATTTCTGATCCACATATTTCGTAGCGTATCTCATCAAAGAGAAAAGGGAAGGGATTAGTACTCAGGATAGCAGCGGCAGGTTTGCCTGATTCATCCTCCTTCATGAAACGTCCATGTATATCCAGAAAACTTTGATATGGTAGGGTGATTAGATCTTGATGTTGGATAGAGATCCTAATTTCTTGTCCTTGGTCCAATGAACATCCATAGGGATAGTGAGAATGATATTCCACCCTTTCAATTCCATTCCCATCTGCTACTTGGGTTTGATGCTCTTGTACATTCAACATGATGTTGTCGCTTCGAGATCTATCTGGCAACTGTGTCGATCTCACTTCAGCTCCTCCTTTTATACTTCTCCTCCACATAAATCAGCAGAGTTGACCCAACTATTGTGTCTCGAGTCAAATCCCAACCATTTAACAAGTGTACGACGACCATCTCGTCTTATTATTTTCTCAACGAGATATACATTTGGATATTTGGTCAGCTGCAGTTCTTCTTCATAAAATCCACCTGCAATAGTATTCTTGTCTGAATCTTCCAATATGTAGGTGGGTGGTATTGTCCTCTTTGTCTTGACAATCTTGAATATCTCTGTAGACCATGAGGGGGTATATCCTTTCTCAAATTCCGCTTTTCTCTTGGATATTCTCACGTGATCACCCATTTTGAATTTGGGGCGGGATGGTGCCGCTGTCTTCTTCTTCTCGTAGAGGGTCTTGAGTGCCAACGCCTCTTTCCGTTTCCCCTTGACTTCAATCGGTGCCATCTTGATCGAGCGATGTTTTGATCTGTAGTACTTGTTGACAACATCCACAATGACCTCCAACCACTTGTAAGTTCCTTGTAGACTGAACGTTTTCCATAATTCTGTCTTCAGCGTTCGAATGACACGTTCCACAATGGAGGCCTTTAGGTTGCTGTAGGTCGAATAATGGTTAATATTATGACTCTCCAATAAGAGTCGTATTTTCCCGTTGTAGAATTCCTTTCCCTTATCTGTCTGGAGGTGTCGTGGTAGGCGTGGTCTCGAATCGTCAAATACCTTTTTGAATCCATCACAGACTGCAGCTCCTGTCTTCGATTTGAGTGGTACTATCCAAACATATTTTGATAGACAATCAATGACTATCAATATGAATCGATGTCCTCCGTTGAATCGGGAATAAGGTTGAAGCTCCAATAGATCCGCTTGCCATAGGTCATCTATCCCTTTTAAGAGGACTCTTCTCCTTGAGTAATTCTTTCTTGCAGGTCGATGAAGCTCTTCCACAATCCTCTTCTTGACTTCCATTGTTGATGTCTTGTCGTTGACTGATCCATAATTACGAGTTCCCATCCTTTTTATTATTCGGGTACTGCGATGTAGATTCTTCTTCATCCTCTTCTTCTTCTTCTATCTTGATTTTTTTTTTTTCCTTTTCTTTCTTTATTTTTTTTTTCTTTTCTTTTCTTTCTTTCTTTTTTTTTCTGTAGTTGACTCCGTTGATTCGTTTTTTTTTCCCCTACCTAATAATAATTTGGAAAATTGCGTTCCCTAATTCCTAATATAGCTCGACTCCAAATGTCTATTTAAAAAAAAAAAAATTCGGCTGCTTGGCCTTGACACTGAGGAGGTTCTCGTCTCATCCTTCTTCAAATTTCCTCCTCTTCCTCCACTAGGTGCTCCTTCAGACGGTGAAATCACCATGTACGGTAGAACAGTGTTACCATCTGCCTTGATCGTTTCATACGGTGACGATCTTGAATTTCGACGTACAGTCATCATTAACGATGGTCTATCTGCATCCCCCTCCTTCTCCTCTTCATCGTAACTGCTTTTGAATATGTCAAAAACATTCGTTCTCCTCTTTGTTCTCATCCTCCTTCTTCGTTTATCAACCAACTTGAAATGGTCTTCAGCTGAACTTGGAAGCTCCACTTCTTCTTCATCTTCTTCTTCTTTCGACAATGGTAGTGGTGGTTGTGGTGCTGGTCTAATCTGTGCCACTGCTCCAGCTACTACTTCACGGAGTGGATCGTATCTCCTCTTCAGCTGCATCTCCTTATCCTCTCTACACCTCCGGATCTGATTATATTTCTTTCGAATATTTTCTCGTACTTGCGCTATTGTGTTCTCCATGATACTCCTCCTTCAATGGCTAACAGGTGACTGATCCCTCCTGCTGCTCTCTCAGGGTGTTATATATGTATCGAACCCCTGTCGATAGCGACCAGTGCTGACACCACATTCTTTATCAATAACTAAAAACCCATATTGCTCTTTTTCCCTACACAGTGAACAAATTTCTTTTAATTTTTTGAAACTCATATCCATATTGACATGATCGTCATAAATCTTCTTCATATTCAACATATCTTGACGGAAAACAACTATCAAGTTGGCACAATCTCGCACTAGATGTTTGGGGATACGACAATAGCTTTGTGCTAGATAGAAACTATCAGTTTGACTGTGACGACCCATACTAAAATACATCCTAATACGCTCCTGTTTTTCGCAAGCAATATCATCGAAAATTATTATTGAGTTTGGTTTGGTTTGACAGGGCAATGGGACATCGTCACTATTCGCAAATGTATAGAATCCTATTTCGTTCAGAGGTTTTAGAATATTGTGCAAATGAGTGTATCCTGGTTGAAAAAGCGTTCTTGAGAAGAGATAGATATTCTCAAATTTCAATCCTAATGAAGAGTACAATAGATTGAGCATTAAATTTGTTTTACCACCATTTGAAGTGGCACATATGATGCATCGTATGCTATTTGGTAGCAACTCGCTGTGTCTAGTTCTTGTATCTTGCATTCTGACATCGTCGTCAATGTTTATAACGGGAAGGCTGACGTCTAGCTTATGCAACTGCATGATGAACACTGTGACTTTTCGACCTAATGCGCCCCTATTTATACGCTTTTTCAATGTTGCCACCACCACCTTAGAAAATTCCCTCCCTCCCTTCATTCATTCATCCACATTCATTCAATAATAAATTACATTCACTCACACATTCATACCGGTCAGAACCAGTAAGGGAGAGGACAACCCGGCTCCGACCCTCGAGCCCTACCCACGCATTGAGTGGAGCAAGGCGTGTACAACAAATCCCGGTTGAAGATGGCCAAACGAAAATGAAGGATCCAAGCGATACTTAAAATTCGTTCAACATGTCACCAACCGACAGAAGAGTACCCATCAACTTGCTCCGGGCAACCCCCGATGAAAAGCATTACACTTCCCAGCTGCTTACGCAGCAGTTTGGTTGCTCCCGTTGGTCTTCACCAAAATTGCCTCTCCCGTAATACTGGTTCAGCCTTTATTACATTCACACATACGGGAGGTGAGGGGATGGAGTACTTTTAAATAATATTCCTCGCATCCCCGCTTTTATATATCTACCTACATCTAATGACTAGAAAATTGAAAAAATTTAAAACCTATTGACTAGAAATTGACTACAATTTGATAACCTAAATTTGAAAATCCTACAATTTGAAAATCCTACAATTTGAAAATCCTACTATTTAAAATCTAAAATTTGAAAATCCTAAAATTTGAAAATCCTACTATTTAAGATCTAAAATTTGAAAATCCTAAAATTTGAAAATCCTACAATTTGATAACCTACAATTGGAAAAATGCTAAATTGAAAGAATTAAAAAGATCTATATGGAGCATTATTCCTCACGGAGGCTATAATGTCCTATGGCTAATGTATCGATACCATTAGGTAAAATGTGACGTTTATCATCGTGTGGGGAAAGCGATATTTTATTTAAAATTATACTTTGAACATTGTGGGACTTTGATCTTATGCTAGTGCAGTCATGTCGGCTTATTGTGGAGGAGGTGATACATGCAAGGTAATCATCAACGGTTATTTGATTTTGAACAACAGCTCGTTGGATACCTTTGGCCCGTTTATATTCTTTGCCCTCAATTTCTATCCCATACATCTTGGATCTACATGCTACAAAGCGATATATTATTTTCCCTGCCGCCTCGTCCTTGAACCTACCTAAACACTTTTTGTACAGGGGGGAATAAAGGGGGTGTTGTGATGGGTAGTTTGATGTATCTAGATATTGATCTACCATTTCCCCTTCCATATCTTTATAAAAATCGTTCGTTTTGATGGTCCATATGAAAGAATCGGTATCCATGTAGTTTAATTTTAGACGGTCCCCTGGATATTTGACCTTCATTACGTCATACTGGTAGCGATACATCACAGTTTTAGATAGGTCTAAAATCGCTTGCCCAACGTAGATGGCTTTGTTGAAAAAAATGGATGTTTTCCCCATTTGTATAGCCACCAAATCTTCGTTTAAAATATTGGAATCAATAAAATTGGATTTAGCAATTAGTTTTTCTGCTTGCCTATACGAGGTGGCTAATCTGATGTCTATGCGCTTGCGGATCTGCTCGCACGTCTTCCCGTATATGGCATTGTTGTAAAGTTTGAATTGATCTTTTTCGAAGTCGTTTTTAGAATTCTTTTTTTTTTTTTTTTTTAATAAGTAAACTTTATTATCAACTTAATGATTCTACAGTTGTGCAAATCGTTTTTTTACAGTAAATTAATTAATTAATATGGTACATGAGTTTGGGTACAACCCAGTAGTTGTCCCTAATCAGTCGACTTTCTTACGAAGCTCATTGTTCATGTCTATATAGGGTTTTAACCATCTAGATTGGCGGAACTTAATGGCTCGATTTATTTTTACTAAAATGAGACCATGATCTAGAGCTTGTTTCAATGCCATGTAGTGGACCACATAATTTTTTCTATTCCCTAAATGGGCCACTAATTTACCCCCGACATTGGGTAACTTTCCGGGAAGGAATGGTAGATCGCTGTGGCTGTCATGGAGTTGATCCGGGTAATCTAAATCCACATCGAGCAGTAAACCGTATGGATCATCTTCCCCCATTGTCTCCAGCTTGATGGATTCTGGATCAACCCATGAGAACTCGCCTATGGGGAGGGGCATGGTCATGACTGTGGCGTAGAGAGCATTGCAGTCTTGATAAGTAATATACGTGCTCTCCTTCGTGGGGTCGAAGCCAGGGGCGTATTCATTGTTAGCTTTAGAATAACGTCCCGAAGCTTGGACCAGACCACCACGGATACCAGATTCGACCATTAAAAGCATGTTATAGTCAGTCAGCAGCTCTAATTTTACTTTTGTCATTCGTAGCATACTGGACCATGTCATGTGGGGTGTTGTATAAAATTGGGCGGGGTCAAGCTTGTGGGATTTCAACGTAACATTCCTAAAAGCTTCAAAAACCTCTGCTAGAAGAAGGGTGTCAATTTTTAAATAGAGGTCATGGTAGTCACCGAGGTTATTGCAGTTGAATTCCTGCCACACTTTTTGGGCCCGTTCGTATTCCTCCTCAGAAATACCCGCATGCCTCAATTTACTATAAAATTTATCAATTGGTGGCAGTTGGGTTTCGAGGAAACGGTCCCAAGAGTCCATATACTCGTACGGGTAAACACCTTTCTGCTTGACAAGGTCTAGTAAACGGGGATCGGGGAAATAACAGGATAAAATATTAAAATCAGTTAAGTTCTGACTCAGACTGTCGAGGCTATTTGATAAAAATCGGTAACTATCTAAAAACCTGATACAAAATCTATTGGAAACGTACTTGCTAAAACTAATATACTTTTCAGAGTTTGCTGCAATCACATTAATTCTTTTATTGTCTACTATATTAAGGTTCGGAATTAAAAAATGGGAATCGTACCCAGAAAGATTGTGGAAAAATACAGGCAGGAACGATGGTGCCTTAAACCTAATATTACAGTTATTATGTGCAGCACCCCGGTACATGCCTGTGATGTGACAGTGGTCGTAAACTTTGTAATTGTTAGGTTTAAAGACCTTGTCACACATATAGCAAATAGTGGTAGCATCATGTTGTTGTTGTTGAACTGCAGTAAGTGGGGTCATGGGAACTTTGCGGCTATACACCTTCTCCACTTCCTGTGCTATATGTGTCAAGAAATTCATTAACCTATCGACAACGTCTGGTCCTCTGTATAAAAATAATCGTTCCAAATGTTGGGCATATGGTAAAACTGAGGGATCTATCGATAAAAATGCGCAAGCTGAATTAGGTTCGTGTTTGTTGTATGGCAGTTGATAGGAATTGTTTGGATTAGGTGGGCAGGATTGCACTGTGCGTAACAGGCTTTCGAAATCGGCGTATACAACAAATGGGACCTTTAGTGCTAGCTCTACCTCTTTAAATTCAATAAATTTATTTTCCTCTTTCGGCATGTTGACAGCTACGGGCTTGTTTTTATTACACAAATTATCGTGGGCCTGTAGTTCCCCAGAAAGTGGGTCAACTCTTTTGAACCACAAGCAACGCTTGCATATATTTATTCTTTCTTCATGTTTCGTTATTTGACTGCGGACTAACCTGCTAAAATCTTTTATGTAAACATAGTGTCTGTTGTCCCCTTCTTCTAGCATAAGAAGGTCTCTATGATCGTCCAATTCCCTATCTACTATCTTTTTTGGACACACGATATTCTTTTCATTTAATGTGAAGACGTTTATGGAAATATTATTTTTCGTTTCAAAAACTTTTATATCGTGTAGGGAGGTGGGGAATGAAACGCAGCTGAAATCGTATCTATGAGGGACAATGGAATAATGAGATTCTCTCATAGAGTGATGTGGGACAAATTTGGCTAAAACTGCGTATTGGAAACAACGATTGCCATCACTTGGGACATTGAGGCACGCTTTCCTATCCAATATCACCTTGGGGATCTTTATGGGACCAGCCCCTCCACGTAACGGGGAGTATTTATTTATCTTCAAACGAAGTCCATAAATAATGTCTAGTTTCCACCCACTTTTTTTCAATTCCAATTCAGATAATTCATTGTTTAATTTGGTGAACATAGTATTTAATAAACCGTCAATTTCCATGTGATCTAATAAATTTTCGTTCTTAACCTTGAAATTAGTTTCAAGGTTTTCATGTAAAATATTAACCATCAGACAATCGATAAAAATATTAAATTTGATGGGGCCGTGATCTGTGAGTGATTGTTGTAGAAGTCTAATTATTTTTTTCCTTACGTCATTCAAAAATAGTGGCAGATCTAATATAAAATTGGACTGGATAAAATAGGACGCAATTCTACTTTGAAAAGCGGTCTCGTAGGGTAGAATAAAATCAATGTTTGGTTGAGTGGCTAATAAATTTCTGACGTGAGGATCTGTGGGTCTTGTACTGTTGTTGTTAATTGATAGTACTGTACTACATAATGTTCGATGGGATTCAAAAAGGGCTGCACTAGTGTATCGTCCACCACATGTATCACACAATAAATCTATTTTACACACTAGTTCGTGCCTTATCTTTTCCAAGATGTCTCGAAAAACTTCCCCACATTTTGCACAATTTAAATTTCTAGTGTGTAAAATTTCGTGTAAAATTCTTTCAGATTGACTATTGAACGCTTCCCCACAATATTGGCAAATACAATCGAAAATATCTACTGGTGGTGGTGGGGGTGGGGAAGAAAACCGAGTTTTTTTAAGCGGGGGCGCGTCACAGGTTCGAATGTGGGTAGGGGCATTGAAATTATCCCCACATCTATCGCATAGTACGAAATCATCGTCAGCCATCCTTTGCCCCTCGTAAAATTGTTTAAATAATACTTATTTGTTTAAACAAATTAAATTTTTATGATGAGCTAGATACTTGAAATTTTAAATATAGGTCAGAAATGGATGACATTTCAATATTCACTCGGTTTGTATGACATGGTATGAGTATGGTATGGTATATTATTGTATGTATGATTTGGTATAATACAGTATGGTATGATAGGAAAGAAATTCGTATGGTATGGTATGAGTACGGTGAGAATATGGTATGGTGCCGATTTGCAATACAGTCTGGTATAGACAGAAGGGTGATCTGCACAAGGAAGATAATAAACCGTTGTGTCAAGAATTTGCAGAGTTTTTTTATTCGATTTTCTGAATCTACGTATCTTGAAACGTAAACCAACAAATTTTGAGGGGGGGGTTAAAAAAATTTTTTCTTTGGGCGATTCCAATGGTTCATTATCGAAGATAATAAACCAAAACGAACTGTGATCAAAATAAATAAACGGTACTCTTTTTTCGAGAAAACAAAGTTAAAGAACGAGAAAACTGTATTTAACTGAACAAGAAAAGAAGAAAAAAAAATCAAATTACTACTCTTCAATTAATTTAAGAAACAACAACAAAAAAGAATGAAAGAAAAAAAGAACTTTTCAACCAAAGGAAAAACTCTGAACGATATAAGTAAATACAAGGAAAGGGTAATGAACGAGAGAACGAGAAAAAGGATTTGAAAAAAAAAAAAAAAGTGTTGGGGTAAATTAAATGTTAACTTCTTCAAAGTATGGGTCTCAGCAAGTGAGAGAAAAACTATTGCCGGATATGGAATAAACGAAAAATTAACAAATGATAAATGATAGTTAACAAATGGAAATGAACGAAAAACAAAAAAAAAAAAGGTGTTGGGGTAAATTATATGAATATACCTACTTCAAAGTTTGGGTTCTCAGCTAGTGAGAAAAAGAACTATTGCAAGATATGTGGAAAAAAAAGGAGAAAAGTAAATGAAATGATAACTGGTAAGTAATTGGGAAAAAGAGAGAGAAGAAAATCCGATGGTTTAGGGATGCAGCTGTAACCAATATCCTAACGGCGAAATATTAATTAGGGTGTACCTATTAAGTCTTCAATGTTGAGGAGCTTGGAGCAGTGGCAGGCGGGGTCAATGAACTTTCCGTGTTGAGCACTCAGAACGAACTGATGCCTGGGGAAGGTGCGGTGCTCCTTATATAGCCCGGGCGGAGGGGCAGTGAACGTCTGCGCATGCGCAGTAGAGTAAGGGAGTATGGTTGGCGAGGGGGGGGGGGGTGGAGGGCGCCACATCAGCATGTTCAGACCTGCTGAGGTAGGTATTGTACCCTCACTTGGTATATTGAACGAAATGAATGGAATGAATGGGGGGGTCAAGGGTAAATGTCTTGGTGAAGGTGAGGGGGGGGGGAATCAGCGGTGAAGGGGGAGGGGGGATAGTTGAGGGGTGTGTTGGGGAGGGGGAAGGAAGGGGAATGGAAGGGAAGGGAGGGGAGGCGGGGGCCTACTGGGACTATATAAGTTGAGCGGCACAGGGTCTGCCTCTAGGGATGGCAAAAAAAATGAAAACATCGATGTATCGATGCATCGATAGATCGACAGGCCGGCATCGATGCTCCAAAAACATCGGACCCCAAAAACATCGATGGGAAAAAAATCGATGTTTTTAGAAAAACATCGATGTATCGATGGTTTCAATCAATTTTTTATTTAATTTAATTTATAAGCTATAAATTTATTTTATTTGTTACCATTATAATTCAGTTCCAAGAAATAAAATCGTATAAACGAAGGCTGGGCTATCACCCAGTATTTGGCAGGTAGTCCATTCAAGAAAAGTAATTTTGAAAGCAATTTGCCCCCCAGGCGATTTCTCTGCTGCGTAAGAGCTGCACCAGCCTTGGAGAATAATCTTTCGGCCGGTACAGAGGTGGCTACCCTCCCCAAGTATTCTCTTGATAACGTGTACAGCTTGGGTTAGACTGTCTTTCCCAAAATTCAAGGGGATTTGAACGAATGTTTGATGCCACTGGAGTTGAGAGATACATCTAGGGACGCGGGAGCGTCCCGCCCGCCAAGAAACCCGAAGCCCTGAAAACCGAAGCGACTGAGACACTGATTACGCGACGGAACTAGTTGGGGTTTTCACCCTACCATAGCTCGGTCCCCTGAGTGTCTCGAGAGTAGATTTTTTGTACACCAACTCTCCAGGGGCACGTGAGGACGTAAAACAAATTTCAGCTCTTGGGAACATCAGGTGTCGGGGGTATAACAATTTTAAAACCACTATTTTTCACGTTTTTCGTGTTCTTCTTCTTCTTCTTCTTCTTCTTCTTCTCGTTGTTGTTGTTGTTGTTCATTGACGGGGCTACAGCCCAGCAGACAAATCGGATCGAGCTGAAATTTTGCACACACGTTTGTTATGCTCCAAGGGAGTGCCTTTTGACCATTTTTTCTCCCTCCCCCCATTTCCCCCCCAATTAGGGGGGAAATAGTGTTTTTTAGGAATTTCAAATGGTCATAACTCCTTCAAAATTGAAGCTTTTTCAGATTTTCTTTTTTAGTTGTGTTCAGCTTTTCAAACTGTTTAATTTGAAATCAAAAAAAAAAATGCTTCCTAAGAGGAAAAATAAAGGAGTTATGGTGATTTTTCTATTTTCAACAACAACTGCCGCAAATATTGATGAAAATTGGTGCGGTTGGTCTTAAAATGTCCGCTAGGTTGTCTAAAATATGCTCAATAATTTTGAACTAAATCTCAATCGATTTGACTAATCCACAGCCAAAAATACGTGAATAAATTCCACATCTACTGATTTGGCAAATTTCCGAAAACATCAAAGTTGAACGGTGGTCAGAAAAATTGTCGTAGAGTGGCGCCTGTTGAAGGATCGATAGGAAATTTTATGGGCTTTCGAATGAGGGTAGCGCACTTTGGCACTTTTCCCAACGGTTCTCGAGTTATTCGCGATTTTTGGTATAAAAACGTGCGTTTTACCAGTTGCAAACTTTCTCTTTCCTCTTTCTCTTCGACACCAATAATTACAATTATTGTAATGATTCTCAACAACAAAAATTTGCACAATCCCCAAGAAAAAATGCAACCAATTTTCAAAAAATTTCTAATTCAAATTTATTCAAATTTCTAATTCTTTCTATTTTTTAAATTTAATAATAAGAATAATTGTATTAAATTTTAATAATTGTTTTTAAATTGTTGATTGTTTTAATTAATCGAAAATTTTAAAACTAATATTTAACCAATTCGCAAAAATTTTAAAACTACTTATTTTTCAAACACATTTCAGATAACAAACAATAATTTCCAAAAAATAATTATTCTTGTCACAAAAACAAGAAACAAAAAGGCAAATTAGTAGGCGTACTAATTTTAACATGAATAATGTTTTTGCGGTGGCCTACCAGAGTTGAAAAGCGTAACGAAGTTTAAGTCACGAAATTATGTCACGAAGATTTTTAATGATTTTCACGTACAACCGAGCCGTTTCTAGGGAAATGAAACTTCTTTAGTTTTCAACGGACAAAAATCGTTCTCCATTCGTTGGAAAGCCTTTAATTTATGCATAAATTATATACTGCCAAAACCACTGTAAATATCGAAGAAGCTGAGATACAGCCCTGAGTAAATAAAAAAACTAATAAATTTTCCGCACATTTCTTAATATTTTCCATACAGACAAAGAAAAGGGATAAGGAAAAGGGGAAACGGGACGCAAAAACATTATTCATGTTTTGCATAGCAAATACCTCGTTCTATACAAAGTATAGAAGAGAAAAGATCCGGGGGGTCCAGGGGGGCTTGCCCCCCTGGCGAGGCGCGAAGCGCCGAGTTTTACTAAATTTTGACTAGGATAAAACTTCATTTAGGAAAACATTTACTAGTTACCTCGTAGGTACTTTTGTATTGTATAAGTTGTTGAACCGTATTGTATAAGTACCACTCGAAAACTAGCCATGCAAAAAGATGTGATATCCCCCCAAAAACAACTCCGTCGTAAAAACTGGCCCGCCAAAAAACCTCAGCCGCAAAAAGGAATGATATCCATTTTGCCCGCCAGCCACATATATAGGATGCTCAGTGCTTCGCACCTCGCTGTTGAGTGTGCATATAGAAACCTGATCCTCCTACCCCTAACCTCCACCGTCAATGTTTTCCTGTTCCCTGTCACCTTCCCACAACCCCCTCTCACCCTTAGTCACCCTCGGTTTCACCTAATATGTTTCCTCTGTTACACCAGCAGGGAGCTTTACGCTTCTTTCAATGCTGTTGGCGGGAGCTTTTTGCCAGATGAACAAGCTAACATAAGTATTACTGGTGGTTAACCAGTAAGCTAACCATCCCTAACCATCCCTAACCATCCCTAACCATCCCTAACCATCCACATCTACTGATTTGGCAAATTTCCGAAAACATCAAAGTTGAACGGTGGTCAGAAAAATTGTCGTAGAGTGGCGCCTGTTGAAGGATCGATAGGAAATTTTATGGGCTTTCGAATGAGGGTAGCGCACTTTGGCACTTTTCCCAACGGTTCTCGAGTTATTCGCGATTTTTGGTATAAAAACGTGCGTTTTACCAGTTGCAAACTTTCTCTTTCCTCTTTCTCTTCGACACCAATAATTACAATTATTGTAATGATTCTCAACAACAAAAATTTGCACAATCCCCAAGAAAAAATGCAACCAATTTTCAAAAAATTTCTAATTCAAATTTATTCAAATTTCTAATTCTTTCTATTTTTTAAATTTAATAATAAGAATAATTGTATTAAATTTTAATAATTGTTTTTAAATTGTTGATTGTTTTAATTAATCGAAAATTTTAAAACTAATATTTAACCAATTCGCAAAAATTTTAAAACTACTTATTTTTCAAACACATTTCAGATAACAAACAATAATTTCCAAAAAATAATTATTCTTGTCACAAAAACAAGAAACAAAAAGGCAAATTAGTAGGCGTACTAATTTTAACATGAATAATGTTTTTGCGGTGGCCTACCAGAGTTGAAAAGCGTAACGAAGTTTAAGTCACGAAATTATGTCACGAAGATTTTTAATGATTTTCACGTACAACCGAGCCGTTTCTAGGGAAATGAAACTTCTTTAGTTTTCAACGGACAAAAATCGTTCTCCATTCGTTGGAAAGCCTTTAATTTATGCATAAATTATATACTGCCAAAACCACTGTAAATATCGAAGAAGCTGAGATACAGCCCTGAGTAAATAAAAAAACTAATAAATTTTCCGCACATTTCTTAATATTTTCCATACAGACAAAGAAAAGGGATAAGGAAAAGGGGAAACGGGACGCAAAAACATTATTCATGTTTTGCATAGCAAATACCTCGTTCTATACAAAGTATAGAAGAGAAAAGATCCGGGGGGTCCAGGGGGGCTTGCCCCCCTGGCGAGGCGCGAAGCGCCGAGTTTTACTAAATTTTGACTAGGATAAAACTTCATTTAGGAAAACATTTACTAGTTACCTCGTAGGTACTTTTGTATTGTATAAGTTGTTGAACCGTATTGTATAAGTACCACTCGAAAACTAGCCATGCAAAAAGATGTGATATCCCCCCAAAAACAACTCCGTCGTAAAAACTGGCCCGCCAAAAAACCTCAGCCGCAAAAAGGAATGATATCCATTTTGCCCGCCAGCCACATATATAGGATGCTCAGTGCTTCGCACCTCGCTGTTGAGTGTGCATATAGAAACCTGATCCTCCTACCCCTAACCTCCACCGTCAATGTTTTCCTGTTCCCTGTCACCTTCCCACAACCCCCTCTCACCCTTAGTCACCCTCGGTTTCACCTAATATGTTTCCTCTGTTACACCAGCAGGGAGCTTTACGCTTCTTTCAATGCTGTTGGCGGGAGCTTTTTGCCAGATGAACAAGCTAACATAAGTATTACTGGTGGTCACGAGTAATCAGCGGTGGTACAACTGTAATGAAGTAATGCTTCAATTCAGGCTTGTTCATCTGGCAAAAAGCTCCCGCCAACAGCATTGAAAGAAGCGTAAAGCTCCCTGCTGGTGTAACAGAGGAAACATATTAGGTGAAACCGAGGGTGACTAAGGGTGAGAGGGGGTTGTGGGAAGGTGACAGGGAACAGGAAAACATTGACGGTGGAGGTTAGGGGTAGGAGGATCAGGTTTCTATATGCACACTCAACAGCGAGGTGCGAAGCACTGAGCATCCTATATATGTGGCTGGCGGGCAAAATGGATATCATTCCTTTTTGCGGCTGAGGTTTTTTGGCGGGCCAGTTTTTACGACGGAGTTGTTTTTGGGGGGTTGATATCTCCGTGCCCAAGTTCACCGATAAGCTCTGAAAAGATGACATTTTCTTGTTGGTTTTGAACGCCAACGATTTATGATGGGCCCATATTATGTCAACGGGACTTCCACGGTCCGATTCTGAAGATGACTGAGATGACGGGGAATTAGAAGTATCAACAGATGCCACCAGTTTTTTAATTTGAGTGAGGGCTTTTGACGATGCGATGGAATCGGAAAAGTGAATATTTTTGAAACGGGGTCCAAAAACATGGGTAGGGTCAGCAAGTGACAGTTTTCTCGCCCCTTAAATCTCGAGTGAAATCCTGACATTAGAGCCTGTTTTAGCTGCTTTCCCACAGGCGAAATATTGGAAGTATCGATACTTTTCAGCCAACACGCCTCGATATTTTTCATTTAAAGGAAATAAAAATTCAGAAATAATATTCCTAGGTATGTGAGAAAAACGTTAGAATAAAACATTCAGCAGCCTATGGCAAAAAAAATTGAAACATCGATGTATCGATGTGCCGATGCATCGAAACCCCGACATCGATGTTCCAAAAACATCGACACAGAAAACATCGATGGAAAAACATCGATGTGTCCCGCGAAAACATCGATGTTTCAAAAACATCGATGTATGATTGCCATCCCTATCTGCCTCACTCTTCATTCAGCCACTGCCACTACAACTTCAGTAAGACAAGTGAAATTATGAGCTCGCTATCTGCCCAACTGAACGTGATCAACAGGAGGACGACTGGAATCAGAAACCTCAGCGACTTACGGCTTGGAATAGCCTATGAAATTGTCGAGTTCACTCGATTGGCTACTCGCTTTGGAGACATAATTGTTGCTACTTTGGCAGGACATAGTGGATACGTGAAAACAGAACCTATCAAAGTATTCCTACCTAAACGGTTCACAGTCTGCTTCACTGACGAAATTATTGAAGAATATAACAAGAATACATTCCTCAATAATCCCATCACCCTGGTCTACAAGGGAATTCTCAATAAAAAACACGACATTGAATTCATATAAGAGATCATGGACCTCGCCAAACGCCTGAATGCATCTCTCCACGGAGGAAGGAGGATAGGACAAGTAAGCGACTTACAAGTGGGACAAGCATACGAAATAAAGAAGCTGCAGATCATACCGCCCAAGGATGGAAGCAACAAACCTCCTGCATTAGTGGCACACATTGAATTCAACACAGTTGGGATCCCTTATCCCTATCCTGCAAGAATTTACCTCCCTAGAAGACTACTGGGAACTCTGACCCAAGATCAAGTTGAAGAATACAACAAGAATTTCATTTTTCAAATAAGTATTATTTATCAAGGAGATGTTAATGGTAGACACGAAATATTATTTTTGTAGTTTTGTATACCAATTTGAAGTATTATGTTTTTGAATAAAAGAAAGCAGTTAACAATAAACCTTTGTTTTCATTTGGTATAATATCCTTTCCCATGGTATGAGTATATGATCAATATGATTTCAGTATTATTTAAATGACAATTAGTACGTAAGACGGGATCCTACTGTTGATAGATAGGTGGTACTGTTAGGTAGGTAGAGGTACAGGTACATAAACCCCCCTTAATAATACATCTGGGGAAAAAAGAAAAGTAAGAAATTAATTTAAAAGATAAAATGTTCTTCTTTGTTTCTTCACCCCAACCCCCTATATCTCAGATAAACTGAGGGGGGGGGGGGGGGGTGTAGTATGAAGTACTCGTATTTGAATCATGTTATCCACCGTCATCCCAGCCACTGAATGATCAGATTTTGGTATACAGCCTGGTATTGTTAACCATTTTAGCGGCACACACCCCTATCTCTCAGATAGTCTGAGGGAGGTATGGGACCCAAAGGTCACTGGAACTATGCCATCTGCACACTAGGTTAACGTACTGGCTGCAACGCAATTTCTGGGGAACAGGAATCAACCGAAATTGATTCTTTACAGATACGATGAGTCATTATTAGGAATACTTTTGATGCTGCCCCAGGGATTCGAACCCTGGATGTCCAGATGGTTATACTCTAACCACTGGACCAAACTAACCAGACATTGGGTAAGTTGTTAGATTTTATTTCAATAAAAAAATGCGTGATGGATAGGGCGGGCGGAGGCGGGTGTGGCCAGTGAAAGTCTGCGCATGCGCAGTAGAGTAAGGGAGTATGGTTGGCGAGGGGGGGGGGGGGACTAGGGCGCCACATCGGCATGTTCAGACCTGTTGAGGCACCCTCACTTGGTATATTGAACGAAATGAATGGAATAAGGTGGGGAGGGGGGTCAAGGGTAAATGTCTTGGTGAAGGTGAGGGGGGGAGGAGTCAGTGGAGAAGGGGGAGGAAGTCGAGGGGAAGGTTATAGTGACGGGGGGGGGGTTACCATGACAACAGATAAGGATCAGGTGGGCAGATTGGGCGAGGGAGGGGTGGAGGGGTGCACTGCAGAGGGGGTGAGGGAGGAAGTCATTAGGGTGAAGGGGGGGGGGGGTACAGAACTCATTAAGGGTCGAGTGGGGGGGGGGGGTACCATGACAACAGATAAGGATCAGGTGGGCAGGTTAGGTGGGTGAGGGGGAAGAGGCCACAACGGTCGGGGTGAAGGGGTGCGACAGACGAGCATGTTCAAACCTGTTGTCCCAGAACCTACATACATACTCTACTCTTAGTTTTAATGCTAAGGTTGTATAAATAGAGTAGTGGATGTTTCAACGACTCAATAAATCTTCTGATAAAATCAAACTTAATACCATCCATTCCAGGTGCTGATTTCCCTTTCATCTGATTCACAATTTTCATCAGGCCCACTTCATCCATTTCTGGAATGTTGAATTCGATCCCTACAACTGGTTCTTGGGAAATAATGTTCTGTGGGGAAGGATTAATAATTTGTTCAGTTAATTCTTTTCCTATATTAGAAAAACTCTGCAAATTCTTGACACAACGGTTCATTATCTACTTTGTACAGATCACCTTTCTGTCTAGATCACTAGGTCTAAATGTCTAGATCCGAAATGTTAGATTAATTATTATTATCAATTATCACTAATTATTAACAATTTTATCAAGTACCTAGTGAAAATTATTATAATTTATTGTTAGGTATTAATAATTCGTATTTATTATTAATAATAATTATTATTAATTATGATTAATTAATACGATATAATTCTGGGGTTTTTAATACTACGTCAGTAATAATTTTTCTATAAAAGAAGTACCTACCAACAAACATTCGAAATTACCTTCATTTCCGTAGCACGAAACGCACCTCAGAACAACAAACTCGACATCACTTAAGCCATATGATGTTCCAAAGAGCTTGTTAGTATGTAAATGGACCTGTATTTCAACAGTTCCATGAGTCACGATCGTGTTGTGAGGCACAATCTTTGAGCCGTCATTGTAAACGAACGGCTGGTCGTACAAAGCTGCGGATGGTCTTAAAAAATTCTACGGAACAAACTCTATCTAAATATGAAAAAAAAACATACCGTTTTATATGAATTTTTCGAGATATGAGATTTTCAAATTTTCAAAATTCGTTTTGAACCCCTTCCCCTTGACCTAGGGTTATGAAAAGTTTCGAGGACCATTGTGGGGTTGGTCGAAACCCATAAAAAAATTTTTGTAATTTTAACTCAACGCTAACTGGGCAAAGTGGCGCGTACGGCGGACGGACGGATTTTTTTTTATTCGATTTTCTGAATCTACGTATCTTGAAACGTAAACCAACAAATTTTAAGGGGGGGTTAAAAAATTTTTTTCTTTGGGCGATTCCAATGGTTCATTATCGAAGATAATAAACCAAAATACGAGTTCAGAATGTTAGAAGCTTTATTCCCCACTATTTCTTTAGAATTATTATCCGTTTCAGCAAGTGCATCTAAAAACTCATTGGTACCAATCGGTCTTATTTTACGATTGAGGACCTCATTAAGGATTCCCCAGGTTTTCCTAGAATCGCTTCCTGCAGAATCCAGTTGGAACGCATAGGTAATAATTTTTTTTTTTTGCTTCCCGGATTAAATCTTTCAACATTGTGCGGTATTTCTTGAAGTAAGCCCTTAATTGCGTGTTGTATGGCTGCTCTCGTAATCTGCTCTCAATTTTGTCTCGTTTTTCGATTGAGATAACAAGGCCCGTAGATATACAATTTGTGAGCTTATTAAACTTGTGCTTACATTTTGTTATCACAGTATGACGGTCTACACAGGTTTTCAATACACTAATGAAAGAGTTGGCTGATTCGTTTACATCTTCATCATACACTCGAGACCAATCCGTAGTAACTAATAATTTACCAATTGCTTCATAGTCTATTTTATGTACCGAATATTCCTGATGTTTCATTTTTTATTATACTCTTTCGCTTCAACGATTGCCAGGACGGTACTAAAATGATCAGTAATTGCAGTCTTTATAACAGCTGGATATAAACGTATTCCACACTTTCGCCTAAACATTATGTGATCAAGACAGCTAGCAGACCCTCCTTGATCTCTGGTAGCTACGGTTATAAGATTCATGAATCCCATGGGCAATAATGTATTCAAATAATCGGACACATTCGAGTCATCATTCAACAAATCAATATTGAGATCGCCAAGTTTACAACAAATATGACTTGGATCTAAGCTTTCTAGTTCAATTCGCAAATCATTAAATACTTTTTTATTTATTTATTTATTTTCTTCTTTCTCTCTCTCTCCTTTTTTCTGCCACAACTTTTAATGTAAATTGTTCTCGCTAGAGTGGTATTGTGACAAGTTTTTCAAAAGCACTTCTTTAATTCAATAAATATGTACTTCTTTAAATTAAATATATGTACTCTAACTTAGTTTGATGATAAACGCAACTCCTCCCCACAGCACAAGCTTTGCTTAAAGTGGGGAGTAGCATTGATGATTTATGTTATTTGTAAACAATCATGTATTATTTCTCAATAAATGCAATTTAAAAAAAAAAAAAAAAAATTGATGAAGGGAATTACTCTACTTGTCGGTGACCTATAAATAACTATTTGACGCATACCGAACTTTCAAAACAGTTGTATCAGTCCATGCTAACTCTTCAACATTATAATATAATGTTGAATAACATATTATGTTATTCAACATTATTAGTACCATAGAAAATCACCCCATCATTTTTATTCATTTATCTGTTGTTCATCGACTTAGATGCCGAATATCCATCCATCAGTTGAATTATTTCACAACGGTCACAGAAGGCTTCACTGAAGAAAATGAAATCGGGTTTCACCTTGATTCCCTCCACACACGAAATTCGTCAAAATTACAACCATAACTCCGAATATTCATTTGAAACATAATTTTTTTCTCATCTGATGAAAATTTCTCACCTAAAAAATCATTGAACGAAACATAGGATCGACAAACAGGGCTATCTCCACAATCCGGTTCATCATCAAAATTTAGCACTAACATTTCAAAATACACTTCCGAGCTCAGAACTAAAGAAACAGCATTAGGTAGGTACACTTACTAAAGCTTTTCAAGGTCCTTCATGGAACGGATAACCTTCACAGGTTCATTCTCATTTTGGTTTATTATCTTCGATAATGAACATTGGAATCGCCCGGAGAAAAATTTTTTTTAACCCCCCCTCAAAATTTGTTGGTTTACATTTCAAGATACGTAGATTCAGAAAATCGAATTAAAAAAACTCTGCAAATTCTTGACACAACGGTTCATTGTCTTCTTTGTACAGATCACCTTTCTGTCTAGATCACTAGGTCTAAATGTCTAGATCCTAAATGTTAGACTAATTATTATTATCAATAATTGATTATTAATCAATAATTAATTATTATCACTAACTATTAACAATTTTATCAAGTACCTAGTGAAAATTATTATAATTTATTGTTAGGTATTAATAATTCGTATTTATTAATAATAATAATAATTATTAATTATGATTAATTAATACGATATAATTCTGGGGTTTTTAATACTACGTCGGTAATAATTTTTCTATAAAAGAAGTACCTACCAACAAACATTCGAAATTACCTTCATTTCCGTAGCACGAAACGCACCTCAGAACAACAAACTCGACATCACTTAAGCCATATGATGTTCCAAAGAGCTTGTTAGTATGAAAATGGAGCTGTATTTCAACAGTTTGATTCACGATCGTGTTGTGAGGCACAATCTTTGAGCCGTCATTGTGAACGAACGGCTGGTCGTACAAAGCTGCGGATGGTCTTAAAAAATTCTACGGAACAAACTCTATCTAAATATGAAATAAAAAACATACCGTTCCATATGAATTTTTCGAGATATGAAATTTTCAAAATTCGTTTTGAACCCCTTCCCCTCGACCTAGGGTTATGAAAAGTTTCGAGGACCATTGTGGGGTTGGTCGAAACCCATAAAAAAAATTTCGTAATTTTAACTCAACGCTAACTGGGCAAAGTGGCGCGGACGGACGGATTTTTGGTTTATTATCTTCGATAATGAACCATTGGAATCGCCCAAAGAAAAACTCTGCAAATTCTTGACACAACGGTTCATTATCTTCTTTGTACAGATCACCCTTCTGTCTAGATCACTAGGTCTAAATGTCTAGATCCTAAATGTTAGATTAATTATTATTATCAATTATCACTAATAATAATTATTATTAACAATTTTATCAAGTACCTAGTGAAAATTATTATAATTTATTGTTAGGTATTAATAATTTGTATTTATTATTAATACTAATTATTATTAATTATGATTAATTATGATTAATAATACGAAATAATTCTGGGGTTTTTAATACTACATCGGTAATAATTTTTCTACCTACCAACAAACATTCGAAATTAGGTACCTTGATTTCCGTAGCACGAAACGCACCTCAGAACAACAAACTCGACATCACTTAAGCCATACAGGTCCATTTTCATACTAACAAGCTCTTTGGAACATCATCTTCGATAATGAACCATTGGAATCGCCCAAAGATAAAATTTTTTTAACCCCCCCTCAAAATTTGTTGGTTTACGTTTCAAGATACGTAGATTCAGAAAATCGAATAAAAAAAAACTCTGCAAATTCTTGACACAACGGTTCATTATCTTCTTTGTACAGATCACCCTTCTGTCTAGATCACTAGGTCTAAATGTCTAGATCCTAAATGTTAGATTAATTATTATTATCAATTATCACTAATTATTAACAATTTTGTCAAGTACCTAGTGAAAATTATTATAATTTATTGTTAGGTATTAATAGTTCGTATTCATTATTAATAATGATTATTATTAATTATGATTAATTAATACGATATAATTCTGGGGTTTTTAATACTACGTCGGTAATAATTTTTCTATAAAAGAAGTACCTACCAACCAACATTCGAAATTACCTTCATTTCCGTAGCACGAAACGCACCTCAGAACAACAAACTCGACATCACTTAAGCCATATGATGTTCCAAAGAGCTTGTTAGTATGAAAATGGACCTGTATTTCAACAGTTTGATTCACGATCGTGTTGTGAGGCAAATATTAATCGTATTAATTAATCATAATTAATAATAATTATTGAGTGTGTGTGGTTTAGGTTGACCGTCAGTAAGAATGATGTTGAGGGATGTCGAGGGTCGGTCAAATGAAAATTGATTTATGTGCCAACGTTTCGAAGACACTACCCTTAAACTACCCTAAACTACCCTTAAACTACCCTTCCGTTTGCCATTCATCTTTAAATATGTTGATGACACCATCACTGCCATCCCTGAAAATTCAGATCATATCATTCTTTCTAAATTCAACTCTTTTCACCCTAGACTACACTTCACCATCGAATCTGAAAATACTTCACAGTCTATCCCCTTCCTTGACACTTTACTCCTCCGATCTGATACGGGGAAAATAGAGACAGATTGGTATAGAAAACCACAGAATTCCGGCCGCCTAATCCATTTCAAGTCTAATCAACCGTACAAACAAAAAATAAATACCATCAAGAATATGTTAGACAGAATTGATATTTTGAGCTCTCCAAAATTTAGAACAAAAAATTACGAGCATGTACGTATGCTCCTTCAAAAAAATGGATACCCTCCCAACTTCATTAATAACATACTACAAACTCGAGTTTCACAGCCGACCAACGCAAGACCTACCACAGATCGTCCACAATTTTATTCCACCCCCTACATCCGTGGTGTATCCGAAAAATTATCGAAAATTTTAGATTCACAAACAAAAAGATTGGCTTTCAAGAACATAAACACTATTGGTAACCTATTTTCTAAAACTAAAGATCCCATACCTCTACTTAAACAAAAAAATTTAGTTTATGATATTCAATGTGAACCCTCATGTGGAAAACGGTACATTGGCCATACACAGAATTTCCTAGAAACTAGGGTTAAACAACACAGCACCGAAAGTTCAGGTCCCATAACACCTCATTCTACTGCACTCACCGTCCACAGCAGAGAACAAGGACACCGGTTCCGCTTTGAAAACACTAAGTTAATAGGGAAAGAACCCATAAAATTCAAACGAGAAATTCTTGAAATGATTCACATTGAAAGGAATAAATCAAATACAGTAAATTTTCGTACTGACGTCCAACACCTCAACAAATGTTATTCTGGCCTCATACATAAACAGAAACCACTTCCATGTTAATTCTCACATACAATTCTGTCTCTTATTCTTTTTGATATCCACCTCTCTACAATCACTATGTCCATACATCGACCGAAAAGCACTTCCCTAAACCTACCTTTTGAATATACCATTTCTGTGACCATTTTAACGACTGTCGGCCTTTTTCAAAGATGTTTTTCTGGGTTACATTTTCGCAATAACACCAACCCTTTGGAGGTACCTACCAGGGTTTTACGACTGTTTTGCCCCCCTTTCACACGAGTTTCGGCGGCTCCCCCTTTTATGACACCTACAGATTTACGATACTATTTTGCAGTCCCACTCTTTTCCATTGGCTTCGGTACCCCACCCCCTTGTCTCGTTCAGCTATATATAGGGAATTTTAGGCGTAATATTTAAGTTATTACTTCTGTGATCTGGAGGAAGGAGCTTCCCTGTTGGAGTCTAACTCCATTTCATAACCTGTAAGTTGAAACTTATTGTACATCCTCCAAACCAATTCCATATGAATTACTAACTATCAACAGATTATTTTTTTACTACTTTTTCTATTGTAACATATATTCCAGTGACTTTGTACTTATTGAACTTAACTTTTTGTGAACATTTTGTATTATTTTCTATAGTAATAGCATGTACAAAATATTTTGAAAACCATTGTATAATAACCTACCACGGATATTTTCCAATATCTGTCACCAATAACGCCATTTGTTTAACCAAACTATTTAAAGTAACTACATATAACTACATTTCCACAACAACTACAACTAATGGTAATTAAATAACTACAACATTTTTCTCACCATAGAACTGTAATCAGAATTATGAAACTGTTTTTAGGCCCTGAAGATGAAGAAATATATTCTTCGAAACGTTGGCACATAAATCAATTTTCATTTGACCGACCCTCGACATCCCTCAACATCATAATAATTATTATTAATAATAAATACGAATTATTAATACCTAACAATAAATTATAATAATTTTCACTAGGTACTTGATAAAATTGATAATAATAATTAATCTAACATTTAGGATCTAGACATTTAGACCTAGTGATCTAGACAGAAGGGTGATCTGTACAAAGAAGATAATGAACCGTTGTGTCAAGAATTTGCAGAGTTTTTTTTATTCGATTTTCTGAATCTACGTATCTTGAAACGTAAACCAACAAATTTTGAGGGGGGGTTAAAAAAATTTTTTCTTTGGGCGATTCCAATGGTTCATTATCGAAGATAATAAACCAAAAAATCCGTCCGTACGCCGTCCGTGCCCAGTTAGCGTTGAGTTAAAATTACGAAAGTTTTTTTATGGTTTCCGACCAACCCCACAATGGTCCTCGAAACTTTTCATAACCCTAGGTCAAGGGGAAGGGGTTCAAAACGAATTTTGAAATTTTGAAAATTCCAAAACTCGAAAAATTCATATAGAACGGTAGGTTTTTTATTTCATATTTAGATAGAGTTTATTCCTAAGAATTTTTTAAGACCATCCGCAGCTTCGTACGACCAGCCGTTCGTTCACAATGACGGCTCAAAGGTGGGGCCTGTCAACATGATCGTGAATCAAACGGTTGAAATACAGGTCAATTTGCATACTAACAGAGAGGCCAGTTGATGGACTGCACCCTCTCATCACGTCACACGCCAATTAGAGGACTCCTCTACTATATTCCCCCCCATTATCACAACAGAAATGTTCCCATTGGGAACTTCCCAACAGAACAATAAAGTTATTTACATACTGAAAAAAAAACTAACGAGCTGTTTGGAACATCATATGTTTTTAATGATGTCGAGTTTTTTGTTCTGAGGTACGTTTCGTGCTACGGAAATGAAGGTAATTTCGAATGTTTGTTGGTAGGTACTTCTTTTATAGAAAAATTATTGCCGATTATTAAAAACCCCAGAATTATATCGGTACATTTTATTTGTAATTAATTCATCATCTCTATCATTCAGGTTCTGCACAAAGCAACCCAGGCGATTCCAACAGCCGGATATCGTATTAATTAATCATAATTAATAATAATAATTATTAATAATAAATACAAATTATTTCACTAGGTACTTGATAAAATTATTAATAATTACCTAGTGATAATTCATAATAATAATTAATCTACCATTTAGGATCTAGACATTTAGACCTAGTGATCTAGACAGATGGGTGATCTGTACAAAGAAGATAATGAACCGTTGTGTCAAGAATTTGCAGAGTTTTTCCTCGTATGAACGTTGAAGTTCTTTGTAGCATGGAAGAAGTGTGTATGGAAGGAAGTGATAAGAGCAAGAGGTGGAGCATGGAGATAGGGTGGAAGAGGAAGATGATTACAGTGTTCTAACAGAAGGAGGACTATGATTATGTTTGTGATTTGAATAAAGAAGTGATTGATTAAATTCATTTATTGGTGAAAGAATCCTACAAATAGTGATTGATTGAATTCGTTTATTGGTGAAAGAATCCTACATTCTTAATCCACACAAATCGCGTTCCGTTTTCCTTCGCCTTCAATTTCGTACTTCTGAGGAGTCCAGCACGCAGTGCCGTCAGGTTCTCGGTTACAAATATAATATATTATGGGATTTTGGCCATGTAGGTACCAGTTGGTTTGCCGTCAGTGTTTTCATTTTCCTCGATTTGTCCACGATATCCTGGCGTTCCTCTTCTGATCTCAATTCTGCTACGATCTTCTGCAGCGTCCTTCCTTAGCTGGACCTGCCCGAAATACCTTTTTCACCGACACGGTCGCACTTATTTTATTTGATACATCTCTAGTAATTTGTGCGAGGTCCTCATATCGCGTCTCCGGGACTCCATGTATTTCCACATTCATCTTCCTTGGTTCCTGATCGAGGAAATCTACTTTCGCTTCTAATGCACCGACGGTAGACATTAGATTCTTGTTTTCCGTTTCAATGCTGGCATCCGTCTCCCTCAAAGTCTTCATTTCAGCATTGAAAACATCAAATTGAGAGCTGATACACTCGATCGCTTTCTTGATTTGGGAGAAAGTTTATCTCAGTTATAGAACAGCATTTATAATGGAAATGACCTCCGCACCCACCTTTACAATTCAGAGCATCTTCCTCCCGCAAGTCCCCTTGACAATGATCACAGGTTGACATCGCGATTCCACCAACGCTTCTACAGGTTTGACATTTCCATTTGCCTCGGTAAGCTGCGCTCATTTTCTTGAAGTTTATCTCAGTCATAGAACAGCATTTATAATGGAAATGACCTCCGCACCCACCTTTACAATTCAGAACATCTTCGTCCCGCAAGTCCCCTTGACAATGATCACAGGTGGACATCGCGATTCCACACGGCCGATAACTCACGTACGGAGGAAGGTAAACAACGAGATGCTGGACACGACTAAACGACGAGATCTCGGACACGACTGTATAGTATACAGCCTAATATATAATATCATTATATATCATTATATATTATATAATGTATCATTATATATTATATTATATATCATTATATATCATTAATATATTATAGTGACGTTCCGATATTAGTAATATCGATACATTTGTTTCGATACTAACGATATTTGTATCGATATCAAGAATTCGATAATATCGGGATATCGAATGAAGCTTTATCGAATCCAGACAACATCAGAAGGAGGTTACCTACGTTCAACATAGTAGGGATGTATAAAAAATATCGATATATCGAAATAGCCGATATTTTTCTTGCGATATATCGATGTTTATTGCCGATATTTTTTATCCCGATATATCGGAATATCGATATCAAACTGGCACTATCGGGTCCGATATATAATAATAAAAATATATTATGTTTGCATAAATGTATAAATATTATTAGGTATATTATATCGCATTTAATGTCCAATGAGTAGCCAACAAGTTTCTTCGCCCTAAGGCTTCTATCCTTGACCTTCCCTTTGACTGATAGTTTTGAGAATTTTTCTGCTGAACCTGAAGGTTCTGGTCCTCTGGCAACACTGTAGATCGTATCCTATCACGGACACCCTTGGCAACAAAAATGAGCATCTGGAAGAAGAAATAAAGGTAACAAGCGGAAGAAGAAGAAGAGCATCCATCCATCCGCCTTAGAGCACTTGTAAAATTACAATTTTGCGAACCACTCCAGCGTGGAGAACAACATGGAGCTACACTGGGTTGGAAAAGGAAATGGAAGGGACAGAGCAAACTTTACGGGAGGATAACCAACCCTCTAACGTGAAACCTTCCTCATTTTGCTGTAATGCAAAATGCAATCAACTGCTCTTCGGCGACCTTCTCATCCGCGTAAACATCATACAAGATTACGAAACGACCACTCGACAGACTCTACGACTACATTACCGACATCCGCCTATAACCGAAATTACCAATAAAAAGAAATCAAATATTACCTCACCTATGTCCAACATGGCCGTCTGCTAGGACAATTAAAACGAGAAAGGAGAAGAAGAAGCTATTATATTATATCGAAGACCGATATATCAAAATATCGATATTTTTTACCGATATATCAAATTACTATTTCGATATATTTCTAAAGTATCGATAATCGATATATCGATAGTTTTCTCCGATATTGCATCCCTACAACATAGCACCAGTCAACAAAGTCTGGAGAGCATCCGCGATCTTGGTATCCTCTTGGATCCCCAGCTAACCTTCAACGACCATATAGCTGGAGTGGCTGCGCGGGCGTCTCGTGCTCTTGGCTTTTTGAGGCGCAGTGCCCGTGAGTTCGACTGTGTCCCTGCCATGATTACCCTTTACAAGGCCCTTGTGCTTCCAATTATGGGGTTCTCGTCCGCGGTGTGGAGCCCCTTTTACCAGTGCCATACTGACCGACTAGAGCGTGTGCATCGGGCCTTCTTGCGCTGGTAAAAGGGGCTTCAAACTCCATATCCCACGTGATGAGCTTGATTATGCCGGTCTGGGTACTCGGCTGGGGCTCCTACGGCCCTCTGATTGGCGGTTCATTGCCGACATCTCGTTCCTCTGGTCGCCTGGATGCGGCATTGGCCTACGCCCCCCTCGTCTGGGTTCTCGCTGTTTAGAACCATTTGCTGTACCTTTCTCAGCCACAAATTACCTCCAGCATCGCCCTCTCTCACGTCTGCCTCGATTGGCAAATTTCCTGGCGTCGAACTACCCCGCCGTCGACCTGCCCCGCCGTCGACCTGTTCCACCAGCCTCTCCATACCGCTAAGTCCGCCCTGCGTGATCTTCTCCTTCAGCGCCTCCTACTGATCTGACTATCCCCCCCCCCCCCCCAATCATATTTTTTGCCCTCGCTGCGCATTTTTGCGCAAAGTGTAGACTGTCACTTATGCTATTGTGAAGTATTCTTTGTTGTATTGGGCTCGACCCGTATTATTATAAATAAATAAGTAGAAGAAGAAAGAGGAGGTTACATTACATTATACAGGCTACCACCATTGTGCTGTGCGTTTGCCGTTTGTTTATGTTTATTTATGTACGTTCGTCTTTCACCGGAACTTTTGAACAGATTGTTGTTTTTGACGAACTTTACTTCTGAAGAGTGGGGTTTGTAATTTTTTTTAAACATTCGCCACAATAATTATAAAATTATAAGCCCCAATCTTCGGAAGTAAAGTCCAAAAAGTACAAAGAGTGGAATGGAAAATATATTATATTTTCCATTCCACTCTTTGTACTTTTTGGACTTTACTTCCGAAGATTGGGGCTTATAATTTTTTTTTTTTTTTTTAAACATTCACCACAATATGTTTTCCACTCCTATAGTAGGATGTACGGAAACTGCTCATAATGCTGAGATAGGTGGATCATTGTAGGCCTAAACACGATTTATTTTTTGAATGGAATTACAGAATTTGAGGATAATAATATTATCCTCAAATTCTGTAATTCCACTACTTATAATATCAGTATAACTTATAACTCTATATTATAACTTATAACTCCATAACTTATAATATAATATACTTATAATATTATAATAAGTATTGCAAAAAAAAAGTAGGAATTATCGATATCAAATGATACTTTAAATATCGATATTTCCTTTCGATAATATCGGAGTATCGATACCGTGCTTTCGAAATTGATTTGATACCAAATGTCGTATCGAAAGGAGTATCGGAACGTCACTACTGATATATACTGTGCGCATCATTATGTTCCCATTATTTACTCTATTGTCATCTAATTTTCAATTAAATTACATCACTTATTACAGTAAGGTACCTAATTCAAAATAAAATATAACAATATTTTTCCTTACAGGTTATTTACTACTCGACAAGCATTTTTAAAACAGCACAACTCAGTGATTCTAATGCTCAGATAGCAACAGTTGGTGTCGGCGTTATCAACGTCCTGACCACCATTGTTTCGGTGTTTTTGGTCGAAGTGGTCGGAAGAAAACCTCTATTGATGATAGGTTTCGGAGGAATGACCATAGATTTGACCCTTTTCCTCATCTGCCTTTATATGGTAAGAGAAACAAATTGACAGGTAAATTCAATTGTAATATTTCATCTTAAGACGTGTTTGGAGCATGAAAGACACTGTTCCCGGTGTCCACGGTTTTTTGCCAACGGCCGACTGTAGATGAATGAATGAATGATTTTATTTCCACATCAGCGTAATCACACAGGTTCAGGTTTTGATATCTTGTTGAAGGGAAAACTCCACTTCTTTGCCGTCAGCGATATTAGGTAACCAGGCCATCATTTCCTGTCAAATTTAAGTTGGATTTGGCTTTAATGCCTGGAACATTCTGTTTTGAATCCAGCAAAACGCAATTGATCCGTTTTGCTGGAATCGAATAAATCAGATTTATTTAATAGCGATAACTCCTAGAAAGTTGATAGACGCAATTCATTGAAAGGTGACATGGGTTGGAGCACTGGGGTAATGCAAGGAGTCGATCAAAGCTGGGTGTTACCTGGGACGTGCTAGCAGCCACTTGAGGATGTGGCTTTATGTCTGGCCGGCTTCTGGCGTCACAGAAGTGATCGCCTGTCCGCTCAGCAGGATCAGGATTTGTTCATTCCACTAAAGAGTTCTTGTCGATCTCACCAAGGACAAGGGGCACTGCCAGTACCGTACTGGGATTCGAACAGACGACCTCTGCTGTCTCTATCCCTCTCAGCTAACCGCTAACCCACTCGTTCACTAAGAATAAGAATACGAATAACTTTATTGACATGAATGTAGCATACAATAAGTAATTTGTACAGAGTGACTTAGGTTTATACAATACCGGCCTGAAGGGCCTAAAAGTTTATTAGAGTTTATTAAAGTTTATTAAAGAACATTTTGCAACTCGCTCACTAGAAATTGGTGATGACTGAGGAAAAATGCTCTGTTGCCACTATTTGTCTCGTTTGGGTAGTCAAATTTGTCAAGTAATTCGTAGGATGTGGCAACAGAGTGCAGTGAACGCTGCCAGATCTGCACTTTGATCATGTGAATTATGATAGCGGCATATTATAAATAAATCGGCCAACGGGGATTAAACAAGTTGTGTCCTAAAATTTCCAATAAGATCGTAATAAACAATACTTTTGGTTCATTTATTACAATAATGAACGTTTTTGAAGACCCATACGGATCTATAACGATTTTTATCCTCTTGATTCATGTTGGATTCCCAGTAGACTTGTGAAAGGAAGAAATAGGCCGAAGGTATCATAAACCTTTATGATATTTCATACGGCTTCATCATTATCCTGCTCGTCTGATTGAACAAAATTAGCCCACTGATTTTCGGTATCAATCATTCACGAATCATTCTCTTGACTTCCAGGACCAACATCAAATTATGGCGTACATAGCAGTCGTACTGGTGTACGTGTTTATTGTACTGTTTGCGATTGGTGCGGGGTCTATCCCTTGGCTATTGGGATCCGAGCTCTTTTCAACGGCTGCAAGACCGCTTGGACTGAGCGTGGCAGTACCTGTAAACTGGCTGTTCAATTTCATAGTGGGACTGGCATTTTTACCATTGCAGGTATTTTTCTTCATTTCTCCTAATAAAAATACAAAATGGACAACGAGTTTTTTATCAGGACATTAGTTCAGCATACTACCAAATAATAAATCCAAATATATTAGTAGGGAGTTTCTACCAAACTGTCACATTGAACAAGGTGTGCAAAACGAGTGTCAAGTCCTCCATAATATTTCTAATGGTTTTATTCTAGGACATGATGGGCCCAGCAGTATTTGTGATTTTCATCGTGTGCCAAGCACTAGCGACTGTTTACTTTTTCATTAAAATCCCCGAGACAAAGAACAGACCGATTGAAGAGATTACTTCTTTATTTGAGTGAAATTAAACCGTAAGCAACGACAATTGGAATCCGTAAGATAATTCCAATTCAAAGTGCTTTTTATTACTTTTTGATTAATTTTTATTATCATCCATGAACATTTGCTAAGAAATTCGTAAAGCCCGTACCTGCATTTATTACCGATCAACACTAGTGATGTGCAGCTTGAAGACAGTATTGCTAGAGAGATATGTAATGTAAACCAATTCAGCTCTATCCTGGTTAAGATACTTAACTAAAACCGAGGTACGATAATCATCTCAGGGGATGATGAATGTTGCTTTTAGAGAAATACTCGTATACCTATGTAAATATTGTATGAGCAGATTATTTAATATTGCATACTTCTATAGAATGCCTAATTAAACATTATTGTTTGAATCAATTGCTATAAATAATTATGTTTGAGATTCGAATATTCATCAAATCCTATTTTGATCATTTTGATCCTAAATATTTTGTATGATCATTTGTAGCCCAGCCAATAAAGACATCAAACTTTGCATGTGCGCAAGTATCTACGATTTTTTTTATACGTTGTTAGGACCCCTAGAGGTAACGGTTTTCAGGATTTCAATTACGTACGTACCTAAATTTGCAACCCTGAAAACCGTGTGGTAACTTCGTGGTGCTCAGAAAAATTCGATATTTTTGCCCTAGTTTTAGTTTTTCGCCAAAAAAGCAGCTACGCAGCTTCTTGGCTGAAAACGTTATTCGTTCCTTTTTTAAAGTATATACAATTCCCTAGTTCAGTGGTAGTAAAACTCCCTAGACCAAGTAGAACCTGAGTTAGAGCTCTGCAAAAACAGGCCATTTTTCAAAAAAGTGCAAATTTTATGTTAACTACGGTCATTTTTCTAGTCTCGTACCAGCAAAACTGCTGGTCCTACAAAAAGGTCATGAGAGAAGGATTTGAAGACGAGTTAATTCGCTTTAATTTAGGGCCGGATTAATCGTCTGGTCTCAAGTGTGAGAGTCACTCACACTCGTGGAAGTGGCCGGGGCCCCCAAGTAAGGATCCCACTGGAGATTGGAATTAATAGTCTGAGTGGGACCCGCACTTTGCTGAGTAAGTACAGGTGTCACTTGGGGGAGTTGGGGTCCGACTTGTGTAGGATCCATGCAGATTTCTTCCAGGGAGGTTACAATCTACCAGGTTATCGCGTGTTGTTAACCATATTTTACGAGGAGTAAAATATGGTTTCGCGGAGTTCTATCAAATTACATAATATTACTGTACTAATTACCTACATTCTATGTAATTTGATAGCTTTTTAGTTTGTGAGTTAGGTATGTGACGTTGTTTTGGTGTTGGACGTTTTCGCTCTTCAACACAATAGTGGAAACAGTCTTCAAAATAAACCTAAGCGAACGAACGGTGTTTTCCGTTGTAGATTCTGAAAATTTGTTGTGTTAATTGTGTTTTCCCACTTTATTCTTCGTTTGAAAAGGTATTCATAGAAGAAAGAATTATTAGATACTCGTAAATGGGAATAATGAAGTGAACGGCTGAGCATTTTTTGATTGCTTACGTTTTACTATCTTACATTACTATTTTATTTTGGTTGTTCCTAATAAATTCCTCAAACAAAAGTGTTGTCCTTTTACAATTTATTTTGTCCACCTACCCTTCGGCATGGCCGCTCAACAAAGATAATATTATAATAGCACAATGTCATATCACAAAGATAATATTATAATAGCACATACTTAATATGTGCTATTATTATGATAATATGACATAATATTATTATCACATATTATTATATCTCCATTTTTACCATTTTTACGTACCTACATTAACGTTATCCGACATTTTACCTGGCAAGTGTAGTAGAAGAAAAATTACGGTAAGAGGAAAATAGTGGAGGGTGTAAGACTCCAAAATACGAGTAAGCAATCTAGGATAGTTATGTCAAGGATGATTTACGTCATGAAATTACAAAAAAAAGCGTTTTATTAAGTACAAAAAAATTATTGAAACATACAGAAGAGTTTAATTAATGTGTTTTTAGGCACATCATACAAGCAAGAGCTTATTTTCAGGTCGATGTGAGCAAGGTTGTAGTTTTCTCTTATTCCTCACTGGGCTCAAAATGTAACTCCTTTGCCAAGATAGCCAATATCCCCCATGTGATGATTGGATGCACCAGAGGAACCAGTACCTGCAATATAAGTAAATGATAAGTATAAATAGAAAAGTGAAGCCTGTATTTAACTGAATTAATTTAGAATATTGGCCATTTCGATGAAATTGGCAAACAACTAGCGAAAACGACGAGTTGACAATGCTTGGACAACAGTTTCTGGCGTTACTGGCCATCTACAGAGTATTTTCCTGGTCTAGCACATATTTATTTCAAATAAACATCATAATAATTTAAAAAAAAAAAACAGGCCTTTTCACAGGGCCTTTTCATCACTCATCGAATCGAGTCAGCTCAACCTAACCTTAAAAGTTGCGTATAACTTACCTTTTCAGAATCCTGACGATCAAATTAATCGTGAAACTCCATTGCAGCAAGTAAAATAACGATTTATTTGAATTCGAATTGAATTTGAATTCGAGATCAATTTGAGGGCACATTGTTTTGTTAGCGATGAAAACGCGTTATTAGAGGTGGGTCGCATAACCTGAAACTGTTATGAATAACCGGTTATTTCAAAATAACCGTTATAACCGTTATTCAGTTGATAAAATAACGGTTATAAAACCACCTAAAATTTTGTTTTGCTCCTATATTGCGGCTATTCTGGCCTCACAATAACAATAACTTGTCACTCCCATACTGTCGACAGCTGATGAAGAAACTTCAGTGATCCTTCATCATGTTCGTCTTTTGTTCGAACGTTCGTATTTGTAATCGAAAATCGAAACGTTATCGCGTCAGCGCATCGGTTACAATGTAACCGTTACATCACAGTGGTTACTCCGTTATTCGAAGTTTTTCAGTTATTTTACAGGTTACGTTTTTTTCGGTTATGGTCAGCGCATCGGTTACAATGTAACCGTTACATTACAGTGGTTACTCCGTTATTCGAAGTTTTTCAGTTATTTTACAGGTTACGTTTTTTTCGGTTATGGGATAACCGAAAATAACGTAACCTGTAAAATAACGCATGCGTTATTTGAGGCGAACCGGATAACTCGTTTTTCTGGCTGTAGCTGTACTCAGGTAAGGTTGTCGATTTCTTTTCGGTTATTCTATTTGATTTTCTATTTCATTAATATTTTCCGTACTCCCGGCCATCACAGTTATTTTGATACTCGACCGTTGTTTCGTAGTTTCGGTTTTTTTTTTTCAATCTCCTGGCCGTATACGTAGGTAGTTACTCAAATATTTTGTGAATGTTTCAAAGTTTTTCCATTTTTTCAGTCTACTCCTGGCAGTACCAAACAATACTCAAATAACCACTTCTTATTGGGCTCAATAAACTTCAATTGCAGATAATTTGGTACCTAATTTCATTAATATTTTCTGTACTCCCGGCCATCACAGATATTTTGATATTCGAGAGTTTTTTCGTTGTTTCCGTTTTTGTTGTTTCAATCTCCTGGCCGTATACGTAGGTAGGTACTCAAATATTTTGTGAATGTTTCAAAGTTTTTCCATTTTTTCAGTCTACTCCTGGCAGTACCAAACAATACTCAAATAACCACTTCTTATTGGGCTCAATAAACTTCAATTGCAGGTAATTTGGTACCGTCGACTGGGACGAAAGTAATCAGCTGGGGTGAAAGTAATCACTACAGCTTTTATACCGATAAGTTATCGGCGATAACCGACTGCGGAGGAGTATCGGTTTGCCCACATAGAGAATCCCACATTAAATTGCACGTAGGATAGCGTTTAAAAGATTTTAGGGGGTAAAGAATAGGATGGTGTAAACATCAATTCCAAAGTTGACCGGCCTTCATTTTTATACGAATGGCTTGTAGAAATTATAGTATCTACCAGTGTGTCGGATAACCAACTTGCAACTTAGCATTGAACAAAAGACAATAATATTGTCTTTTGTTCAATGCTAAGTTGCAAGTTTATTATATATTATAATATATAATAAATATATTATATTTATATCGTACAATCTCGTATTTATACAATCTAATTATCGGGTAGAAATGATATTTTATCCTCTAGGTTTTCTTCACGAATCACTGCGATAATATTCGTGTAGGAGACTTTTTAAACTATGTATACATAAATATAATTTTCAAAAAACTCAGTGCGTTATAGATACTCGTAGTTTGTGAAGAGCAGAAGAGGTATAAAAATAATACATCCATAAGCAACAAAGAATTTTTTGACTGGGAATGTTATATCAACAGAAAATGGAGTAGAGTAAATTACATCGTAAAATGTGGAAGTGCCATGGAGCTAAATTAAAAAAGATTTTTTTACCCCAACATTTTTTTCAAAACAAGAATCGCAGTAGTTAACGTTCAATTTTACTAGCAAAAGTGGTGTGGTCGGAATAACCTGACAACCGAAAAATAGCGAGAAACGGAAAAAAACTAGCATGTAGGAAGTAACTGAAAAACGAAACGACTATTTTTGTAGGTTAGCAGAAAAGAAATAACGGTTATTTTGTAGCCGAAAAAAATAACGGTTATTTTTTCATAACTAACGTAACGTACCGTTATGGAAAAGTAGCAATAACGCCCACCACTACGCGTTATAGAAACGATCGAACTGATAAGCCGATACTCAAGGTACCTATCGAGGTTACTTGGGATAAATCCCAAGTTTGGCTGGTTCAAGTACGGGTCCCACTCGGAATTTCGTCTATTAATACGGGCTGAGTGCAAGTGTGAGGGACCCTGAAGTGTCGATCGTACTCAGGTCTCCAAGTGCCGTCTATAAATACCGATCAGAGACTTGAGGACTCGTTTATCAATACTTAGGGGCTTCTGACCCTCAAGTGTCGACTATAAATCCGGCCCTTAAGATCAGAATGGTGCCTCTAAACCGAACGGGCTTCTCAAAAACCGACGAAAAGCGGGAAACCGGTATTCTGGACCCAACTGACTTGAAATGTGCACAGCATTTTATAACGTAAATTAATCCCGTAGGTACAGTGTTCTCGGTGGATGCGGGCTGCACCTAGCGCTCCCGACGGTCGATCCAAATGTTCACGGCCTTATCATATCAGTAGAAATGTGCGGCTAATTTTTATTCTCCAAATTTGTGAAAAACTGCTGTTTAACTTACCGTTTTTGATACCTCGTCAAGTGAAGTCCGCCAACAGTTTCACGTCGATTCCTTTGGACTTTTTACACCGTCGTACAATCTACTCCTTGGGGTAGGTACGTAGCAATTCTGGTATGCTGCTCACCTCATGTTGCCTACTCGACTACCTCTAATATCTGCCTTTTTTTGCCTTCCCAGCAGTTCTCAGGACTTCATCGGTCTTCTGGACATACCTCCTCGGTGCTCTACCAAAAAGTCGGCCGCCTCCCGATCTCGAACACGGCCAGATAATCCAAAACAATTCCCCCCCCCCCTTCAAAAAACCATATCCAAAAACCTCCACGTCGCTCTTAATCCCACTATTCCGTTTCAATTCAGAGGCAATATTTATTTTCTTACAAACCCAGTTACTTTAGTTTCTTTATTTCCGTTTATCTAGGAACGCGGTAGCGTTCCGCCCCGCCAAGCAAAGAAGTTGAGAAAACGAACGATGCCGAGTCCATGTTTACCGGACGTCACGAAACGCGTTTTCGAGGTATCCATATCTCGGCTCCTATTTGACCGATCAACTTGAAATTTGGTGTGGGTCTTCTTTGAGTGTATATTAGAAAGCCCTGAAAGTTTCAAATCGATAGGTCTAAAGGGAGCCGAGCTACATAACTTCAAAAACCCGGTTTTACGGCCTTAGATTGTTCTTCTCCTTCTTCTCCTTCTCCTTCTCCTTCTTCTCCTTGTTCAGACAGGCAAGGCTGGAGCCTCTCCACGTTGACCGATTGACTTGAAGTTTTGCACAGAGCTTCATTTAACCTTGAGACAGAGCCTTATATAAGATTTGACCCATTATCTCAACCCAAAAAAGTTTTAGAAACAAAAGAACAGAAACCTTAGGAAAATTCTGTCCACTTTGACGAGTCCACAGCCTGGGTAAAAGGATCAATCGACTTGAATTTTTTTTACATACCTTCTTTATAGCATGGCTCAGTGCCATTTGAACGAAATAAGCAATTATCTCAACCCAAAAAAAAATTAGGGACAAAAAAACTGAAATTTAGGGTAATTTAGGCTAATTATGGCCATATCTTGGCTCCTAGTAGACCGATCAACTTGAAATTTGGTATGGATCTTTTTGGTGTGGATAATAGAAAGCCCTGAAAGTTTCAAGTCGCTAGGTCTAAAGGGAGCCGAGTTATATAACTTCAAAAACCAATTACCATGTTTTTCTACTTTTTTCAGTCGGTCAAGGCTACAGCCTCTCCACCTTCGCCGATTGACTTGAAATTTTGCACGGAGCTTCGTTTCAAGTGTAGCAAGTGCCTTTTGAAAGATTCAAGTCGATATCTTTAAAGGGAGCCGAGTTATATAACTGCAAAAACCCGGTTTTTCACCCTTACCTGTTCTTCTTCTCCTTAATCAGTTAGTCATTTCCACCTTCACGGATTGACTTGAAATTTTGCACAGAGCTTCGTTTCAACATCAGACAGTGCCTTTTGAAAGGTTTAACCCATTATCTCAACCCAAAAACTTTTAGAAACAAAAAACTGAAATTTAGGCTAATTTTGGCAACTTTGACGAGTCTACAGCCTGGGTAACCGGACCAATCGACTTGAAATTTTGCATAGACCTTCTTTATAAAGTGACCCACTTCAACAACAAAAAGATGTGATCTTTGGCGCTATTGCGAGACGTTTTTATTACTTCCACAAGCAACTAATACTTGATGGTGGTTAACGTTTTATACAAGTATTAGTTGCTTGTGGAAGTAATAAAAACGTCTCGCAATAGCGCCAAGGGGAGATTTCGAAAGGGGTACGGTGCTTGTGAAGTGGTTAAGCTTTTCATTATACTTAGCTCCTTAATGAGGAAAAGGGCGGGCGGGGAAAGTGGATATCATAACTTTTTCCGGCCTCTGAAGAATGATATTTGCGAGGCGGGGTGATTTTTACACGGAGTGTTTTTTGGGGGGATTTGTTAAGTACAGCAGTAGTGTACCTATCCGTAATTCATTTGAATCTCACATTGTCAGTAGCAAATATTTTCTAGTGATCCTACTTCAAAAATTTTTTCAAGTTCTTCATTCCTCACCGTTGTATTTCTTCATTCAATTATCGTGGGTTCATCCCCACAATAGTGCTGTACAGTGCAATTAATAACATAGTAGTATGCTTTACTTTACTGTTAGGAGCCTTAAATTCTGCGTCGATGAACCCCAGAAACATTAATTTCGGCCCCCACACAGTTTGGCCACCACACGCGTTCAAAGATTACCTAGCTAACCTACGGAAAGTCGCACTTCTGTGCTCCGAAATTATTCGTTCTATGCGAAATTTCTTTTTTCGCTTGAAAGCTAATAAATTTTACTTTCAGACCCCGTCGTGACCCATACATGTCTCTATGATCCATGATAACCATTTTGTAACATATCCTATTCAACCTGCTCAATTCTCAGATGTGCATTAAAACTGTGTTGTCAAGTAGCGGGTTTTCCCCCTAGATTTAGGGATTTTTCCTGTAAAAGGGAAATTTTCTAGGGTTTTTTAGGGAGATTTCCAGTAAGGCCGAGGGGTTTGGGGTGAAAAAAAAGTTGAAGGCAGAAGAAACTGAAGTGTAGGAAGTCAAATCATGTGTGTCAAATCGAAACAACTCGCCGTTATCGTTAAAGCATGTTTGATGCATGTGGATAGCATGTATTTACATGATTTTTAAGTTTTAGCAAGAAAGATTGTACCGAACGATGCCATTGATGTAAAACAGAGGTTCGCTAACTTCTTGGTGGAATTTTGTTCTCAGCTACAGCAAAGAATGCCAACAAATATACAGGTCCTTGAAAAAGTAGCCTCCCTCCGTCCCTCCGTTTTGGGGATGTCACTATTTCAGGGCGGAGGGAGGCTAGTTTTTCAAGATATTATCTGAAATTGTTAACGAATTCAAACGGTTCAATACAGCGAAATGCTAGGAAGAATGGTTCAATTTAGCACCGAAAAAGTTTACTTAGGGTGGCCTGGTAGCACGCTGGGGCCTTGAGATCATCAGCTTTGGATATGGTTCTTTAAGTGGTGGATCCAAATGACCTGCTGATTCATTCTTGGACGAGGCTCTGGACACTCCGGAATAAGGTTTTCTACGCTGGGCCAGTTGACGTATTAGTGCAAACTGGAGAAACTGGTACCTCCTCAATAAGATTTTCATACTTGCTATATCTACCATTTCGTTTAGCGAGAAAAGGTCCTGGTGTCAGCCATGACGGCAGTGTGAGTCCATTGGTAGTCCTCCGAGGATGAGTGAAAAACCGTTCGTGAGGGGTAGTATTCTGCCAGTGCATAGCAGAGATCTGATCGCGTGGGGTGTTGCAAAACGTCTTCCCAATCTGGTGTAGGTAGGTTAAGGACCAGGGTTATGGTTTTCCATAAGGTGCCATTAAGCCTTTCTATTTGGTCATTTCCCTGGGGATTGTACCTTGTACGTAACGAACGGTTTTTGTCAATTTAATGAAAGACAATTAACTTATTTTTTGCCGATTCACTTATTCACCATCCTATAAATTAACCAGGGTATCGAACATGAAAGTTTGTCCATCACCCCCGGCGGTGATGGAAAATCTCACGAAAAGTGAGATATGCCCACCGTAAATTCAGTTCAGTATAGTCAGTTCAAACGAAGAGGGGACCGAGATACTATTTTCCAATTTTATGATTAGAAGGTATTAGGTAATACGATAATTGAAATACACAACAAAACAGTGACGAGGTGTTCACATTGAACAATAAGATACTTGAACGGATTAATGATACAGAGGACAACCAGCCTGTACATAATCTTGATGGATTCTTACGTACTCGTATACTTGTTGTTTACACTTTTGGGTTTGTAATTCAATTTAGCCCACTAGACACAAATTATATGTTGGATAGAGGAATTCTCTTAAAGGCCCTTTCTTTGCCACGCTCTATTGTAAATCACATCTTTAACTGCTTATAACGTCTTTATAGCATATAATTAAGCGAACCAAATCACTCGCGACGAAATCGTGGAAACCCATGTATTTGAAAAAATCGTCTATTTCCACTGAAATATGAGTGTACCGGTTCTGTGATTAAACCATCGGCGATTAAACGATAATATATTCACTAAATAGTGAAAGGTCGAACAGAATTGGTAGATAGAAGTGAAAGGAGAGGCAGATTGCTATTGGCTCTTGATGTGAAGGGGAGATGCTACAAAGTGAAAGGTATAGGGATTGGGATTAGTTCCCACCAAGTGAGAGGAAACAGCTTCTGATTGGCTGTTAGAAGTGAAGGGGTGGGTGTGTAGAGGGCGCATAGGAGTCAAGCGATTATAGAAAATTATAAAAATAAATTATAAATGAGAAAAACGTTCACAGTAATTACATCATTCAAAGTAATTACATTTTAAAAGTAATTATATCATTCAAAGATTCGAGAGTTCTGAGTACATTCAAAGAAATTTACCTAACTTATCACACTTAATAATTTCGAACTTCATCAAGTACATCCAACATGCTTCCTTTCTGGCAAAAATGAGGGAATTCAATAAATTGCCATTTATAGGAAAGACACTTATAAGTGCCCTATAAATAGCGACATTACCATTCATAATACTTCAAATCATCCAGTGGTTCACAAACATGCCGCTTTCCATAGTAGGTATGATTAATAGGGCTCTGTCTGTTCCAGTGGATGAAGAAAATTCAGCCAAAGAAAAATTAGTTATCAAAAGTGTAGTTGCGAGTTTTGGGTATGATGGAGATTGTATTGATTCAATAGTAAAGAGTAGGGAAGGAATTTCCAATTTAGCCACAAGTTAAGAATCATTTTGGATTAGAAATCCGTATTATGACAAAATTTCAGAGAGAATTGGTAAAATATAGAGTAGGGTATAAATTTAGTAGAGTAGGGTATAAAAAATTTAGAGTAGGGTATAAAACTAAAACTAACCTCAAACCTTCAGTAGTTTCGATTAAGGATAACATTAATATGAAGGATAAAAGTGGGGTATATAAAATGGGGACTTGAGTATTGTGGCCAAACTGGTAGGAAGTTTAGGGAAAGGACAAAGGAAAAGATTTTAGGGATAGTAAGGGGGAATCAGGTTTTGCACGGCACTTGAGATAATTAAATCATAGTTCCCTCATTTTTGCCAGAACTTTCACGTTCGTTTGACTTGAAAAGTTCGAAATTATTAAGAGTGATAAGTTAGGTAAATCTTAGAATGATGTAATTCCTTCAAGTCTTTCTCCATTGTTGCGTATATTTTTATAATTTTCTATAATCGCTTGACCCCTATGCGCCCTCTACACACCCACCCCTTCACTTCTAACAGCCAATCAGAAGCTGTTTCGTCTCACTTGGTGGGAACTATTCCCAATCCCTATGCCTTTCACTTTGTAGCCCCTCCCCTTCACCTCAAGAGCCAATAGCAATCTGCTTCTCCTTTCATTTCTATCTACAAGACCCAAAACAGGTCTTATCGACCTTTTACTTTTGGGGTCCCTATCTCCGAACCGTTTATAACAGTTCTAGTTCAGTGGAAATAACGATTTTTTCAAATACTCTTGTTTTTATATAACTAACCATTGAATATAGTTAACAGTTAATTCTCAACTGCACTGTTGAGAATCTGCATCATCTATCAATCATTGTGTTGTAGGAAAGTAGCCCTCAACACTTGAAAACTGATTACTTAAACAAGAAAATTCTTGTACAAATGTAAGAGGTTGATATAACTCTTGAGATAATTAAAATTCCTTCAACGCCGAATATCACGAGAATGTTTCTTTATTGGGTTTTTAGCGAATGTGGTGTTGTGAGGGCGATAAGCGGCAGGTGAGAAAATATTTGTATTAACACGATTTGTCTCCTTAGTGTACATTTTAAGGACGGTTCATCATTTTCTGTGTAGATCACTGTTGCGTGTATCTTGATGTATCAAGATACAAGATAAAGATGTGTTGTGTATCTTATGAGCGATCCAGAACTAAACGAAATACTTGGGAAAATAAGCTGAAATATTTGTGATCGTTCGAGAAATTAGCCGACGTACTCGTATTACCAGAGTGAGGAAACTGAATAGGGTTTCAATTATACAGCTGGAAATGATAACCTCTGACTCAGCTGCGTTAAACTTGATTTTCCACAGCTCGTGTCTGGAATCAGATGGCTCCAGGCTGTTGCAGGGCGTGGGCTAGGAGAGTAAATTATTTCTTAACCGCACCTTTGTTCAATAATTTATTTACTACTATTAAGTAGTAACTACTAATTTTTGTCTATCAAGGTGCTTCTAGCAAAGCCAAACATTTTTAATCACATCTATAAGTGGATTTCATGTAGACCCTGAATTTCACGTGTAGACAGTCCTAAGTCTGTTCAAGTGAGGAGAAAGATTTTAAGGTTCCTTTTGGTGTTTCTGTTGAAGGGTTCCAGGTTGATCGTTCGATACTACGTGTGTTTCCATCAGTTTTAATTATATCCAATCTTATTATCTTCATTACGTAACTAATTAATCACAGTTCATTTACTTACATAGGTATATGATGGTATTACATACCATTATTTACTTTATAATTACTATTTTCTCATGTAGGTTGGTAATTGACATTTACTTACCTAAGTATATCTGACTACTTACATCAAGTAGGAACTGTATCACGTTTTGAGTAGCAAGGAAAATATTGTAACTGCAAAGAATTAACATTTTTGAAATAGATAACTTTGAATAGATTCTTGATAATCCCTAGCTCAAACTCCTCATTTTTCTGGGCAGGCACTAGTTCATGGATTGGTAACTTAGGTATACCATCTGAATTTCTGAAAACACAAAATAGAAAAGCAAAGATACTTACAGCTGTTAACTAAGAAAATTATTTGACTAAAGCATTGTGTAAATTTAGAGATTAGATAATTCCTAACTCAGTTTTCTTCTTTTTTTTCAGTAAACATAGGTGTAGGTTGTTGGTAACTCCTCACTACAGTCTACGGGAATGGTTCTGAGATATATTTCTGAAAGCTTGAAAATATTTATAGGTCGAATCGACCTAGGGGTGGTAATCCAGGGTTAAAGGATCAGAAAGTCGATGTAGAAGTGGCTCAGCCAAATATTTGTCCACTTTCACGATACTGGCTGCTTTTGAACTAGATGGAATTAAAGAACTAAATGAACTATAGTTCACGTAAACAAAGATCGCTCTTTATAGTTATTTTTCCTGAACTAGTGCAATGAACTAGTTCGTTCACGAACTTCCCATCACTATCCCCAACGTGCTATTAAATAGCATGAGACGAAATTTTGGTCTCATGTATATACCTATTGTTTTATTGAAGTTTAATTGTAAATATATATATTTATATATATTTAGATATATCCCGTTTTCAACCGTATCCGTTCTTCACCGTACCCGTGACGAACATTTGTTATTAGGTAATCCGATGTGTTGTATTATGTAATAGTACGATAAGTTGAATGTATTTCAAAACTATGCAAATTTTTGACATAACATTTTATCATCTTCTTTGTACAGATCACCCTTCTGTCTCGATTACTGAATGATTAATAATTAAGTGATCTGTACAAAGACGATAATAAAATGTTGTGTCAAGAATTTGCAGAGTTTTAAAATACATCAAACATACCGTACTTATGGTGCAAATAAAGAAACAAATCGTCAAGGAGACTGGATTCGGATAACTCGCGATGGCGAAAACACCTGTGGGGGATTCCACATAAGAAAAATATACTTCGTGAAAACGAAAGTTTAATTTAGAAAATGACACGTTACGTAATAATGAATTTGAATAAACAGATGAATTTGAATAATGAAGATGAACAATCACGTGTATAAAAACTCTGCAAATTCTTGACACAACGGTTCATTATCTTCTTTGTACAGATCACCCTTCTGTCTAGATCACTAGGTCTAAATGTCTAGATCCTAAATGTTAGATTAATTATTATTATGAATTATCACTAATTATTAACAATTTTATCAAGTACCTACTGAAAATTATTATAATTTATTGTTAGGTATTAATCATTCGTATTTATTATTAATTATGATTAATTAATACGATATAATTCTGGGGTTTTTAATACTACGTCGGTAATAATTTTTCTATAAAAGAAGTACCTACCAACAAACATTCGAAAATACCTTCATTTCCGTAGCACGAAACGCACCTCAGAACAACAAACTCGACATCACTTAAGCCATATGATGTTCCAAAGAGCTTGTTAGTATGAAAATGGACCTGTATTTCAACAGTTTGAGTCACGATCGTGTTGTGAGGCACAATCTTTGAGCCGTCATTGTGAACGAACGGCTGGTCGTACAGAGCTGCGGATGGTCTTAAAAAATTCTACGGAACAAACTCTATCTAAATATGAAATAAAAAACATACCGTTCTATATGAATTTTTCGAGATATGAGATTTTCAAATTTTCAAAATTCGTTTTGAACCCCTTCCCCTTGACCTAGGGTTATGAAAAGTTTCGAGGACCATTGTGGGGTTGGTCGAAACCCATAAAAAAAATTTAGTAATTTTAACTCAACGCTAACTGGGCAAAGTGGCGCGGACGGCGGACGGCGGACGGCGTACGGCGTACGGCGTACGGCGTACGGCGGACGGACGGATTTTTTTTTATTCGATTTTCTGAATCTACGTATCTTGAAACGTAAACCAACAAATTTTGAGGGGGGGTTAAAATTTTTTTTTCTTTGGGCGATTCCAATGGTTCATTATCGAAGATAATAAACCAAAAGGAAGCTCAACTAATACTCAGAATTAAATCTGGAAGACGAATTTTGTAGGAATGTGTGTGTTTGCTTCGAGTGTTGCGCTGACAGCGGCAGAAGTCACATGAATGTGGTGGAAGGCGTGTGCGGCATGGATGAAGGCGGCACAGTACTCCCCCCTCCAGAGAAAATGTCCATTAGTCTCTGAAACGCACAGGCCTGTTTACAGCTCTGCCTAGACGTGTGGTAACATGGCTGCTGGAGGTAGCACTGGATGGCAGTATAGGGGCTGTGTCCTGGAGAGCTGGAGGAGTGGAGCAAGTGGCAGAAGTAGGTGGTGTACTGGAGGGGGCTTCAGCTGACAGATGCTGAGAACTGTTGAGTAAAAATGCTGGCTTCAACCTGTCAATAGAAATCACATCCTGTTGGCCATCACGATCCACGGTAAAAGCTTTGTCTCCACGTCTGATAACAGGAAATGGTCCAACGTATGGTTGCTGGAGAGAGCGGCGTAGGTACTGCATCCACTCGCACAAAAACATGTGAGGCAGCTTTTAGGTCAGGATGTACAAAGATGTGGCGGCTGTCACTTAAAGTACGCAGCACTGGGCTCATACTATGGAGGTTGTCCCGGAGTAGCTGAATAAAAACATCCATTGTTGCGTACTTTAAGTGACAGCCGCCACATCTTTGTACATCCTGACCTAAAAGCTGCCTCACATGTTTTTGTGCGAGTGGATGCAGTACGCCGCCCTCTCCAGCAACCATACGTTGGACCATTTCCTGTTATCAGACGTGGAGACAAAGCTTTTACCGTGGATCGTGATGGCCAACAGGATGTGATTTCTATTGACAGGTTGAAGCCAGCATTTTTACTCAACAGTTCTCAGCATCTGTCAGCTGAAGCCCCCTCCAGTACACCACCTACTTCTGCCACTTGCTCCACTCCTCCAGCTCTCCAGGACACAGCCCCTATACTGCCATCCAGTGCTACCTCCAGCAGCCATGTTACCACACGTCTAGGCAGAGCTGTAAACAGGCCTGTGCGTTTCAGAGACTAATGGACATTTTCTCTGAGCTTCCTTTGAATAAACAGATGAATTTGAATAATGAAGATGAACAATCACGTGTATAAAAAGGAAGCTCAACTAATACTCAGAATTAAATCTGGAAGACGAATTTTGTAGGAATGTGTGTGTTTGCTTCGAGTGTTGCGCTGACAGCGGCAGAAGTCACATGAATGTGGTGGAAGGCGTGTGCGGCATGGATGAAGGCGGCACACACCGTTATTGTCCCTAAAATCCTTTACCTTTCCCCGCAATATCGAGCACATTTCTGTGGTCCACACAAACACTTTAATTTGTACTCACTATGTTTGCCTTTAATTGTATACTATTTTTTGAACCCTACGATTTCCTACGGAATCCTACGATTTGTTTTCAGGAACAGTAATACAAAGTAAGTTGATACAAATCTTTTGTTCTGCCACACATCCAACTTACAGGATTCGAAACTCCTTCTCAAATCCTATTTCTAAAAACGCGATTCCATACAATGTACCTATGTAGTGGTCATAGAGGCAACCTCATGTTCACTTTTAATGATTCCTACGTCAAATCATCCACTGGTTCTCAAACATGTCTTAGGAAGTCGACGTAGGAATTTAATCGCAAAGAACGCATTTCAGATAACAACCTACAACAGAGGGACTAAACCTACAACAGGGGGAAGAAAATCAAACTTTCGTAAGTGGACGAAGTAGGTAATGGAGAGGTGATGAGCAGCGAAAGTCAGACCAAACACAGCACGGTAGGTACGGAAAACATAAAATGAAATTTTCATGGAAGGACAAGGAGTTGGCCGTTTTATCTGCTACTGTTCGGTGGACTAGTATAATACTACATAATTATAATAGGTACTATATTATATTATAATAATTGTGAAATAAAGTTAGGTCGACTACTATACAAGATTCCCGAAAATGTGAAGGTTTTGGGGAGTTGGTCACTTACTGAATACGTATGTTAGGTACCTACTTAGTTTGGCAACACACGAGAAGTGTGATTAGGTTTTGTCGACAGAGTTGGTTCAAACAAACATTCAATCAAATAAAACTGTTTTCTTACCTCAAGTAGAATTGTATTTGTCTTGAGACAATGCAGAAAAATTGACAGAAAGATTTTAAATAGAACAAAAGCAAAAGAACAGATTTGGATCTTCGTAGTCGGGACCTCTTCACAAAGTAAGAAGCGAGAGTAGTTTTTTTAGCAGCTGGGACAGTACGGCCACGTCACTTAAATCTTGAATATTTATGGGTTTAGCTTCTGGAGGTGGGTGCTAACAAACTAATTTATTTGACGCACTTTCCACACTCCCTCTCGTCAAATTAAGTTACGTTTGATCCATTAAAAACACAGTCCCAATAACCAAAAAAAAAAAAAAACTACATTCTTCATTTGAACATCGGAACAGTAAAACCAAAAAGATATTTACAATCCATCCTCGGGCACATAACACTTCGCCCATATAGACCATATAGAGACCCCTCAGGAGCTCCGAGTCATCGCAATATCTTAGACCCATTTGTCTGAAACAGTTACCATCACCATTAGTTCTACTTCGTATTATGAATACGAAGTGCTACTAAGTGCTTTTGTGAATATATCGGCGATTTGATTTTCCGAGTCTATCCATGTAATCTGTACCCCCCAAAAAACACTCCGTGTAAAAATCACCCCGCCTCGCAAATATCATTCTTCAGAGGCCGGAAAAAGTTATGATATCCACTTTCCCCGCCCGCCCTTTTCCTCATTAAGGAGCTAAGTATAATGAAAAGCTTAACCACTTCACAAGCACCGTACCCCTTTCGAAATCTCCCCTTGGCGCTATTGCGAGACGTTTTTATTACTTCCACAAGCAACTAATACTTGATGGTGGTGGTTAGGGGAAGGAGGATCAGGTTTGTAGGTAGTGAAAGTAATAACAATACTACAAATACAAACTTTTTATACAAGTATTAGTTCCTAGTGGAAGTAAAAAAACGTCTCGCAATAGCGCCAAGGGGAGATTTCGAAAGGGGTACGGTGCTTGTGAAGTGGTTAAGCTTTTCCTTATACTTAGCTCCTTAATGAGGAAAAGGGCGGGCGGGGAAAGTGGATATCATAACTTTTTCCGGCCTCTGAAGAATGATATTTACACGGAGTGTTTTTTGGGGGGATATCACATCTTTTTGTTGTTGAAATGGGTCATGTTATAAAGAAGGTCTATACAAAATTTCAAGTCGATTGGTCTTTTTACCCAGGCTGTAGACTCGTCAAAAGTTGCCAAAATTAGCCTAAATTTCAGTTTTTTGTTTCTAAAAGTTTTTTTGGGTTGAGATAATGGGTTAAACTTTCAAAAGGCACTGGCTGATGTTGAAACGAAGCTCTGTGCAAAATTTCAAGTCAATCCGTGAAGGCGGAAAGGCCTAACTGATTAAGGAGAAGAAGAACAGGTAAGGGTGAAAAACCGGGTTTTTGAAGTTATATAACTCGGCTCCCTTTAAAGATATCGACTTGAATCTTTCAAAAGGCACTTGCTACACTTGAAACGAAGCTCCGTGCAAAATTTCAAGTCAATCGGCGAAGGTGGAGAGGCTGTAGCCTTGACCGACTGAAAAAAGTAGAAAAACATGGTAATTGGTTTTTGAAGTTATATAACCCGGCTCCCTTCAGACCTAGCGACTTGAAACTTTCAGGGCTTTCTCTTATCCACACCAAAAAGATCCAAACCAAATTTCAAGTTGATCGGTCAACTAGGAGCCGAGATATGGCCAAAATTAGCCTAAATTACCATAAATTTTAGTTTTTTGTCCCTAATTTTTTTTTGGTTGAGATAATGGGTTATTTCGTTCAAATGGCACTGAGACATGCTATAAAGAAGGTATGTAAAAAAATTCAAGTCGATTGGTCCTTTTACCCAGGCTGTAGACTCGTCAAAGTGGACAGAATTTTCCTAAAGTTTCTGGTTTTTTGTTTCTAAAACTTTTTTGGGTTGAGATAATGGGTTAAATCTTATATAATGCAAAATTTCAAGTCAATCGGCGAACGTGGAGAGGCTCCAGCCTTGCCTGTCTGAACAAGGAGAAGGAGAAGAACAATCTAAGGCCGTAAAACCGGGTTTTTGAAGTTATGTAGCTCGGCTCCCTTTAGACCTATCGATTTGAAACTTTCAGGGCTTTCTAATATACACTCAAAGAAGACCCACACTATTTTTCAAGTTGATCGGTCAAATAGGAGCCGAGATATGGATACCTCGAAAACGCGTTTCGTGACGTCCGGTAAACATACACTCGACAGCGTTCGTTTTCTCAACTTCTTTGCTTGGCGGGGCGGAACGCTACCGCGTTCCTAGATGTTACCATTTCGTACTTCATTACGTACGAAGTGGTAGCATAATTTTACCAGATGTTTTAGAGTCGAGGACTCTTCTGTTTTGGCTAATTCTATAGCCGCCTTATTATCCTCCCATACAGTGGGAATCAAATTTAAATTTAATATAGAGCAACACATCTGTCGAATGCAGGCCAATTCTCTACATGCCAGACTCAACGCGATGTATTCACTTTCAGCCGAGGATAAAGCAACTTGGGTTTGCTTCTTTGTCCTCCAGGCGATGGAATCACCAAATAATCGAACGACGTATCCGCTGGTAGATTGTCCTTGCGAGTCGTTCACGCCAAGTGAGGCATCAGCGAAGCACTCGAGGGTGTCAGAGGATCCCTCGTACTTCAAACATAAATCGGCTGTATTTTTGACGTATGTTAAAATTTTTCTAACACACAGCCAATCATCGAATGAAAAATTTGATTGTTTCCGACTCATCATATTCACCGAAAACGTTAGATCAGGTCTAGTACAGTTTTGTAAGTATATTAATGAACCAATCGCCTGCCTATACGGGATCAGGTTGAGATAATTTCTTTCTTCATGTTTTTCCTCAGGAATTTCTTCCTGACTTGAAACTTTGAGGTTCTTTTTACTTTTGAGTTTCAAATTTTCGGCTCAGCGATTCTATATATTGTTTTTGATGCAAACAAGGTTTTATTACGTCTGTCCCGAACTATTTCTATTCCCAAAAATTTTGTTGGTTCTCCTAGGTCAGTAATTTTGAATTCATTTTGAAGGATTAATTTTGTTTCACTCAATTTTTGACTAGAATTAGATGTAATTAGAATATCATCAACATATAATAGCATCAAGGCAAACTGATTTTCATTTCTCCATATAAAAAGACAAGGTTGGAATTCATAAGTTTTAAAACCCATTTTCAGTGCGGCTTCCGAGAATCGAATGTACCACCTTTTTGGGGATACTTTCAATCCATATAGGGATCTTTTTAGTTTACAAACATTGTTATGTTTGAAGGAATCATCGACATTTAGGTATTGAGTCAAGCCTTCGGGAATTTCCATAAAAACATCCTTTTCTAAAGTCCCATTAATAAACGCAGTTTTTATGTCGTATTGCTGAATGTCTAAGTCAAATTTATTTGCTAGAATGAATAAAAACCTAACATCAACCAGACGAGCTACGGGGGAATAAATTTCCGTTCTGTCGTAGTCATTGGTGTCCGCAAATCCTTTTGCGACGAGACGGCTACGGTAACGAATATTACCATTTGTCTCAAATTTCTTTTTGTTAACCCATCTGGCTCTGATGACCTTAGTTCCTCGAGGCAAATTGTTTTTCGGGACTATTTCCCAGGTTTCATTGGAGTACAGTGCTCCATACTCATCATTCACTGCCTCTAACCACTTGTCCTTTTCTGAGCTCATCATGGCTTCAGAATAGGATGAAGGATCTGGTATTGGGTTGTTCAAAGTCATCTGAGCCATATAGGCCAACAAGGCTTCATCCGGTTCATCTACGAAGAATTCAGCATCTTCAGTTTCAGCAATAATTTCTCGAATTTCTCGGTCTGAATTTCGAGGCGATTTTTCCTCTAGGTTCATCTGAGTAAGCGGATGATTCGTGGATTCATCCGCTAAACTCGGCGTTGTTGTCGCAGCTGGAGATTCGGGAACTACCTCCCTCTGTTCTGTAACTTGCCCCACACTAAAATCTTCGTGTGAAGAAAGGTATGAATCAGGACCAAGATAATCACCAAAGACTTTAGATTCTATAAAGTCAACATGTTTGCTACGAACTATTGTTTTACGTTGGGCTTATACTAATGTGTAGCCCGATTCATTGCATTCAAGTAGAAATGATTTGTTTGACCGAGCCGAGAATTTTGAGTTTATTTTATTTTCTGGAATCAAAACATAAGCTTCACACCCAAATCGTCGAATGTAGCTAAGGTCAGGTGGTTTGCCATAAACTACTAAATGAGGTGATTGATAACGAATTGATCTATTCGGGCTCAAATTATGTATCGATATGGAATGGTTCATCGCGTAAGGCCAATAGTAATTTGGCATCTTCGCAGATAGTAGATTGACTCTAATTTTCGTTTGAATTTCCAAATTTAATTTCCGGCGTGTTGCGGAGTGTACGGCTCGCACATGGTCAAAGCTATATTTTCTTTCGCCAGAAGGGCTTTCATCGAGTTTGTATGGTACTCTAAACCTCCGTCCGTTTTCAGTTGTGCGATTTTCGTTTCTGGGCCTTTGATACATCGAATGTGTAATAAATATTCATTCAAAGCTGTATGCACTAGAGTTTTATCTTTTATGGCGTAAGCCATGGCATACCTCGAATGATCGCAGGTAAAGGTTACAATGTATTTTGCATGGGTACCTACAGCAGTTGGTTTAATTGGTCCCATCAAATCTGAATGTATTCTAGCAAAAGGAATAGATATTCTAGTTCTTTCTTTATTACAAGCTTGACGTTTGGCCTTGGCCATTTTACATTCACTGCAGTCAAGTATCTCATCCGTAAATTTAACTTTTCCTAATATGGGAACTACTTTTGCCGCCTGTTCTAAGTACGATTTAGACATATGATTTAATCGGTAGTGCCATAGTAGTCCTTCAGCAGCTCCAAGACTTGGGGTGATGGTACTTTCAATTTGGACCAGATCAGATGGATTTATTGTATTCTCGTCGATCTGGGTATCTTTATTTTGAGAGGTTGAGGGTTGATTTTCACTAATTGAAATTTTCCTACGTTTGGACTCGACTGAACTCCCTCTCTTCCGTTTGCTGTCGGAATTTGCAACGTCTGAAAGCATTGTCATATTCCCCCCCAAATTTTGACTGCCAACACGGGAAAGAGAGTTTTCAGACGTCGGACCGGGATTCTTGGGTAGTGAAAATATCAATTTCCAAAAACGACCATCAAAAATACCATTGGTCATCACCGACTGATTATCACAGTCTATCAGTTGAACTGACCTTTTTGTGAAAACTGCCTTTACATTGTTGGTTACATTGTTTGGTAGTGAAAAAAGATTATCTATTAGTTGGGGGGCGTACAGGACATTTTTAAAACACCCTATGACATTGCCTAGCCTATCACCAATAATCATGTCACCCATAGATGGGACAAGTAAATCAGCTTCAGAGGAACCATTTGCACAAGTTATACGCTTCGAAATATTAAATTTCCGAATATTTAACAAGGCATTAATGTTATTGCATACGTGATCAGTAGATCCTGTGTCTAGGATGAAATGGATTTCAAAATCAGACTTACAGCTCAAGGCGTGGCCCATGGCATCATCATCAGACTCTTGGACTGCATTAGCATAACATAAGCGAGTTTCTTCGGCGTCTTCTTGTTCGTTGAACGTCTCCATTTGGATACAGACTATGTCTGTGTCGTTCAGTTCTGCCTCATCGACGTCATCCATTCCCTCAAAGAATGCTAGAGCCGCTATGCCCTTCTCTTGTCGGAGCTTGTTCAGTCGTTTGGCAGCTTTCAATGGCATTCTCTTCATTATCATTTTCGGCTTTATCTCAGACTTGTAGGAGCGTGACGGTTTTGCCCTGATGTTTTTCTTAGACTTTTCTACGGGGCAGTCTTTTCTAATGTGGTTAGTGAGCTTGTGGCAGCCATAGCACATACCTAATGCCTTTTTCGGGACAATCCACTTGGTTGTGAAGTTTTGACCCACACCTATAGCACGGATCGCGCTTGAATGTCTGGTTGAATCCTCCTCGAGGGTTGAATCCTCCTCGACCACCACGAGCTCTTCCTCTATTTCCTCTTCCTCCTCGACTGAGCAAAGCCTTTCGTTCGACCCCAGGATTCATCATCAGGTATGATTTCTCATCGACTTTCAGTCTCGCTTTTAAATCTGCAAACGTCATTTGTGTGAGTTCATTAGCCTTCACACCATCGAGCGACCTGCAGAATTGAGCGATACCCATTATAAAGTGGGTTTTCTTTGTATTTTCATCGACCACGGCTCCATGGCGTTCGGCCTCTGCCATACCATTTTCGAACGCAGCAATGAATTCTGTTGCTGTTCCAAACGCTGGGTCATATTTTAGCAGGAGTAAGTCGTTCAGCTTTTGTACTCCAATGGTTACAGCTTTGGGTTCGTTCTGATCATCGATTTTCTGCATTATCGCGAGAGGCTCAGTCTCTGTGCGCACAATGCTGTGTTGAATTTCATCGAGATGCTTCAACCCCCAAAAACAACTCCGTTGTAAAAACTGACCCGCCAAAAAACCTCAGCCGCAAAAAGGAATGATATCCATTTTGCCCGCCAGCCACATATATAGGATGCTCGGTGCTTCGCACCTCGCTGTTGAGTGTGCATATAGAAACCTGATCCTCCTACCCCTAACCTCCACCGTCAATGTTTTTCTGTTCCCTGTCTCCTTCGGACAACCCTTTCTCACCCTTAGTCACCCTCGGTTTCACCTAATATGTTTCCTCTGTTACACCAGCAGGGAGCTTTACGCTTCTTTCAATGCTGTTGGCGGGAGCTTTTTACCGGATGAACAAGCCTGAATTGAAGCATTACTATATTATAAGTATTACTGGTGGTCACGAGTAATCAGTGGTGGTACAACTATATCATCTGGCAAAAAGCTCCCGCCAACAGCATTGAAAGAAGCGTAAAGCTCCCTGCTGGTGTAACAGAGGAAACATATTAGGTGAAACCGAGGGTGACTAAGGGTGAGAAAGGGTTGTCGGAAGGAGACAGGGAACAGGAAAACATTGACGGTGGAGGTTAGGGGTAGGAGGATCAGGTTTCTATATGCACACTCAACAGCGAGGTGCGAAGCACCGAGCATCCTATATATGTGGCTGGCGGGCAAAATGGATATCATTCCTTTTTGCGGCTGAGGTTTTTTGGCGGGTCAGTTTTTACAACGGAGTTGTTTTTGGGGGATATCACATCTTTTTGCATGGCTAGTTTTCGAGCGGTACTTATACAATACGGTTCAATTTAACAAAAGTACCTACGAGGTAACTAGTAAATGTTTTCCTAAATGAAGTTTTATCCTAGTCAAAATTTAGTAAAAAATTAGTACGCCTACTAATTTGCCTTTTTGTTTCTTCTTTTTGTGACAAGAATAATTATTTTTTTGGAAATTATTGTTTGTTATTCCACCAGGTGACCGCCGCAACGGCTAAGTATGTGAAAAATCCTTTCACGCCAGCGGGTATTGAACCCAAGATCTTACGCATCGCGGACAGACGCGCTTGTCCACGAGGCTACCGGCGGCCACAGAAAGTTTGCAAAACGTAAAACGCACGTTTTTATACCAAAAATCGCGAATAACTCGAGAACCGTTGGGAAAAGTGCCAAAGTGTGCTACCCTCATTCGAAAGCCCATTAAATTTCCTATCGATCCTTAAACAGGCGCCACTCTACGACAATTTTTCTGACCACCGTTCAACTTTGATGTTTTCGGAAATTAGCCAAATCAGTAGATGTGGAATTTATTCACGTATTTTTGGCTGTGGATTAGTCAAATCGATTGAGATTTAGTTCAAAATTATTGAGCATATTCTAGACAACCTAGCGGACATTTTAAGACCAACCGCACCAATTTTCATCAATATTTGCGGCAGTTGTTGTTGAAAATAGAAAAATCACCATAACTCCTTTATTTTTCCTTTTAGGAAGCATTTTTTGATCTCAAATTAAACAGTTTGAAAAGCTGAACACAACTAAAAAAGAAAATCTGAAAAAGCTTCAATTTTGAAGGAGTTATGACCATTTGAAATTCCTAAAAAACACTATTTCCCCCCTAATTGGGGGGGAAATGGGGGGAGGGAGAAAAAATGGCCAAAAGGCACTCCCTTGGAGCATAACAAACGTGTGTGCAAAATTTCAGCTCGATCCGATTTGTCTGCTGGGCTGTAGCCCCGTCAATGAACAACAACAACAACAACAAGAAGAAGAAGAAGAAGAAGAAGAAGAACACGAAAAACATGAAAAATAGTGGTTTTAACATTGTTATACCTCCGACACCTGATGTTCCCAAGAGCTGAAATTTGTTTTACGTCCTCACGTGCCCCTGGAGAGTTGGTGTACAAAAAATCAACTCTCGAGACACTCAGGGGACCGAGCTACGGGATGGTGAAAACCAGTAGCGGTGCGTGGGCTCTGAAAATGGTGGGCCACCGAATTCGGAACACAAATTAACAGCTTTTTCTACAAAATTCCTGTAAATGTTTTCCAACAGCAGTCTTCTTATGAGAAATGGGTGTATTTTAATCAACCGCAGCTCTTAGCAAGTCAGAATGTAAGCTCTGTGTTCGCAGTAGTTCTGACCAGTACCCGGGATTACCAGTAGCTATAGCTACATACGAGGAGGTGGCTGCGGGGCAATCCCACCAACCCATCCACTTCCAAAAATAAAATATGTACAAAAATGTGTGAAGACAACGTAAAAAAATATGAGTAATGTCGTTAGATAGGTAGCCACCACCACTTTCAGAGTACACAAGAAAGAGATCACGAGTTAGGACCATAACATTATGACTGAAGAGTATAGCGACTAGATTATTCATGGCTAGAGTAATGACTAGAACCAAAGTACTACAGAAATGACTAAGTAAAGACTAACGAGATTAATGGCAGACAAAAGAAATAAGAACTAGAGTAAAGGTAAAAAAATTAAAAGACTGAGGGAACGAAAAAAAGCAAATAGGTACCAAACTTTATTGTACGAAGTAAAAATATTTCAACGTTTTAAGCTCAATAAGTACAGTAACTGTAAAATGAAGACACTAATACTGACAAAGGAATTCCATTAAACAACTCAGGAATTAAAATTTATAAGTGAAATCCAGCCTTTGTTCTTTTAGAGATGAGAAGTACTCTATGACTTTCTTATTGAAATCAGAAAAATTAGCAATCATTTCCTTCTCTACTGACAACATCGTCAAAGCATTAAGTCTCTCTTGGGTCATAGTTGATCAAATAAACGTTTTTATTCTTTTAAGGGTAGAAAAACAACGCTCAGCTTCTGCGGAAGTCATTGGAATTTTAATCAATAATGTTAGTAGTTTCTCAGTTTCAGAATAGGTATCAACTAAATTGTTGTTGTGCAAAAACAACAGAAATGGTACTGCGCCTGTGAAATGAGTAAAATCGGTTCTCTGATAAATTGTCACCAATTCAGTTTTAAGTTTCCAAGATTCTAGGATAGAGTAAGCAGTGACCGTGTTTTCAAAATCTTCAGTTGGAAAACGTTTTGAAAAATTCGGAAAACTGGCAGTATCAAGCAGTTTTGAAGCTGCGAAATGCCCCCTGCACGAATATCTGCTTCTAGCTTGAGCTATGATAATATCACACACCTCCACCTCCAGTACCTACTTATCTGTGTATGTTGACGTTGATCAATCCACAAGACCACAGACAGGACACAACGCACTTAATTACCACAAAAAAAAAAAAAAAAAAAAAAAATCCAAATCTGTCACGGAAACTCGAATTTGAATGGGAACATACAAAATTATAACCTAAGCAGAAAACTGAATACTCAACATAGTAACAGAATGGCGACATGGATTCACAAGTTGTACTATCGAGATGACAGGATGAATTGAAACAATCGAATCGATTGTGAACACAAACGATTTTTTGATGGAAATTTGGGGACGGGGCCGAAAAGAGGCGTGGCTTACCGAATTTTTACTCTACTGAGCATGCGCTGACGGGCCACTTTTCTCCGTTTCCATGGCAACACCGGGGCACTGGGCCCCCTCAGTTTCAGAAGCGTAGGTTTCGATTTCGATTGCAAGACATCGATTACTGTAGCTATATTTCGATGAAATGCTCGAATATCCATTATGGATACTCCGTCTTCTTCTTCTTCCCAGTTACTTGTCTTGGCCACAGCCATGCCAGACATAGGTTGGGACAGAGAGAGAGAGAGAGAACTCTGTCGAGTCGCTGTTTACTTCGTGAAAAATGCTAGGTGCAGTATAGGGAAGAAAATTCAAATGCCAACTGGTTGGCTTTTTTTTATTTTTTATTTTTTTTTTTTTAGTTTTGTGTTTCTGGATGCCGGGGCAGTGGCCCAAGTGGCCTTATGGACGCAACGCCCCTGGTGAAAACACCAACTTGTTCCGTCGCGTAATCAGTGTCTCAGTCGCTTCGGTTTTCAGGGCTTCGGTTTTCTTGGCGGGCGGGACGCTCCCGCGTCCCTAGATATGAAGTTTCTCACTTTTGACTTCACAATAGACAGTTCTTCGTCCGATAGGTCTTTTGGAATTATTGGCTGGTTTTCCAAGAGGAACCCGCAGCCTTGGGCTTCGATTTCTGACGTTATTTTGTCTTTCCATGTTATATATGACGAACCTTCGGACAGTTTGCAGTCTATCGATGGAAATTGCAGACGCTCCCATCTGAGATGTCGAAGGTGTTTGTTGCCTCGTTCCTCTCTCCAGGACCTTGGAGGTTCTTCTTCGTCGGAGTTATAATGCCTGAACTCAATCGACGGCTCTGTTTCGTCAGCTGCAGACGCACAGTGTTTACCGGCTGTAGCTGTCCAAGATTCGAAAATCTCTTGAGCTTCGGCCAGTTGTTCCATGACAGAATTGTTAACCCTGACGAGTAAATTTCTTTCACGTTCAGCGAACATCTGTTCAAATACTGCACGAACGTCGTCCTTTGACAGGCAACGACGATGGACTTGGTCGGGCGCATTTACGTCCAAATCATCGCCCCGGTTGGCATCTCTACGATGGTTGGCCATCTCGTTTACTCAACTGTTTCTTCGGATGTTGATTTCCGTACGAAATCTCTCTTCAGCTCCTGAAATCAAGCAACCTACGGTTACACACCGTTCACGGTATCCTTTGTACCACAAGTCTTCGTGTGGTCATGTTTATGCCTACTGACCCCACATTCATCGGTGTATTCCAACACCACATAATAATCGTGTTTTCTTCGATCGCGTTCATCCAGTGTTTCAACTTTTAGTTTGTTATCTACGTAAGGTATTCCATCTACCCTTACTTCTTCCTACCTACTGAATCTCAACATAGTTTAGTTTTCTTCCATTTGTCCACCAATTCAAACCTACCACCCCCCGAAAGCTGACGGCTGAATCAAGTGGCTGGCTGGAAGTCCGATTTCCAGTGGCTGGCTGACCTGGAGCACTAAAGTGACAGGTGGCGTCCAACAAGAAATGACAACGGCGTCCAACATGATTGCCGTGGCCGCGAGTCAGGGAGGCAAGATGAAAAGGTGATACGAGATTCGGTTAGGTAATTTATTTACGGGACAAAAGGTACAAAAAAACCCTATATCACTCAAGCCTCTCCGATTTCAATGTAAAATCAAATGTTTATTCGTATTACCTAGTTATACCAAATTATTATTCCCTTTTTTATTTTTTTTTATTTTTTATTTTTTGGTATAAATAGGACCTATATTAGTAATACCTATTTATCATTCTTACCTATTTTTCCAACTACTACTACTTATACTACTTCTTACTAACTTACTACTTTTCTACTGGATTTCTACACGGGAAGCATCAAATATTCAAGATTGAAAAAGCGTTTGAATGAACCGAGACTCATACTTGGAAAGTATTTCATTTTTGCGAAGGTTTGAAAAGATTCCTGCTGATAATCGTACCTTTTATTTGCGTCCAAACTTTCCGGGCTTCCGGACAATCATTTTTTTTTTCTTTTTTTTCAGCGTCAAAATGTAATTCTCTGACTCAAAATACATTTTTGACTCTATAACACTTCTATGGCTACTTCATAGAAATTTATACATCGAATCAGAACCCCCCAGTACGTTTCAGTACTCATATCGGATACTTGTACAAGATTTCTGGGTGCAACAGTAGCGTGGACCTTTTGCTTCTCGTTGCTTTCTCCGCCGTGTTCCGGGTAGTCATACCCAACGGCTCTTCGACATGATATTCTATTATGTCAGAACTAGGAATTTACGATTGACCAATACTCATCGGAAGCAATAAGAGGGAACTTTTCAAACTCTCACGTGAGTTACTATGTTCGAACAAATACTTGGAATGACTTCCACAGAGTCATAGCAATTCGAGAATACAAGTTTCGTATCGTAATTAACGGAATCACTTTTTAAAAAAGGTTTATTTGGATAAACAGGGAATATGTACAGACTGTGTTAGATGAAGGCTGGACGAGAACTAAAGAGCTGGGGCTCGCAGGCTCCCTTTATAGGTTTTACAACTGCTGATTAAGCTGACTATGCGCGTGGGAATATTATTCTGCATAATACACATTATATGAACATGTAACTCGTCCCCCCTTAGACGAAATTTTATGAGGGAAATTATGAATTTAACATACATGTGGTACTAGTGACATAAAAGTGAATAATGGGTACTGTACGAGAGTAGAGACATAGTTAATCTAAATGTTATAGCTCGTCCAACGGCTTTGAATTAAGATAATAAGATGTTAATTAGAGTACAATAATAAATGAGTACAATGATAATGTAAAACATGAAAGATTACAATCATGACAATAAAGAGAGTATAATGATAGTATAAACATGAAAGATTACAATCATAACGATAAAAGGAGTATAGTAGTAATGATAGTTAGTAACAACGGTTGATGGAAGTGAAGATGGTAACTGTACAATTTACGGTGACTCGGGGCGATTTTGTTTTCGTTTATGGCGGTAATATTTAGTCATCGTATTTATAAGAAATTAGGAAGATTACGGCAAGGTACATAATTATCGTCCAAAGGCTAGGGGTTAAATAATTATTAATGTTTAATGGTTCAAGCCGTGAGACATGATTTAATTTTACTTCCTTTAGATTGAGTTCCTTAAGTGTTAACGAAACATCGGGCATTTGCGAATCTTTAATTTGAAAGTTCAAATTAGTGAGCAGTTTAGGTTGGCCTACTGTTTCACTTTCGGAGTGTAACGGTTGGTCTTTAAAATACACTTCACTATCAAGTTCAGAAATTAAGTAAATGCCTTTAAGTTCCAATGTTTCAAAGTTATGTTTATTAATTATTTCTATTTTGTCTCCGAACGGGAAGATTGCAAGGTGTTGGTTGGATTCGGGAATTGATTCTATCCAATTATGTATCTTCAAAGTTAACTGTTACATATTTACATTCTCCTGTCGTTCCTGAGGCAAGTATTTCTTTTTCACATTTGGCATCTTGATTTGAGATTAAAGTTTTTGGACAAGTCATTATGGTACCTTTTTGACAATTACCGGACAGAGTTACTACACTAGAGTTAGACTTAGATTTCATCAAATAGTTTACGTTAGGGAAGATTGACACGTATTGATCGTCTTTGTACGTCGGTACTGACCGCAGGTGATACAAATAATATTCGTGATTATCCGAAAGCGGAATGTTCAGGAAGTATACAATTTCTTTATCGTGAATAGCACAAGTAACTTGAATTTTCGATTCTATTTCCAAGATATTTTCGTATTTAATTTCTAAAGGTAATTTAGAGTTGTAAACGTCAGAAAGTTTCAAAAGTTCCTCGTATAATTGGTGGGTACCGATTATACTCGGATGTAACGTTCCTAGTTTGCAGAAAGTTATTGAGTTCTCAATATCTTGGAAGATAGTTAACAAAATGTTAAGTAGTAACTGTTGGTGATTAAGTACTTCTTTTGTCGAGTCGGCGACTGATTTATTTGAACTAGTTTTGATAAAGTCGTCTACTTCGGCTAGTTTGCTTTTAATTTGATCATTGTTAAACCGAATGTCTTGGATAGTGGCGTTGAAGTTTTCCGTCAATGTGGAGACTATGGTAAATTGGGAATCCAATTGATCTTGGATGCTCAATTCGTTGTTTTTAATTCGGGAAAATAGGGTTTCGTAACGTTTGCCATCATAGGCCTCTAGATTACCAGTTATGAGTTTGATAACACTGCCTAAGCCATTGACTAATCCCCTTTTTTGTCTACTTTCGTTGATGTTGATGTGGGCAATCTTTTCTTTGATGATATTAATGCTGTATTCGATTAGTTTACAGTATTCGTCTGTTTCTTTGATTTGATAGTTGTTCAATTTGGTTTTTTCCAATAGTTTTTCGTATTGTAAAGTCAGTTGGTGAAATTCGTCGATTAGTAAGTCTATTTTGTAGTGGTGGATCAGGGTGTGTTGGGAAGTGATCAGTTTCGCTGGTCCCAGTAGTATTGGTAATATTCCTTGATTGTTGGTCACGTTTTTTATTTCGGCTCCGAGTGCAACGGAGACGAGCATCAGAAGGATTATTCTGAAATTGATTATATTTTATATTAGTTTCGAGTTGAGAATTTCGAAACACATGGTTTTGCGAATATCGTGAATTTTATCGGTATTAATTTGAAGTGGTTTTTTGGTTCCTAGTGCTTTTGCGAAAAAACACATGAAAACTCCACAGTCATCGCTGTTGGTTTGTTGTGGAACTGAGATGGATTTTATTTTCCAGTTCGCGAAGTCAAAGGGGAGGCCTTTTTTCGTCACGTGTTCTTCTGCTAGGTAATTTTTACAGGTTTCTAATATATCTGTTCCGTCTTGGTTCAAGGAGTCTAGATAAAATATTTCTTTAGTGAGTAGGTTAATGGTTACAAGCCGCCAATGGGATGATTTGAAAATGGGAATGATTATCAGGTCCTTGGAAAATAGATCTGTTCGTCGAGTATAGTTTTTTACTCGATCGTAACCTCCGTGTGTCAGAGATACGTATAGGAAACTGTTGAAGCAGTGAGTTTTTGGGAATTTATTATCTTCTTGGGTTTTCTGATCGATTAGTTCCATGTAGAAGTTGACAACATTATCATTTAACCACTGACGGTCTTTAAGGGTTAACAAGTCTTGACGGGTGATTTTAATTCCAAATTGTTGGTTTAGTATTTCTGTTTTATCCAATTTTTCGTTCCATGCGTTTTCGACTACGTCGGTGAATTTCTTTGGTCTTTTGATATTTTCAAAATGAATTTTTTCTTTGGTGTTGTGGTGTCGAGGGATAATTTTAGCTGTTTTTAGATTAGGGTCCACAGTATTGACTATTTCTTTGTTGTATCGTGGCTTTGTTTTTGATTGTTTTTGGATTGTTTTTACAAAGATTTCCTTTGGGATTTCTGGAGGGTCTTCTCGGGTTTTGTTTCGATTTTCAATGACTTTTACTTTATCGATATGGAATTTTTCTTTTAGGAGTTCGTACAATGTGTTCATTTTTTCCTTATGTTGGTTTACATAATTCGTGGTGAGAATTTGATCCAAGTTTGTTTCGAGAGGGCTGTCACGTTTGAGGTGTCCATAAAGTATTTCAAAAGGGGTAAATTTTGACGACGAGTGAATTGAATTATTATATGCAAGTATGGCGTGTCGTGTTTAAGATTGGATAGGGTCATTTTTGTACTCCGGTCTTTCGTTAAGAATTCTCAGGTGTTCTATCAGTGTAGAATGGAAACGTTCTACGGGGGCGTTTGAATCCGGATGTTGGGATGATATGAAGTGAAGGTTAATATTATGAAGTGCCATAAATTCTCTGATTATTGTATTTTGGAATTCTGGACCGTTGTCCATGACTATATTATTTGGTGTTCCGTGATGGGAGAAATGTTTAATTAAGGCTTCGACGATTTCGATGGCGTTGGATGAGTTTAGCGGGTATGCTTGGGCAAATCGACTGAAAGTGTCGATAACTGTAAGGAATTTTAAATTTTCTAATGTTATTTTGTCGATATGGAGTGTCTCTAACGGTTTGGATGTGGTTGGAGTAATGTTATATTTTACTTTGAATGGGGCGCGATCATACTTGCATCTTGTACAAATGTCGCATTTGTTAATCACTTTCTGAATTGCTTCCTTCATGTTCGGCCAGTAGTATATACGTTTTAATTGTTGGTAGGTTTCTTCAATTCCACGGTGGTTGTTAACTCCTTCGTGATAGTTTCGGATTAGACTCGACTGTTTGTTTTCTTTGAATACATCCTCTAGTCTTTTAGTATATTTTGTCATGCTTATTTCGGAGAAGGTAAAATTTTTCGTCATGATATTTACGAACTGTTCGTAAATATCATCTTCGAAAAAGATTCCGTATTTAATCTTTGGGAAGACGTACTCTTTAACTAGGTTAATTATATCTTGCTCGAGATTTTGCTTGGAAAGGGAGGCAATGATTCTAGTTTTGGTTCCAAATATTTTTTCTATTTTTATTGGTTTGTCGACCGGAATTTTGACTACTTTAATTATGATTTGGTGAACGCAAGTATTTACTGGTACTTCTTTAATTGGGATGGCTACTATGCTTTGTCCTAGGGCGTTTGAATGTACAGTACTGGAGGGATTTGATTGAAGATCATTCGATTCCGTTTCTGCCTCGGAGTCGAAGTTGACTACTAGGGATTCAGGAGTTTCCAAAGGTATTGCTTCGTCTATTAATTTTTGGAGGGTATTTGGAGTCAGGGCATTAAAATAACTATCGACAGCTTCATCTGCTTTTTCTATTTGGATTGGGGTTTCTTCATTGTTGTTTAGGAGTTCGATGCGAGAGAGGGCATCAGCGTTGGTATTTAATGACCCTTTTTTGTATTCAATATCGAAATCATATGCTGCTAGTTTGGTTTTCCATTTAAAAAGTTTGGAGCTGGGTTCTTTGATTGAAAATAACCATTGCAACGGCCTGTGGTCGGAAATAATTTTGAATTTTCTGCCAAACAGATACGGACGGAAATGTTGGGTTCCCCATATGACTGCAAGCAATTCCCTTTCTATGGTAGAAAGTCGACGTTCAGAATCGCACAGGGTTCTGCTGGCATATGCTATGGGAAGGTCGGCGCCATTTTTGGTTTGACTTAACACTGCCCCAATAGCAAAACTGCTAGCGTCTGTAGTTAATTGGAATTGCTTGGTGAAATCGGGATATTGTAATATTGGCTCGTTTGTAAGGATATTTTTACAGATGTTGAAACAGTTTAAATATTCTCGGTTTGCAGGGTCGATTTTGCTGCCTTTCTTTAGACATCGGGTGAGGGGCTTGGTTAATTTTGCAAAGTCCTTGATAAAACGACGGTAATACCCTAACAGGCCGAGAAATGATTTTATCTCGGTGGTCGTTTTGGGAACGGGGTAGTTCATTATAGCTTTAATTTTGTCGGGATTAGGTTTAACTCCCTCAGGGGTGATAACATGTCCAAGATATGCAATTTCTTGCCTAAGGAATTCCGTTTTATCGATTTGAATTTTGAGGTTAGCCTTTCGTAGTCTAGTGAATACTTCTCTGAGGCGATGCATATGTTCCGCTAGAGATGTACTAAAGACGATTATGTCGTCTAGATACACACAGCAGTATTCATTTGCGATTCCTCTAAGTATGTTATCCATGAGACGTTGGAAGGTACTAGGACTATTAATTAAGCCAAATGGGAGACGCTTGAATTGGAGGTGATAATTTGGGGTGCTGAAGGCTGTTTTAGCGATGCTGTCTTCGTGCATTTCGATCTGGTGGAAACCAGATTTGAGATCGATTATGCTGAAATACTGGCATCTCCCCAATTTATCTAATAGTTCAGAAATTTGTGGCAGGGGGTATCGGTCTGGATGAGTTTTAAGGTTTAGTTTTCTGTAATCAATAACAATTCGGAATTTTGGGGTACCACTGGCATCGGCTTTTTTGGGCACGACACATATTGGGGCGTTCCATGGGCTGTCGCTGTGTTCGACTATCCCTTGCTCCAGCATCTCCTCGATCTGTCGGTCAACTTCTTGACGATAGATCTCGGGGAGTCTGTAGTTCTTTGCATAAACTGGAATTTCGTCTGTGGTACGAATTTGATGTTTGACGTTATGCGTGAATGTTAAGGGTTGGTTGTCCATATGAAAGACGTCCGAGAATTCTGTAACTAGTTTAGTGATGAGATGCTTCTCTTCCTCATTCATATGGTCCATTCTTATTTTGGATAGATCGAATTCGAAATTGAAATTGTCGGGGCAATAGTTATTTAAATTTGGTTGACTACTTTGCACTTCACCTATTTCTTCTACTGGAATTGGGTTGATTTGCCGAAAGGAGCTTTTGGTTTCGGTGGGATTCAAAATGAGGACATGGGTCTCGTGGTTTTTGATGTCTACTAGGCATTCTGGGATTTCAAGTTTCCCGATTTTGGTATACGGTAGAATACCTTCGCCGTTTGTTATGTTTTTTACACGGACCTTTATCTTTTTTACGGTTCGGGGTTCGATTTGGTGTAATTCTGCTGTGTCGGAATTTAGATAACAAAGTGAAATTTTATTGTTTGGTGTGCTAAGAGTGTTATTCTTTAGGTCAATAGATGCTTTCAGGATTTTCAAATTGTCTAAGCCAATTAGGAGATCAAATTTATCATGGAAATTGAATACATTAAATTGTAAGTTTAAGTTTTTTTGTTTAAACGTTTGGTCGAAAGGGACAGTGGTTGTGTACTCACCGTTTGAAGAACCGTGAGCAGTTTTTACGGTAAATGGATTGTGTTTGAATTTGTTTTTGAAAAGGTTTACAGCGACCGCCTCATTGATGTAACGTTTTGTACTCCCCGTGTCCACTAAAACTTTGAGGTTTGAATTGAGCATGGGAAAGTAGGGCAGTTCGCTAATGGTTCTCTTTTCTATGTTCATCAATTCGTATCGGGGAATTCGAGGCCTGTGTCGTCTAAAAAATAGTTATTACCCTCGTGTTGTTCAAGTGGTGTAGTGTCACTGTCAGGAGATGGATCGGGTTCTTGGGGATAGTTTTGATCCTCTACGAGTGTTTCCTCAGGGTCCATTTCGATGTTATTAAAATTGGTATTTGGTTTCCAACCAGAGGTATACGTTCTTGGGTTTGGCTCGCTATTCCTCCTTAATTGTTGGTAGTTTGGTTTCGGGCTTTGAGGATTCGTTTTTTGTTGTTGAAAATGTGAATTTTGAGGGTTTTGGGGTTTGAAATTCGACATGTTCTGGGGTTTGTAGGGATATTGATTTGGGTTTCCTCCCGTTGGGGTTTGATTCGGATTCCTGGCTCCTGGATTATATTGATTTCCAAGGTTGGGTTTGAAGTTTGAGTTTGGTTGATCACTTGAAGAGTACCTATTTTGGTATTGTGGGTTTTTATTATAGGGTTTTTGGGGAGCAGAGTTTGTTTGGGGTTTGTTTTGTTTTGGGTGAGACATCATTGTTTGATAGTCATTTGTCAACATGGAGAGCGCACTTCCCATATTTGCGGGTTGTCGCGTACGTAATATTTGACCTAATGGTTCCTTCAAGTTCAACAAGAAAACTCGTAGTGCAATTCTTTGGAAGTAACTTGTCGCCATTTCTAAATTCTCCGGATTGTGATTTTGGATATAAGAAATTAGAGTGTTCAGGGTCTTCTGGATCCGATCATGATATCTGAAGGGGTTTTCGTTTTCCATTTGTCGAATCTTTGTCAGTTCGATTAGAAGGGTCACATCATCACGTCTGTCTGTGTACGTGTTAATCAGGGTTTCCTTGATTTCTTTGTAGGTGGTGGGATTGGTAGCGAAAACTTGAGTGGATGCAGGAGGGATGATCTTAGCTTTTATGCCCGCGAAGAGTATGTAGTTTTGGAAATCTTCTGGATCGTCCTCGTTGTGAAAGCGATCGTGAAGTTTTTGTGTGGTCTGGAGGAATTCGTGGAGAGTTTCTACGTGTCCCGAAAATTGCGGTATGAGGTCGAGGTGTTCCCTCCTAAGTTAGGGGCGAGCCCTATGATCTAGTCTATTGGAGTGTTCACCAGCTTCCGGGATTATTTGGGAAATCAAGACCGACTTTAACATTTCGTTTAATTGGTTGATTTGTTCCCGTTGTTGGTTGATCAGGGATTGTTGGTCGGGGGTTTCGGTACTACCTGAAGGGATGTTTTGGGGATTCATTTTGTCTTCGGGAATAGGCTCGAGCATAAATTTGGCTTTAGTAGTTATGTATTTTCTCAGGTCCTGAGCAATTTTGACGGTTTGGTTTTAGCAATTTCCCGATTAAAATTTCGTAAGTGAAGATTTTAAACAATGATCAAGTATATCAGGTGTATCGAGTATTGAACAATGATCAAATATATCAAGTGTATCAAGTATTGGACAATGATCAAATATATGACCTGTGGAATAGAATATTATGTTAGTACATACAGAACGAGAAAAATAATTGAGAAAATCTTGTTAGGCACGAGAGATGTGTGCGAGTGAGAGATAATTATTAAATTAAGCTTAAGCTTATCTTAACCGGATGAGTCGAATGCGAGCGTACGATCTTCTGTCTCTTATCCTTGGAGCAAAAGTGGACGGTCAGCTTGACTTGAACGCGGTTGATGGCTTGAACGGTTGGGGTGAGATGAGAAGAGAGAGAGGGTTCTCTGTTTCTTTTCGGTTATTTTCTCGAGCTCTGAAGCTTTGAATTAAACGTTGACGGAGCAGGTCTAAACACTGTATGCTTCAGTGGTTTAGTGAATTTACTGCGTCTTGACGTTAATTGTTGAGTTGAATTAAAATTGCAAGATTTCTTGGAGTTTATTGTTTTTGTTACAATTTATTGACTCACGTTTTTGACATGAGGAGTCTCGCCAGCTTCGTCTTTCTTTCCAGTCCTGTAGTGGGTAGTTCCTCGCAGACGGTGTTCTGCAGCTTCACGGTATGCTTGCGTGGGTGCTGAGGGTTTCACACGTTCTGTCGTAGGGTAGTGCCGTCTTGTAGCGGGTAGATTCGTGGTGGACGGTGTCCTGCAGATGTCACAGTATTCTCTTGTGTATTCTGTGGTCTTCACACGTCCTCAGTCGACTGCGCCAGTTTCGTATCGTAATTAACGGAATCACTTTTTTAAAAAGGTTTATTTGGATAAACAGGGAATATGTACAGACTGTGTTAGATGAAGGCTGGACGAGAACTAAAGAGCTGGGGCTCGCAGGCTCCCTTTATAGGTTTTACAACTGCTGATTAAGCTAACTATGCGCGTGGGAATATTATTCTGCATAATAGACATTATATGAACATGTAACTTACATGTATGTCGACAGAGTTGGTTCAAACAAACATTCAATCAAATAAAACTGTTTTCTTACCTCAAGTAGAATTGTATTTGTCTTGAGACAATGCAGAAAAATTGACAGAAAGATTTTAAATAGAACAAAAGCAAAAGAACAGATTTGGATCTTCGTATTCGTAGTCGGGACCTCTTCACAAAGTAAGAAGCGAGAGTAGTTTTTTTAGCAGCTGGGACAGTACGGCCACGTCACTTAAATCTTGAATATTTATGGGTTTAGCTTCTGGAGGTGGGTGCTAACAAACTAATAATTAGTATTATTAATTAGTATATAATTAGTAATAATTAGTAAAATAAATTATTTATTTGACGCACTTTCCACAGGTTTAGACAACGTCCAAAAGCTACCTTTCAGAATCTTACTTTCTACGTACATAATATGTGCGTATCTTTAGTGTGATTGACAACTAATAATATTAGTTATCATTATTATAATATTATTATTAGTTGTCAATCACACTAAAGGTGAACCTACTCAACTTCTATTATGTGATTATTTCAGATGACTTTCACCCTGATTTGGACCGTTCTCGCAGCCGCTTTAGGGTCAGGATTTCAACATGGTTACAACACAGGGATACTCAACGCTCCTCAAAAGGTCAGCGGACCATTCGAATATGGAAATTTAGAAAAATAATTTGTTTAAACTACTTGGATGTACTTGATATAATATATTACAATATTATTGTATGCAGATACCGAAACATAAAAGTTCTAGGTCATGAGGGGAGTCTCCAGACGCGTTTCGGTAATCAGATGATATTTCCTCACGTGAGTTACAAATCGATACCACCACGCCAAAAGTGCCAATCTGCTTTAGTTAATCTACAGATACTCGAAACGAATTTCTTATTTTTCAAAAAATTCACAGGGAGATACGTATGTCGGCTCTGACATGCCTAGGCAACGACACCTCAAGGTGGACCGGAAGTACCTACTACATTTTGAGATGTGACTTTTTAATATGTTAATGCCAGGATTATGAACAGTTTCAAGGATTATTGTGGGGCTGATCCGAAACCGTAACCCAAATTTCATAATTTTAGGACAACGTTAACTGGGTAAAGTGGCGCGGAAGGACGATTTTCTTTTTTTTTTATTCGATTTTCTGAATCTTGAACCGTAAACCCTAAAATTTTGATGGGGTTTACTTTTTTTCCTTAGACGATTCCAATGGTGGATTATTGAAGATTTTTTTTTTTTTTTTTTTTTTTTTCAGTTTTTTCGAGTCTAATACTTGATGGTGGTGGTTAGGGGAAGGAGGATCAGGTTTGTAGGTAGTGAAAATAATAACAATACTACAAACTTTTTATACAAGTATTAGTTGCTTGTGGAAGTAATAAAAACGTCTCGCAATAGCGCCAAGGGGAGATTTCGAAAGGGGTACGGTGCTTGTGAAGTGGTTAAGCTTTTCATTATACTTAGCTCCTCAATGAGGAAAAGGGTGGGCGGGGAAAGTGGATATCATAACTTTTTCCGGCCTCTGTAGAATGATATTTGCGAGGCGGGGTGATTTTTACACGGAGTGTTTTTTGGGGGGATATCACATCTTTTTGCTGTTGAAGTGGGTCATTTTATAAAGAAGGTCTATGCAAAATTTCAAGTCGATTGGTCCGGTTACCCAGGCTGTAGACTCGTCAAAGTTGCCAAAATTAGCCTAAATTTCAGTTTTTTGTTTCTAAAAGTTTTTGGGTTGAGATAATGGGTTAAACCTTTCAAAAGGCACTGTCTGATGTTGAAACGAAGCTCTGTGCAAAATTTCAAGTCAATCCGTGAAGGTGGAAATGCCTAACTGATTAAGGAGAAGAACAGGTAAGGGTGAAAAACCGGGTTTTTGAAGTTATATAACTCGGCTCCATTTAAAGATATCGACTTGAATCTTTCAAAAGGTAGTTGCTACACTTGAAACGAAGCTCCGTGCAAAATTTCAAGTCTATCGGCGAAGGTGGAGAGGCTGTAGCCTTGACCGACTGAAAAAAGTAGAAAAACATGGTAATTGTTTTTTGAAGTTATATAACTCGGCTCCCTTTAGACCTAGCGACTTGAAACTTTCAGGGCTTTCTATTATCCACACCAAAAAGATCCATACCAAATTTCAAGTTGATCGGTTTACTAGGAGCCGAGATATGGCCATAATTAGCCTAAATTACCCTAAATTTCAGTTTTTTTGTCCCTAATTTTTTTTTTTTGGGTTGAGATAATGGCTTATTTCGTTCAAATGGCACTGAGCCATGCTATAAAGAAGGTATGCAAAAAAATTCAAGTCGATTGGTCCTTTTACCCAGGCTGTAGACTCGTCAAAGTGGACAGAGTTTGCCTAAAGTTTTTGTTTTTTTGTTTCTAAAACTTTTTTGGGTTGAGATAATGGGTTAAATCTTATATAAGGCTCTGTCTCAAGGTTAAATGAAGCTCTGTGCAAAATTTCAAGTCAATCGGTGAACGTGGAGAGGCTCCAGCCTTGCCTGTCTGAACAAGGAGAAGAAGGAGAAGAACAATCTAAGGCCGAAAAACCGGGTTTTTGAAGTTATGTAGCTCGGCTCCCTTTAGACCTATCGATTTGAAACTTTCAGGGCTTTCTAATATCCACTCAAAGAAGACCCACACTAATTTTCAAGTTGATCGGTCAAATAGGAGCCGAGATATGGATACCTCGAAAACGCGTTTCGTGACGTCCGGTAAACATACACTCGGCACCGTTCGTTTTCTCAACTTCTTTTCTTGGCGGGGCGGAACGCTACCGCGTTCCTAGATTTACAGATTCACAGTATCGATCGATTTGGTATAGATCAACTTTTAGAAGGGCCATTTTGTATTCTTGTCCTATTCTGCGGATGTTGATTGGTTTTTATCCTCCTAAAATGGATAGTAACTATAGCAACTGTTGCTGCATTAATTGTTGGATAGTCCGGCGTTCTTTCAGTTCGCGAAGTTGTAGCGAAATATTCGACATATTGTGGCCGGCTGTTCGTCTCAGGGGTCCCGAATCTCAAAGGAGTTTGTCAAGGAACGAAATCGTGAGTACACTCGACATTTTAATGTTGAGAACTACAATAGATACCAGTGGTTATCAGGGTGTAGTTCAAAAAACCTTTTATTTTGTTTCCCATGCATCTTATTTTCCTCTGAAACTAGAAAGTATCTAGAATAAACGTGACAAAAGCTGCTCAAAAGCACCAGTGTAGCAACTCGCACATAGTTTCCTCTCTTGCTTTATTAAAATTCGGCAAGAGCCCTCGTATTAATCTTTTGTTGGATGTGCAACAAACTGCACAAATCTCTCTTCATAATGAGAACGCGAAAAAAACAGGGAGATTATGGTTCGGGTTGTTGACTGCATTCTTTTCTTGGCTAAACAGGAACTGCCTTTTAGGGAGCATGACGAGTCCTCTTCCTCTTATCATAACAAAGGAAATTACGACCAGCCATTGGAAGATCATTTGAAAACGCCAACAATACGTATACCTACTGGCTGTTTGAAGGGGAATTTTATGAAATAATATCATACAATTCCTTTGAACAAACAGCTTGCTAAAAACTGCTTCTCTTTTTCCTTTATTGGGTGAGAGAGTGTTGGTCGGGTAAGGGGGGGGTACCCCATTGTCCCGAGCCACGCTACGCTCCTGACTATGAGTGATTGTCTGATGAATGTGATCTCATGCAGTGGGGATATACTTGGTACGTATGGTGTACCAAACCTCACGTCAAAGTGTTGTGAATGACAGTATCCACTACGCCTAGACATGAATGTCTAATGAATATCACCACCACATCCTATAGGTTATGGGCCCAGTATAGGGAAAACTTACTGAAAACTTACCCCTACTGTTACTTCGTAACCGAAAACTTTGTATCGTCCGTTTGGTCAATTGAATGCCCTCCGAAACGAACTTCCTGTGACGTAAGTAGTCAAGAGTTGTTCTTCGTTGAAATTAATTTACTCAAGCAAATATCACGTCCAATTACCGTATTGAGCCACTCAATCATGACAACTATGATACTTGAAAAGTTCAGGCCAAAGCCATTCTTATAAGAAACGGTGGTTGGGGTTACGTAGACGGCACTACAAAGAAACCTACTGATGCTTTAGACTGGGAACAAGGAGACTTGAATGCTCGTTCAGATTTGGTGCTCATAATTGCTCCGAGTGAGCTCAATCAAGTTAAAAATTGCAAAACAAACAGAGATAGGGAAAAGATGTGGTGGTGATATTCATTAGATATTCATGTCTAGGCGTAGTGGATACTATTATTCACAACCTCCTATACAAAGACCACACGAAGCATGGGACCTACACGCCTTGTAGTCGTAACCAGAAATTGTTCAATTCCATTCATTCTTGATTGATACGGTACCTCATGAAAAACGGTTGACTATTAAAAAGCTGTTGGAGCCCATTATTTAACGAAAATTATGGATACTCATAACGACCAACGAATATCGTTACTTGTTCCCAATTTCAGGTTGTGAACGGCCACTAGTGGTGGGCGGTTGCGGTTGGGAGTTGCTTGTATCCGTGTGCAAGCTACTCCCGTCATCGCGGTACCGCGCACCGTCAACAGATCGCGTCGGCAGGCCGATCGTCGAATTCGCCGTCAATCCACCGAGCGGAAAACGCCGTAAATCCACGCGCGACCTCGGGTCCCACGGGAAGACGCTGACGGTGTTAGGCGAACGACCGGGCCCGGCGGCGTCAGCAGAAGGGGTCATCCGCGACCCCGATGGATTTTTATTAAAAAGGATTCATTCGATTTTTGCGGGACTGAGTGGAAGGATACGGACCGGGATACGGATCGAAGTGAGAAAAAGTTCAGAGTGAAGGACGCGAACCACGGACTTTTGCGCGCCGAGTAGTTATTTTACGGTATCGGTCATCAGACGGAGTGAAAGGAACAAGGTAGGACTGTTGCAAACTTTGGTTACACATACTATTAAATACTGTTTGGTGGTGCGGTGGTTGAAGAATTTACTAATTACTATTATTATTACTATTACTATTATTATATTATCCTTCTACCGTTCTGGGGAATCCTTTTTTTTTGTCTTGTAGAAATAAGTTAAGAAGTAATACGTGTTGTGTTGTGAGATACGTAGCCCTGGTGTATATTCCGCGAGTATATTGAAGTTTTTTTTTGTTATTTGTTTTCTTGGCATAAACTTTCACTTCATTCATTCATTCATTCACACGTCTTGTTGTTAAATCTCGTCGTTGCTAAATTCTTTTGTTTAAGAAGTAATACGTGTTGTGTTGTGAGATACGTAGCCCTGGTGTATATTCCGCGAGTATATTGAAGTTTTTTTTTGTTATTTGTTTTCTTGGCATAAACTTTCACTTCGTTCATTCATTCATTCACACGTCTTGTTGTTAAATCTCGTCGTTGCTAAATTCTTTTGTTTAAGAAGTAATACGTGTTGTGCTGGAGATACGTAGCCCTGGTGTATATTCCACGAGTATATTGAAGTTTTTTTTTGTTATTTGTTTTCTTGGAATAAGCTTTCATTTCATTCATTCATTCATTCACACGTTTTGTTGCTAAATCTTAATATTAGACACGTCGGGGTTGGGGGTTTCTATCTTATATTAAATACGTTTTATCGAATTCGTCTTGTCTGTTTCTGTTGTTTTCTCCTTCTCGTGCCGGCGGCCACAAATTGGTGTCAGGTGTGGGGTAGTCTGCAAAAATCGACTACCTTACTCAGGCCGCCCAGAGGTATCAGGAGAAATTTTTCCGTTGTGGGAAACAGCTTTTTAGGTTGGTTCTAGGTTGATCTAGGTTGTTTTAGGTTGTTTAGGACTCTTTTTAGGTTGTTTAGGATTCTTGTTTAGTTTATTTTAGGTTGGTTTTAGGTTGATTTAGGTTGTTTTCAGGTTGTTTAGGACTCTTCTAGGTTGTTTTACGATCCTTGTTTAGGTTATTTTAGGTTGCTCTTCTTGTCCTCATACCATGCCACTGATACCGGATGACGACGGGGGCGTGGAGGAGCAACTACGCAGGGCCCTAGAGGCAAATAGGATGTATGAGGAACAATATAGGGCAGCAATAGAGAGAGAGAGGAGAGCAAGGGAAGATCTTGAAAGGGAAAGGTCGAGGGGTCGCCAAGGGGAGGATGAAGAGCAGGCAGAGCGCATGCAGAGCGACCAGGGAGCGGTAGGGGGGACACCTCAGGACCCAGAAGGAAAAGATACGCTGAGGACCCTAATACAAGCCTTGCAGAGTATGAGTCCGCGGGCTGAGCGGCCCAAAGAACCCCGAAAGGACATGGGTCTTCAGACCATGATCAAGCAGTGGGGAGGAGTGAACGAGGAGCTCACGGTGGAGGAGTTCCTGGGGAGGCTGAAGAGTGTCGCCCGGACTGGGAACTGGACCCAGGAGGATACGGCGACAGTGTGCAAACTGAAGTTGAAGGGTGCTGCCGCATCCTATGTGGAGGGAGACCCAAAGCTATCAGAGCTAACGGTTTCTTTTGCTGACCTCGAGGCGGGACTATTGCAACGCTTCACAGATCCCCGTCTCTGGGAGGATAGGGAAGAGGAACTGCGGAAGTGCACACAGGGGATTAACGAGGACGTGAGAGATTTTGCGGACCGGGTGATCCAGATTGGCAGTAAAGCCATCCGACCTAGCGAGAATGCGACCGAGAAGGCCTGGTTAGTGCGAGAGGGTGAATTGAAAACCATCAGAGCTTTCACCAGAGGGTTACGGAGAGAGCTGGCCCGGGAGGTGGCCCTCCGGAATCCGGATACAATGGGGAAAGCGTTGAAACTGGCGATTGAGGTCAACAACACCCTACGGAGTCTACCAGGGGAAACCAAGGAGAAGAGGATCTATCCCATAGTTGAGGATAGCGGCAACACTGAGGCCCAACCTCGACTTAACGGGGGCGGACAGGGACCGTGTACTACGTGTTCTTGCAGCCCTGGGAGAGCTGAGGGACAACCGCCTCTTGTGGCTGCCTCTAGATCTGACGATGCAAGGGGGCCCACGGCGCCTAAGATTTTCAGGTGTTTCAGGTGCCAAGGAGAGGGACATATCGCCCGTTATTGCCCTTACCCGCCCCCTGGTGGGTCTACGCACATGGGGGGCCAGCAGTCACAAGCCCATGGCGTTCCTTGGAGGAACTTTCCGCTCCACCCGCCCGCCTGGTCGGCTGCAGACGCCAGGGTTCCTCCCCTAACCCAGATACAATGCTTCAGGTGTCAGGGAGTTGGACACATAGCAAAATTCTGTCCAGTAAGACAGACAGCCCCAAATGGGCCCGGACCGCAGAACGCTCCGGCTGCGGCCCTAACCAAATAGGAGCCCCCAGAGAGGCACATTGGGTACCTGCTGTTCGAGGATCAGGAGCGAACAGTTGTACCCTTGAGGTGATAGTGGGTGGGAAGGCCATGCAGCTGTTGGGGGACACAGGGGCGGAAATTACATTGGTAAGGGAGCCTGTACCAGGACCTGGATTGTGGCAGTGGTGGTCTTCGCCTGCGCAGGTAGAGCCCGGGCAGCCGCGGTGTCCAGACATGACGCACCCATGGAGAATCGCGGGGTCCTGTTCTTGAACCCCCGACCATTGATCCTGAGCGGTCAGGAATGGCGGATTGTCGTGGACATAAACGTAACAGCAATTGCCTCAGGGATCCGCGAAATTGGCGTTACGGTACAGCGTCTAACTGAGGACTTGGGGCCCCTTTCGCAAAGCAGCCCGCAGCTGAAGGCCTGCTATCAGGAATTGAGACGGGCAGCCGGAACAGCTCAGGAGCTCCAGGATATGGCTTGGGAACTGGAGCGATACCTACCCAGCCAACGGATCCGCCGCGGGTTACTGAACGCGGGTGGCACGGCCCTCAACTGGCTCTTTGGTACTCCTGATGCCGACGATTTTGAAGCAGTACGTAAAGGAGTAGACACGGCTGCTGCTGACCAAAACCGCCTCGTCCTGGTCGCCAAGGAGCAGCTAATTGTATCACGAGAACTAAGCGGCCGCGTCCGCGAATCCGCTCAGAGGGTCCAGACACTGACAAACGCAATGGTCAACGTAACACACGCGGTAATTGGGCAACAGAACAGGCTCGCGTACCTGGAGGAGATGATCAATCGGACTATGGGCCTAACCTACCAGTTCCAGGAGGTCGAAATGGACCTCACCCGCACCCGACAGCTGGTCCAGGAAATGACGCTGGCAATTGGCGAAGGAGCGCTGGGGAAATTGAGCCCGTTACTCGTAACGCCAAGGGAGTTGACACAACTGGCAAAGATGGTTAAGGATCAGCTGCCCAGGGACCTTAGCATGATTGCTGGGACGGAAGTCTCAGAGGCCCACCTACACTATGAGGCTGCACAGGTGACAGGATGGCACAGTCATCATACTATCCACCTGGCCCTGGCGTTTCCACTGGAGAGGAAGGGCCCCCGGTATACGTGGTATGACGTTGCTACGCTACCCATGAGTGACCCTACGGGATCCCGCTACGTTCGCCTGGACACTCCAGTCAGGCATTTCATTGTGAGCCAAGACCGAGAGTTCTACGCCAGCCTGGATAGCTGGGACATGGGACTGTGCCGGCTGAAGCCAGTTCTCATATGTCCCCCGATCTTCCCCTTATCGTCCCGCGCGTACCCCAACTGTGTGAGCCAGCTATTCTACCAGGAACCGGCTCCAGATTGTGAGTGGAGGGTTCTAGTGAAGCCTCCAACGGCCCTTTGGACGTGGGAAACGGCGACTCAAACCTGGCATTACTTCTTAGCCAGCCCCACTGTGGTGACAGAACAGTGTGCCGACGAGGCAGCTTCTGAAGTGACCGTGGTAGGAAACGGCGCCCTGAAACCCCGGGCCCGTTGTACGCTGAGAACGGCTACCCATCAGCTCCTGCCAGCCGGCGGGGTTGTTGGCGACAGCCATCACCTCCTGAACCGGACTGTCCCAATCCCCGCAGCATGGAATTGGACGCAGTTAGCCCCAGCACCTGGAGGCCCCCGCCTGGAGGACGTCTTGACGGAACTACAGAAGCAGGGGCAGGCTGCCCCTGGACCCTGGACAGAAGACGAAGTCCGGCTCGACCTGGCCCAAGACTTACTCCAAGAGCCTCGCTATCCAGTCGCCTGGGCGTGGTCACTTGGGACTATTGGGACTATTGGAGGCGCCCTGCTACTAGCTGCAGGGATCTGGTATACCTGGGGACGGAAGCTGACGTGGTGGCCGCAGTCATCAGCTGCACCCTGCGAAAGGCCCGAGCCTGTAGCCTACCCCACCTGTAGTGGCCGACAGGAGCGGCCCGTAGTGCGCTACCCACCACCCCTGACCCCTGAGAGCCGTCCCAAGGACACTGACAAAGAGGCAGCAACCTATGCTGCCCCTTTGAAAAAGGGGGGGGCAATGTGAACGGCCACTAGTGGTGGGCGGTTGCGGTTGGGAGTTGCTTGTATCCGTGTGCAAGCTACTCCCGTCATCGCGGTACCGCGCACCGTCAACAGATCGCGTCGGCAGGCCGATCGTCGAATTCGCCGTCAATCCACCGAGCGGAAAACGCCGTAAATCCACGCGCGACCTCGGGTCCCACGGGAAGACGCTGACGGTGTTAGGCGAACGACCGGGCCCGGCGGCGTCAGCAGAAGGGGTCATCCGCGACCCCGATGGATTTTTATTAAAAAGGATTCATTCGATTTTTGCGGGACTGAGTGGAAGGATACGGACCGGGATACGGATCGAAGTGAGAAAAAGTTCAGAGTGAAGGACGCGAACCACGGACTTTTGCGCGCCGAGTAGTTATTTTACGGTATCGGTCATCAGACGGAGTGAAAGGAACAAGGTAGGACTGTTGCAAACTTTGGTTACACATACTATTAAATACTGTTTGGTGGTGCGGTGGTTGAAGAATTTACTAATTACTATTATTATTACTATTACTATTATTATATTATCCTTCTACCGTTCTGGGGAATCCTTTTTTTTTGTCTTGTAGAAATAAGTTAAGAAGTAATACGTGTTGTGTTGTGAGATACGTAGCCCTGGTGTATATTCCGCGAGTATATTGAAGTTTTTTTTTGTTATTTGTTTTCTTGGCATAAACTTTCACTTCATTCATTCATTCATTCACACGTCTTGTTGTTAAATCTCGTCGTTGCTAAATTCTTTTGTTTAAGAAGTAATACGTGTTGTGTTGTGAGATACGTAGCCCTGGTGTATATTCCGCGAGTATATTGAAGTTTTTTTTTGTTATTTGTTTTCTTGGCATAAACTTTCACTTCGTTCATTCATTCATTCACACGTCTTGTTGTTAAATCTCGTCGTTGCTAAATTCTTTTGTTTAAGAAGTAATACGTGTTGTGCTGGAGATACGTAGCCCTGGTGTATATTCCACGAGTATATTGAAGTTTTTTTTTGTTATTTGTTTTCTTGGAATAAGCTTTCATTTCATTCATTCATTCATTCACACGTTTTGTTGCTAAATCTTAATATTAGACACGTCGGGGTTGGGGGTTTCTATCTTATATTAAATACGTTTTATCGAATTCGTCTTGTCTGTTTCTGTTGTTTTCTCCTTCTCGTGCCGGCGGCCACACAGGTAATAGAGTCGTGGATGAACGAAACGATGAATGTAGACGACACTCAACTGACTATCGTATGGAGCACAACGACCTCTATCATGAGCATAGGAGGAATAATAGGAGGAGCCCTAACGTCGATTGTTTCCACAAGTTTAGGTCGAAGAAAAGCTCTCTTACTCAACAATTTCATAGCGATCGTCGGAGGAACCCTAATGGGTAAGTAACCAAAAGGTAAAGCTTTTTCATAATATTTACCCATGGTGCAAAATCCGGAATAAAACGACTGGTCGCGGGTGAAGTGGCAACAAGGCCTACCTCACATGGTGCTGAACAACATAGCTTAAGTGTTTTTTATTTTGCTGGAGACAGAAAAAACTGTTTATTTTTAAAACAGTAAGTGAATGTTTGCAATAGTTACTATAGACACTTTCGGGTGCCAATATATTACACAGACAATTTACGTGATGATGAATAATTTTAATTCGGATACCGCTGAATAACAAAAGGTCAATATGCCCAAAAATGTCAATTAGGCCATGCTATTCTGTACTATGTGAGGTAGGCCGTGTTGACCAGCCCTATCTCAGGTAGGTCATGCTATTCTGTACTATTTGAGGTAGGCCTTGTTGCCACTTCACCCTCGTGGTACTACATTGTGTTGCAGGCAGTGCAAAATATGCGGGACAGCCTTGGGTGTTGATATTAGGGAGGTTCGTCATCGGTATCAACGCCGGTATAAATGGAGGAGTTGCTCCGATGTATTTGTCAGAGATATCTCCAATGAAATTGAGAGGAGCAGTATGTAGGATTTAAATTTCTCTACAAAAATATCAGCAATAAGCAATTATCAACCAACTTGTGTAATTGTTATTTCCGTTTGTTTTTAGATAGGAACAGTTTACCAAGTGTCAATGACCGCTTCTATTTTGATCGCAGAAATCGTGGGCAATGAAGCTCTACTGGGAACCAAAGAGTTGTGGCCTGTTTTGCTGTTTTTAACATTCATACCAGCGATATACCAAATAAGTGCTCTCGTATGTTCACCCGAGAGCCCGAAATATTTATTGGAAATACGCGACGAAGTTGGAGCATTGAGAGGTATGAGAAATTTAGTACTGGTGTGACTATAAAGCGACAGATAGATTGGATTATATTGTTCACCATTGAGTGCATTATAAGTAAAGACCGGATTTCTATGCAGTTGCATGTCCATTTCGCTTCATGTAAGGTGAGCGCAAATTCTTCCTTTATCCGAGTTTCCTTCTGTAGATGCTTTGGTTTGAATTGTATTCTGCATATTTTTGCATATAAGGACTGTTGCTGCATATTCTTGCATATTCGGGGGGGAAATCGTAATGCTGCATATTTTATAGATATCAATAACGTTTGACGATTTTTGGTGACGGCAAGAAAATAAAATAAAGTTCCTAAGTTCGAAAATTGAGTAGGGTCACAAAGTGTAAAAAAATGCTTGGATTTGGTCGGGAATCCCCGTGTTTCTCACGTCTTAGCCTTCATCAAAGCCCACTTGTCGTTCATACCATTGATACTGACTAGGTTAGAGGAAGGTGGTGTTGAGTTGAGACAAAGTTTGGAGTTGATCGAGGAATGCTCCACAAAAATGCAGGCAATTCCTGGTACAAATGGGATAAAATTACAAGAGAAGTGTCCACACTCTTGCAGAAAAAAAATGGTCTAGAAATATTGGAAACGTTAAGTAGATTTTAATGGGAGCGGAAGCCCAGTGAACTGACGGAGCATTCTTACCCCGTTATTTTAGGCAATTTTAAATATGCTCCAGTCACTTCGGATGTGGCCTTTTTCCGTCTACAAACACATTCTCTCGGAACGTCGTCACAACTTCATTCAAGACAACCTTGAAACGTGTATTTTTGTAAATATTAATTACGGAAAATTAGCAAATCTGTAAAGAAGATGAAAAAGATAAAAATTATTTTAAAACTGTTGTATTCCATTTGTAAGTTGGACTTTTAGTTCTATGCCACGGAAATAGTAGAATTTGAGCCTGATAACTTTGATTATAATTGAAAGAAGTATGTACAGAAAATTTGAAAGATCCTCATTGGGAATGGTATCCCCACTCGTGTAACTTCAAAATAATAATATGGTGATAGTAACATGAGTAGTTATTGTCAACGATTGTGAGATTTTGTTACGTACCTACAAAATTTGTGGTATTTAATAGTGTGAAGCAGCAATTACAAAATATTTTTACGAAATGAGAATTTCATTCAGATCATTCCTTATTGAAAGTTACTGGTAGAGTGGTTATTTCCAAGTACTGAAACTTAATTTCTCGAATCTCACAATATTTTTCAATGTATATTTGTCTCATATTTCATTAGTTTTTACTGCATATTCTATGGCATATTAGGGGCATCTATGCTGCATAGAAATCCGGTTTTTAATTATAAGGGCCCCTTCTGCTTAAGTCTATGAGCACACTCAGATGGCTATTCAAACTGCGCTCCGAGGTATTAAATCTGAATTTCAAACCATACCTCGTCACCCATTCTTCAGCAGAACAGTGTTCAATGTGCAATCGGAGAGAGTTTGAAAGCACCTTCCATTTTTTGTGCACGTGCCCGGTGCTGGCAGAGTTCAGGTGGACCGCATTTCGTAGGGGTGTATTGGGGCGAGAAGAGGCTGTCCGATACCTTAACAGTCCACAAGATTGGCGAAGAGTCATCCGTTTCTGTACCTCAGCATGGCCATACAGAAGGATGCTCGTCGGAGAATTTAATTTTGAACAACAATGATGACCTGATGAAGACCCAAATGTGTGAATACTATCTATTTCTATTTGCTCTACCATTGCTTTTTTAATTTGTTTATTTTGTCATAACGAATGCTGTTGAGTTCCTTTATATTCGCCATAGTATGTCGGCAAAATCCCGGAGCTTCCGACAGGCGGTTCACAGAACCATGTCGTACTGTTTGTTAGGCATTATTAACCATGTACAGGTAAGATTTATTTTCAATAAACGTTTTTCTTCTTCTTCTGCTTAAGTCTATCATATTTAAATTCACTCTCAACTGTCAAAAAAAAAAAAAAAAAATACTTTCATAATCTGGGGTGTGGCGAGAAAACGACTCGGGGAAAAAATGTTTCATAATAATTACGCAATTACTGAATTAATTCTGAACCAACCAAAACCACCACCTCAACCACCTACACCAAAAATAGTCCACCCAAGACCTCATTAGTGAGACCCGGAAGCAGTAAAAATTGTTTGATCGGTACCCCCCCCCCCCCCTTCCCACGCAATTTCAATGTTGAGACTAAAAACAACCAGGCAATTCGGTGTAGGATTGAGACTTGGGCAGCGCACATGAGATTTTGTCTCGTACATAGTCACACTCACTCCCAAGGTTTTGTCGACTGGTACTAGGTGAAATTATTGAAACGTCGGTTGGGAGTTGATAATTGTTTAATTAAATTAAAACACGACCTGATTAACCATAGGTAACTTTAAAATCTGTTTTCAAACTTCAGAATGTATACGGCTGTGCGGTAAAAAAGAAGGCTTGGAGAACTTGGAGCGTATAAAGAACGAATTAGCAGAAGTCAAGTCTCAAGCGGGAATCACAGTTAAGGATCTATGGATCGTACGGAAGTATCGAAGGCCACTAATCATCATGTGCTTCTTGCACGCTTCTCAGCAACTGTCGGGAGTAAATGTGGTGAGTATCATCATGGTATAGCTCAATCAGGAGTTTTACTTAGAAGTTACACTTCCTGTCCATTAGCGAACACTGGATATTCAACATAGATGAGCGGAATAATTGCAATAGAAAGAAAGGAGGCTTTACACAAATAAAATAGAATTCAAGTTCAGGACGTGATTGGGTGGGACAAATGGGTTTCCCAAAAACCAGTGTTTCCAAGATGTGCCTCTGTAATTTTAACAGTGCGATTTGTATTCTCCCTAGTATATTTAATATAACATCTTGAAAACACTGGTTTTTGGGAAATGCCAGTTGAAATTTTTGATTTGTTTCAACCTCATCGTGACCCCACAAAATAAACCCCATGCATCACTCTTTTCACTGTCTAAAGGAAAATCACTCCCCCACAAGCTCCCGTTCCACTAATAACCAGAAAATAGGTTTTACACATTTTTTCGAGATGTGCCTTTGTTAACAGTTTTCACAACGCAGTTCCTTGAATCGTGCCCTTCGTTTGCTACTATTTTCTTGAATTTTTCAGCACGTTTTTAAACTTATCCCTCATAAAAAGAATGGAATGTACAAGCACCTACTAGGAAGATGAAACAGTACAATATTTTTTCACAACGCTTGATAATTTTTTATTTGTTTATCTACTTTGTCAATGTAAAAACCATGACTGCCATACCGATTAATACCGAAATTCTGGTAAATTTGTTTCAAATTATTGTCCCTTCTACACATACAAAGGGCTTATCTCACTCTTCGCGATTCCGTCTTCAGCCTCTAGTGGTAGGTGCCGTTTATTGAAGTTATCACAACAAATAATAGGTATCAGTCACATTGTAGTTATAATCATATCAGTCAACAATGAAGAGGTAGGAATCTAACCGTAGAAAACAAAATCTCAAAGTTACAATCACAATATTATAAGTATTTTGATTGGTTTGTGCCTGTCTTATTCATCACGATTTTTTGTTATAATGCCTCGACTAGTTATTTCTAGACGACGTTTTACTCGTAAAATGTTATGAATATTACTGGAGTTAGAACTACCATTGACCTCAACTACTCAATATTTATTAAAGAGGGACTGATAAAGGAATCGTAATAATTACTCAGGTAATTACCATTAGATAGATGCCCTAGATCACAATGCAATTGTAGTTAAGCAAATTTCTCCATATTAGCAGGTACGCGCATCGATCTAACTGAAATCCACCCATTTTGGTTTATTATATTCGATAATGAACCATTGGAATCGACCAAAACAAAATTTTTTCCTCCCCCCCCCCCCTCCCCATCAAAATTTGTTGATTTACGTTTCAAGATACGTAGATTCAGAAAATGTAATAAAAACAAAAAATCCGTCCGCGGCACTTTGCCCAATTAGCGTTGTGCTAACATTACGAAATTTTATTTACTTACCCACCCCACAATGACCCTCGAAGCTTTTCATAACCCTAGGTCAAAGGGAAGGAGTTCAAACCGTATTTTGAAATTTTGAAAATTTCAAAACACGAAAAATTCAGATGGGACGGTATAGTTTTCAGATCAGATTTAGATAGAGTTTATTTTTTAGAATTTTTCAAGACCAATTGCAGCATTGTACGACCAGCCGTTCGTTCACAATGAGGGCTCATAGTTGGGGCAGATCGAAAGCCGTCAACATGAGAGTGAATCGTGATGCAGCTTGTCTGGTCAATTTTCATACTAGCTCAGCTATTCGAACAGCATTTGGTTTTCAAATGTAGAGTTTATTAATAATAATGAATAATAATTGATAACAATAATTTATAAAAATTATTAAAACCCAACAATAATTAATAATAATTTACACTACCTACTTGATAATAATAATAATTAATGAATGATAATTTATAATAATAGTTACCTAATCTATCATTTAGTGATCTGCATAAAGAAGATAATAAACCTTAGTGTCAAGAATTTGCAGAGTTTTTAAGATGTGTCCCTGTAATTGTAACAGTGCACATACATTGGCATTCACGAGACGTGATTCATTTTCAGGTGGTTTACTACTCGACTCAAATTTTCAAATCAGCTCATTTGACTGAGGCAAATGCCCAGTTGGCAACAATCGGAGTTGGTCTGATCAACATGCTCACAACCTTCGTATCAGTGTTTTTGGTCGAAATCTTTGGAAGGAAACCTCTACTGACGATTGGTTTTGGCGGAATGGCCGTCGCGTTGTCATTTTTAATGGCTAGTTTAGCTTACGTAGTAAGTTTTTTAAATTTATTTCCTAGAAGATTTCTACTCTCGATATATCTGCATTTCATTAGCTTGTTGGCTAACGAAAGTGATTGAATATCTTTAATTTTCAGGATGAGTATCCAGCTATGGCGTATGCAGCAGTAATAATAGTATATTTGTACAAAGTAGTATTCGCAATTGGACCTGGGCCGATACCTTGGCTAATAGGATCTGAGTTATTCACTACTTCAGTGAGACCATTAGGATTGAGCGTGGCTGTGCCCGTTAATTGGCTTTTCAATTTCATCGTGGGTCTTGCCTTCTTACCTTTACAGGTATGTGAATTTCACAAAAGCATAGAGACAATTGACTACACAAAATTGGAAATCATCGGTTATCCAATATACTGCCCTGTTAAGGTAAAACGCCTCAATTCAAAATTCAAAACATTGCAGAAATTCGCCTCAAAGTTTTTCACTGAAACCTTTGATGTAAGTTGACTGCAACTCCTTATAAAAACCCAATTTTTTGGTGAGATATCGATATGACTTCAACAATTCAACGGCGAAAAAAAAACTCGCAAATCAATCGATTTATAATCGATTAAAAGTGCAGTTAGGGCGATATTAAAATTCCAGCTTCCGTTTTGGGGTTGTTTGTTTAGGTAAAATGCCTCACCTTAACGTCGACAACTCAATCAAACGGATGTTTCGTTAGGAAAGTATCCAAAATAATTTAAATTTGTGTAGGTAAAACGCCTCATCTCAATGTTTCGGTGAGTTGAGGCGTTTTACCTTAATACTAGCGCGAAAATAAATAAGTTTTGGGGCATTATCATCGTAGAGGAGGCGTTTTACCTTAACAGTGTGTCGTCGGGGCGTTTTACCATTACATTGACCAATTGTCGTACTATGTTTATAGTCAGAATTTCTCCCACTTCCGGATCGAATTTTGAAATTTGGACTTCACCATTTTCGTAAACAATGGACTTGAGGCGTTTTTATTTAACAGGGCAGTACCTATAGATGAACAGATGTGACCTTCTCAGGCTTTTCTGAACCACTACAGGTGTAATGAACTTTATGATTGTAGGAATGATGCACTTATTGTAAAAGCCACTGTAAGGGTATTGACCAAGTGTACCTAACAAACGTATTACATTCCAACAAGATAACAGAGCAAAAAGGCCGAGATGGCATGAAACATACAATCCATAAGATGAGGCAGGAAATGTCTGTAGAGGTTAAAAATTGTCATTTTGATTCTGTGATTGTTTCAGAACGTAATGGGGCCGTCAGTTTTCAGCATATTCATCGTATTTATGGCGATATCAACTCTATACTCTTTCTTCAAAATACCAGAGACGAAAAACCAACCAATAGACGAAATAGCGGCCAAATTCGAGTGAAGATAAACAAAACCCCGCTACACGGATGGAAAATATCAAAGAAATAACCTCCACAACAACACACTGCGAAGTTATTGCAAAGCAGCGAGTGCTACTGATAGGTTTTCAGATCGTTCAACACCTGATTCAAATTGTTGAGAACGCCTAGACAACAAATAAGGAACAACAACCACCACCTCTCGCTGCGTAACCTCCCCTGAGGCTATATAATTTACTTGAACTCGTGTTTTTGAATTTGACTCTTTTCGTTCAATTGTTTCTTCCGAATAAATTCAGTTTTATACCTTTTATGGTTGTCGCCTGTCATTTCAATTCAACCCGTAATAACATTTTGGCGACCGTGACAGGACGGGAGTGATTTTGGAAAATGACTTCGGATAATCAACTTCGACGCGTTCTGCGTGCTCTCTTCACGAAAGATTTCAACAAATTGAGAAAGTTGCGATCGTTTTTTTACATTTCCAAGCCATTTTTTGAAAAACTGAGGTAGCTCTGCAATGCACTGCATCGTCCTGAGTCCAAAACAATTTTCAGATTTCAAATCGGTTAATTAGAACCGACCGAAACGCGATTTTACAGTGTAGGAGAGGCAAGGGGTGGAGGTGATGAAGGAATCGCGGCAAGGGAGAAGGGGGCAACAAACGGGCGGGCGTCGCGCCGGTAGGCATCAAAGCACGTAAACCAAGGTCATCATTCGTTTCCTTGGAAACGTCAACACATTAGATGATCCCAATGAGGTTGGGGAACCACTTCCCTTTGCAAGTTGATTCGAAAAGCGGGCAAAAGAATGGCGTTGTTTATTACCATATAATATTGTACAGTATACTTGTATATTATTGTACAAGTTTACTTGTTTAGTAATGTGGTGTATTGTATAATATTGAGTATATCTCAATATTACGATAAAACTATTTTATAAACCATAATTAAAATATTATGAAGAAACTACCTACATTATAAAAATGTATTCTTCCTACCGGCCGCAATCGTGACGACTTCCATACATAATTAAGGTTGTAATTATTTAAGGTTGTAATTATTAAGGTTGTAATTATTTGGTTGTAATTATTAAGGTTGTTATTATTGTAGTAATTATTAAGTTTGTAATCATTAAGGTTACGGTTGAGTCTAATGTTTCTGTTACTTATTTTGATGATTTCGTTGTCACAATATCATACTAGGTAATGTTTTTGTCTTCTCTCGTGTCATATTTTGTATCTGTTTTCTGCGTTTTCCGGGGGTATATCTCATTTGGAAATCTTATGAGCTTGAGGGCCCTTACTTGTCTGGAATGGAATCTAGCATCTTGTTGATATTCATACTCCCTTCTTCACTACTTTTTTCACATCCTCTTTCCTTCCTCCACGCCCTTTCTCTTTTACTTTCTTACTTCTCCGAAATTCTCTTTGCTATCGCCTTTTCCTTATTTCTGTCATCTGTCTCCCTTCCTAACATCTTCTCTCTGTCATTTCTGTGCTCATTCTCCCCTGCGAGTCTCTGTGCCTGTGATCGTCTGGGTGTGGGAGTTCTGCCTTCGTCATGATGTGGATAGCGTCCCATCCTTGTTCCCCGGCCTCTTGAACATTTCGCCTGACTCCTCTTCTTCAATGGAGGGCTCATTTGATGACGCCGTACCTCCTAATGCAGCTATTCTTCAATTTATTAATAAGTTTACTAATTATTCCTTTGTTGCCGGCCATTTCAATGCCAACAGTTTGGTACGTGGAGGTTAAATTGTACGTGGAGAACTGCAAGTTCAGTGTCATTGGAATATCTGAGACTTGGCTGAGGCCCTCTATTACGAATAGGTTTGTTGCAATACCGGGATATAGAGTGATTCGTAATGATCGTGATGGGGCATTGGGCAAGTCAAAGGGTGGAGGTGTGGCTCTATATGTTGCTGATGGCCTCAAGAGCAAAACTGTGTTGTACTCAAACAATTGTCATGTAGAATTCCTGTTTGTAGAAATTTATCTGAATAGAACTAAAATTTTAGTCGGTGTAGTCTACCGCCCCCCTGAACGTTCCATACAAATCTCTGAATTGGAATCACCACTTAGCTCCCTAATTTCATCTTACGATAACGTCATCCTAATGGGGGACCTGAATTGTAATCCTGCTTACGACCTTTCCAACTTTAATAATTTACACCTACTTCTAAATTCAATGTCATTGTGTTCTCTGCCTCTCGGATGCACACATAATACTAGTCACTCTGCTAGTGCTATAGATGTAATTGTTGTGAACGATACGAACAAAGTTGAAGGATTTTCCAAATTCGATGTCCCAGGTGTCTCTCAGCACAACCTCATTGTTGCCTCTCTTAAAATCGCTCCTCCTAAATTGAAGAAACAGATAATTTATGCACGTTCTTTCAAATCTATCAATGAGGGAGATCTCTTGAGGCAATGTGAGGCACTGCCTTGGACATAAATTTACTCTCTGTCTGATGTTAACAATATGCTAAGTCTCATAGTTTGTCTTCTACAGACTTTACTTGACCAGTTTGCTCCAAAACGTAAAATCAGGTTAAAACATCCGTCTACTCCTTGGTTTTCGAAAGAAATAAAGCGAAATATAAAACTCAGAGATAAACTACATACCAAATGGAAAGAGGGTGGCAAGCGCGAGGCTGACTGGGAAACTTATAGGGTTCAGCGAAACAAAACCAAAACTCTCGTTAGAAATGCCAAGAGGTTGAATATTGAAAATTCTTTGGATCCTAAACTATCATCCAAAGTACTCTGGAATAATCTGAGGAAGCTGGGATTGGTGGGGAGGGAGACAAAGGACGATGGTGTAGTTGATTTCAGCTCAAACGAAATTAATTGTCATTTTTGTGCCAGCCAACCTGCTTCAGCTTTGAGTACCATCACTGATGACTGGGATGGATTTTCGTTTCACAACGTAACGGAGGATGATGTTTTCTCATCTTTCTGTGTAGTTACCTCTAATGCAGTTGGATCTGATGAAATCCCATTGAACTTTATCAAAACAGTTCTTCCTGTTATCTTGCCATTTGTGACTCACTTCTTTAATTTCTGTCTAACATCCTCTACCTTTCCTGATGGCTGGAAGCACGCTCTCGTTCGCCCTCTAAATAAAATCAGTAAACCCAAATCATTAAGTGATCTGCGTCCCATTTCCATCCTGCCAGCTTTCTCTAAACCTTTGGAAGTCCTAATCAATAATCAATTACTAGAATATTTAAATGTAAATAACATGTTGAGTCCCTACCAGTCTGGGTTCCGAAAGGGGCACAGCTGTGTAACGTCTCTGATCAATATTACGGAGAGTGTTAGGGAGGGGTTTGAGCTTGGCCAAATTACCATCCTGGTCCTCCTTGATTTCAGCAATGCCTTTGGTTCCTTGGATTTTGGTGTGTTCATTAATAAATGCCGAGATGAATACAGCTTGAGTTCATCTGCCTGCAAGCTGCTGCTATCATTTCTGTCAGGTCGTACCCAGGCTGTTGTATCTGGCGGTGAAGTCTCTTCTAGCTTACCCCTCACCGCAGGAGTTCCTCAAGGTTCGGTATCAGGCCCTCGTATTTTCTCTATGTATGTAAATGACTTCAGTGCATGCCTCCGAAATTCAAGAACTCATCAGTTTGCGGATGACATTCAGGTCTTCTTGCGTTGTGCACCCGCTGATCTGGACCAGGGCATTGCTCTGATGAATGAGGATCTGAGACGCATTCAACAATGGGCTGACGCAAATTTCCTTCGTTTGAACCCCCTGAAGTCCCAGGCTATGATTTTTTCTATTAAACCTTGTGACACTACTAAGTGCCCACCCTTACTTTTAAATTCAGTCCCAATTCCATTCTCGGATAGGGTGAAGGACTTGGGCATATCACTCAGCTATGATCTGGGGTGGTCTAGTCATACTACGAGTATCTGTCAGAAAGTCTATGGGTCATTACACTCTATGAATAGGTTGTCATATTGTACTCCTGAACGTGTTAGATTGAATCTTGTCAAATCCCTTCTAATTCCAATTTTCACATATGGTGATGTCCTATTCATATGTTCCGCCGATTCGGGGTCCCTAAAAAGGTTAGAATTGGCTTTCAACAATTGTGTGAGATACATTTTTAAATTAAGACCACGAGGGCATGTCTCACCCTATGTTGATCAGGTGCTGGGCTGTGGGTTAGTCGATTACCTCAAAATACGAGTACGTTTATTGAGATTCATTCACAAATGTGCCAACAATACGCCATCAATGCCCACGTACCTGAGCAACATGTTTTCTCCGGGTCCTTCCCCCCGTTTGGGTGCACTGGCTCAAATTCATGCGCGGAGCAGACCATTTTGTAACTCTATCAAGGTGGCTGGAACAAGGATGTGGAATGGCTTGCCACTGGCGATAAGGTCCCTCCCATCGCTCGGCACCTTCACGGGTGCATTGAAGGCGCGTTTCGGGAAGTGAGCACTTCTACTTGCTGTATCCTCTCATTTTCTCTTCCATCCTACTATTTTCTTTTTCTTCACCTTCTTCTTCATTTCGCTTCTTTTCACCTTCTCCCTCTCCATTTATCTACCTTCATTCCTCTTCCTTTTCCATTCTTCCTCTTCACCTACCTTTCCAATCTCTTCTTTTACCACCTCCTCTTTCATTTTCTACTGAAATTTGTTATTTTGTTTTTCGGTTTCTTTTCCCTTTAATTTTAATCCTATGTCCTTTTATAATAAATACATATATATATAAGTTACTTTGAGCTTTCCAAAGCTAGGCGGGAACATTGTTCCTATTTTGGAAATAAAGTTATTATTATTATTATTATTATTACATAATCACATACACACACACAGAAATTTGTTTAGAATGTTCTGAAACGGGTTTATATGTTGATAAAGGAATTTTTCGGAAGTCATTTCGAAATTTGGTTTTCAAGCCGATTGCAATACTACCTATCTTTTTCAAGCTTTGGTGATAGGGTGAAGAAAGTATTTATAAATTTCAAAATATACAGGAAGATGAGTAGGTACTTCTTTTATATACCAGTAAATGAAGATTTTAGTATACAGATTGTAGCAACATAATGTATCATGGTTGGTTCAATGTAGACGGCTCTCTTATTGGCATACTTCGATGTTTTCGAGGGTCAGAAACGCTGCGGATAGGGACCAATCTCAATATACTAGAGGGGCCTAGTGGGACCCGACGATGTGTGAGGCTTCCCCCACTCACTGGTTCCCCAAATCATCGCCTTGTTGCCTTCTAGGTACTCTTAGTTAGGAAGTAGTCCAAACTCCACGCTATTACGCACCGTGTTTGTACATCGATGTATATACATCGATGTGTTTGTACCATTTTCCATATCGTTTTCGACGAAGAGAACAGCCCCTTGCCGCTTCTCCTTCATCACCTCCACCCCTTGCCTCTCCTACACCGTAAAATCGCGTTTCGGTCGGTTCTAATTAACCGATTTGAAATCTGAAAATTGTTTTGGACTCAGGACGATGCAGTGCATTGCAGAGCTACCTCAGTTTTTCAAAAAATGGCTTGGAAATGTAAAAAAACGATCGCAACTTTTTCAATTTTTGATTATGACTCATTTCGACTAATTTCCGAAAATTCTACGCTCTTTTTACGTCCATAGCCGTTTTCAGATCTAAAATCGGTTCAATAGAACTCGAATTATCCCCTATCTAAATTTCCTTCATTTTGGTGCTGCTACGTGGTGGCTGATTTTAGAACTATACAAGGGCTATTGAGCCTTAAAACCGGATTCGCCAGCACAGAAATTAATAGATAGGTTTCCTCCTTCTAAAGAAAACTACGTCAAGGCTGTTGACCTTTTGAAATCTAGATTTGGAAAAGATGAGTACTTGATAGAATTTTATGTAAGGCAATTACTCTCTCTTGTTTTGACGAAGTCTACTAATAAGACTATTTCGGAACTTTATGACGAACTTGAAGTTCAATTGAATGCCCTTGACTCTTTGAAGGTCACGAAGGAGAAATATGCTGCTATGCTGCTCCCGCTTGTGGAGTCTGCAGTTCCCGAAGATGTGTTCAAGATATGGGAACGTCATAGGGTAGGAAAAGAAGCGTCTATGGTGGATCCTGCTGATTGTTTAGCGGCACTATTGGAATTTTTAAAGGTTGAAGTAGCTGGCGAGGAGAGATTGAAACTCCGAACTGGCGATTTTGGTTCTCGACCTGGGGACGGTGCTGTTCAGAAGGGAAACGGATCTCGCATTCCGACAGCTGCGTCTCTTACCGCTGGCGCCAATAATGAGACGAAGCGTGAGCTTGTTTGTATTTTTTGTGACAAATCTCATGCTTCTCAAGATTGTGCAAAGGCTATTGACATGTCTCTTTCACAACGTCAGAATATTGTGAAGAAGAAAGGTGGATGTTTCAAGTGTTTGAAAAAATCTGGTCACTTGAGTGCTTCCTGTAAACGTTTCGTAAAATGTGCTCTTTGCAAAGGAAAGCATTTTGTTTTAATGTGTCAGAAGTTGGAGCAAAAGGCTGATGTGAGTGATCCCCAAGAAACTGAGACAACCCAAGCTTTATTGATTAATAGTACACATAGAAAATCCGTTACGTACCTCCAGACTCTCATACCCACAATAAAAGTGAGAGATCGGGAACAGAAGGTGAGAGTACTTTTAGATTCCGGATCACAACGGAGTTATGTAATGAAGTCATGTGTAAAAGAAATGAAGTTGTCTCGCCTGAACAAAGTTTTAATTAGACAGGAGGTGTTTGGTGGAAATAAAACGTCCTTGAGCTCACATGGTGTCTACAATATCACTTTGAAATCCTTAAATGATACTTTTGAATGCGACTTTGAAGTTCTTGATCAGGATCGCATAATTATGTAACTTTGTCCCTAGATTGAATGATGTTACCTTCTATAACATTTTGAAGAATAGAGGTATAATATTGACTGATTTTTCAGAACATGTTGATGTAGATTTGGACGTGCACATATTACTTGGAGCCGATTCTTGGGCTAAAATAATTACAGATGAACACGTTAAATTCGAATCTGGCATGATTGGCATCAATACAAAACTTGGCTGGACCCTGCTCGGCACATCGGACGAAGAATCTACAATTGCTTCAATCTACAATTGCTTCTTCTCTTTTGGTCACTCTAACTTGTCATACTCATTTGGCTAATTTCTGGGACTTGGAGCTCTTGGGTATATGTGATCCTGCTGTACAGATGACACAAGAAGAAAAGGATCGTCAGGTGGAAGAATTTTTTGAGAAGACAGTCAGGATTGAAAATGGAAGATACTTAGTAAACTTACCTTGGATTGAAGGACACACTCCATTGGAAGACAATAAGGATTGTGCGGCTCGAAGGCTGATCTCTACTACTCGCAGATTGAAGGAGGGTAATAATTTTGAAGCCTATGATGGCGTGATTCAAGGGTGGATTAAGGAGGGTGTGGTTGAATTTGTTACTGACAAAGAGGTAACAAGATGTCATTTTCTGCCTCACAGACCAGTTTTTAAGGAAGGCAGCACCACACGAATCAGACCTGTGTTTGATGCCTCAAATAAAGACCACAATGGAAATTGTTTGAATCGTTCTTTGGAGAAAGGACCTAACCTAATCGAAATGATACCTACAATCCTGATGAATTTCAGAAAGGGCAGGATTGGAGTATCAGCAGATATTGAAAAGGTTTTTTTAACAGGTCGGCCTCGTTACTAAGGATAGAGATTTTTTACGTTTCCTGTGGTGGCAGGATGGTAAAATAATATTTTACCATCCTGCCACCACAGGAAACGTAAAAAATATTAATTGTTTTACGGCACTGTAGGGTTGTGTTTGGAGTGTCTCCAAGCCCCTATCTACTAGGTGCAGTGTTACAGCATCTTTTAAGAAACACTGACCCTGAATTTGAGAACACTGCCCAGAGATTGAGAAAAGCTTTCTATGTTGGCAACAGCCCTTTGACATACCTTTCAGATGACCCATCCGAACTAACTCCTCTCAAACCATCCCTGTTTCTTCAGACTCTTTCTAGCAATGGTATGGAAGACTTGGACCAAATTGATCGAACCAATATGGAGAAGAGATGGAATTTTCTACAGAAAGTTAGAGAGGGACTAAAGGCAAGATTCTGTAAAGAATATCTTGGCGTTCTGCGCTGCAGCAGGACGAAACGTACAGATTCACTAGAGATTGGAGATATTGTACTTGTTGGCAGTGACAACAAGCGTCGTCTCGATTGGCCACTCGCTAAAGTTATTGACTTATTCCCTGGACGAGATGGTGTTACAAGATTGGCGAAAATCAAGACCCAGAATGGAGAGATGCTCCGTCCACTACAGTGACTGTATCCATTGGATATTCGAGATGGCATCCTGGACCAGCCTTCTGATGTGGAGACTCTTGCAGATGTGGATGAGCAGCACCAACCAGCAGATCCTGAACTGGAAAATTCTTTTGGTTTGCAAGAGGATGTCCAGCCTGTGCAGACGCGTACTGGGCGTATTGTAAAGCCCAGAGACATTTTGGACTTATAGTTTGGGAACCTTTCCAGATTCCCAAAGGTGGGAGGATGTTGAGAACGCCTAGACAACAAATAAGGAACAACAACCACCACCTCTCGCTGCGTAACCTCCCCTGAGGCTATATAATTTACTTGAACTCGTGTTTTTGAATTTGACTCTTTTCGTTCAATCGTTTCTTCCGAATAAATTCAGTTTTATACCTTCTATGGTTGTCGCCTGTCATTTCAATTCAACCCGTAATAACACAAATGTTGGAAACATTATGAACAGTGATAATTGTATTTCAAGGATATTGAACATTTTTAAATACTTGAACCTTTGGACAGTGCTCATATCTATTTGAATGAGCCCTAGAAAAATTCTGTGCGTCGCTACATCCGATAGTCTGAGTGGTGGCAACACTGCAGCAAAACCGCGCTTTGCGTTATCAGGTACCTCATAGCAGTTTGTTTGGCTGAGAAAATTCTCGTGTGAATGAACACCGTTTGTTGCGCAGGAGTGTGAAATTTTTCATATTTTTCTATACTATTCCATTCCTTAGGGCTCCATCACATTCCATGTAACTATGGCCACTTATCTCAGAACTTGCCATTCTTCAACCTTGGGACAGCATCGGTTTTACACCTTGGGACAGGTATTGTGGTGAAGGATGGTTGCTCTATTTTGAAGTTTCTCATGATCTGGTTGTTTTTGAGATGCCTAGGTTTCCAGATAGTGTCAGGCGAGAGGGCCGTGGGCGAGATGAGGGCCATGGAGAAGGCCGTCAAACTCGTAGAAGAAGGGTGGAGTGTTAGGGAGGCTGCAACCAAAATGACCGTAAAAGCACTTTGCACCGCCAACCATGAGATTTCTGTATTGTGAAGCTTACAGGAAAGAAAGCTAGTCACCAGTATATTAGTAAAATTGTGGGGGTTGATGAAGAAGACGATCTTCAGGTCATTTATCATAAACAGTCTAAACTGAAAAGTAAGTTCTACATTCCAGATGAGGATGAAGAATTTTCTTTGATGAGGAGTGAGCTTGTTCGGAAGCTTCCCACTCCCAAGTTGGGAGGGAGCTCTCAAAGACAAAACAAAATTAGATTTTCAAGTCGATTTTGCTCAGTTTAACGTAAAATAATCAAACATCAATCTCATCCTCTAAATTTGGCTTTCAAGCCATTTTACTTATGTTTCAGTACTTGTGTATAGATTTTCTACGTTCACGCATCTTATCTTCACGTTAAACTCCCCTTCTATCCCAAGGTATAACCGCCGTCCCAAGGTACAAAACTAGGTGTCCCAAGGTGTATGACGGGCTTGCACCTTGGGACAAAAAAAGGTTTTTGAAAAAGTCATTTTCGGAGTACTCAGAGTCGCTGTAATAGATGTGTAAAAATCATGAGACCTCGCGATTACATATAGAAGAATGCTGCGTTGAAAGATTTGCAAATTTTGTCTTCTGTGATTCACATGGGTCAAACTTTGCAATTTTGAATAGCAAAGATGTGGTTGGTTTAGAAAGTTTCCGAATTTGTAAGTAATGCCATTGAACCGATGTGCAATAATCATGTCATGATTATTACATTCCTTGCCATCTGGAGAGACAGTGGGCAAGCTGAGGAAAAGAGGTCGATTTTTGGAATTTCACCAAAAATGTAGGAATATTTGAGGCGTTCAGGATCAAAAGCGGATAACTCCCAAATTTCAAAAATTTATTTTTTCACAGTTTTGGCAAGTTCAGTAAAGCCATATTAATGATATAAATTATTCTCTCGGACTGTCGTCACAACTTCATTTGTAAGTTGTACTTTTAGTTCTATGTCACGAAAATAGTGGAATTTGAGCCAGATGAGTTAGATTATAATTTAAAGATGTATGTGTACAGAAAGTTGAAAGATACTCATTTCCAACTGTGGATATTCGCACTTGTGTTACTTCAAAATGATAATATGGTGATAGTAACATGAGTAGTTATTGTCACCGATTGTGAGATTTTGTTATGTACGAATAGTGTGAACGTTGCAAAAAGTTGTAAATAGTAAAACAAATAATGTTCTGTAAAAGCAGCAATTACAAAATATTTTGACGAAATGAGAATTTCATTAAGATCATTCCTTATTGAAAGTTACTGGTAGCGTGGTTATTTCCAAGTACTGAAACTTGATTTCTCGAATCTCTCGAATATTTTTTAATGCATATTTCATTAGTGAGTGAAACCTCACGGCCGCGGAGTGCGGTCCCTTCAAAACGTAAGTCTTTTTCAAGATTTTCCCACTATAATAATTACCCTCGAAAAAACAACTTCTCCCCACCCCAAACCTAATTGTTGCTCTGATTACAGCGTTGCAGCAAAATGGAACAACACTTACCTCCCCCACGAAATTAGGTTTCAGATAAGAAATGTAATCAATAAGATAAATTAGTGAAGAACATACTCAAATCCATTAATCATAATCCATCGATCTGTTGGACCGAATTGGAAGTGTCAAGCTCTTCAGATTCGTATCATTCATGTCGAAATTACTGAAGCAGCACATAGGTACCAGTTCCATGAGGGAGTCTCCTTTGCAAGACAATTAAGTTATTTCGATCAAGAAAACGTTTCGAATAAGCAGGTGAGCAAACGATTACTTGTTCGGGTGGTAACTATCAATTATTATAAGGAAAGAATGAATGAAATCAATTGGAAATATTACATTACAACAGTGTAAATTACAGAGGTTTAGTTTCGAAACCAGCTCAATCCATTTTCATAAAACCTTGACCATTAGTTGTCATATATTTTTCAATTTTCTTACTTTTTTTTATAGATATTTTGTTATCAACAAATAAAGGTTGGATTGAGCTGGTTTTAAAATATTTTGGGTGTTTTTTGTTTTATATTTGTACTTTTCTTCATTTTAGTACTTTTCTATCGATCATTACAAATTCTCTGGAGTAAGTAGGTAGTACCTAACCCAAATAACTATAATTTCAGATAAGATAAATCTGGACAAAAATTTTAAACATGGATGACGTACCTAATACCCATTTAAAATTCATTTTGATGGTTAAAATTTAAAACAAATTGAGAAGGCAATTTAAAACAAATTGAGAAGGCAATTTATTAAAAGAACATAAACAAAGGCATGAAAGCTTAGATAAAAGTATTTTCAGAGGAATCCACACGCTGGCAAACGTTAGTATCCACCTCGTTCATATTATTTTCAGTTCCACCATATCTCTCTCCAGCACACTTCCGTCACAATTTCCAACGACATCTCTGTAATACTCCAACTCTGCCAGTTAACCAATCTCTGCCCACCCACTAAATGTCAGCTTTCAGCTGTGTTCAACCGATGAAGATTGAACCTAAAATACGGGAACTGATATTCAACGTTTGAGCATGTGCTTACGGAAGGAATAGTGTTAGAGTATGATGCAATCCATATTGGTCCGTTAGTCGACTAGTCTCAATGTACTCTCCAGATTACCGTTGCTTTATTTTGCTTATCGCATAATATGCGATATTATCATGATGCGGGACGAAAAACTGCGCCAATCTAGGCACTTCAGATCTTGTGAGTGCAAAGTCTCCCCTACGTGTAGAAGTTAGGAAGCAAAGCAGTACAGGAGTCAAGGTCTTGAAGGCAATCGTACAATCTCTCACATCCTCGTACAATCGTACAGCATAACAATATAAATACTTTAAATGTATGAGCCTATTTCAAATCAATTGTTGCCACTGCTCTCCGAAATGCTTCCTCAGGAGGTTGTTCACATCTTGAATTTTTGCTGGTGCCAGTATTACACACTAACCTCTGGATTTTATCCTTTTCTGCTTTCCAATTTTGAATTCCTCATCTTCAATTGGATTCACATTCTTACAATATTTCGCGAAATAAGACACAACAGGGACGAAAAAAATAAGTCGAGGCCAACTATGAGGAAAACGAATGACGAGAGCAGCGCTCCATGCGGAAACTGCCGTAAGCTTGGATCGAGCTGGGTTTGCTATGAAACACCAATTTGTGGGCGATTTTCTCAGGGATGGAGCTTGATCCGATAGATATCGTTCGGTGTGGTGATAGAGGTCAACCAAAGCTTGCATAAAATGCAAAAAAGTGGATAATTTCTTTACGAAAAAAGTGGATTGAGCTGGTTTTGATGCTAAACGCCTACATGATTGCCTACAATATTCTAGAAGTGGAGTTTTACAAGGTGGTTGAAACCATATCAAAATTATTGAATCGATGTGAAATTCGGTCCACAAAAAATGACTGAGTGGAAAAATAATATGAATGCATTAAATCACAGATGAAGGTTCTGAACAAACAAGCAACCATTCAGTAGATCTGGATATGACCACCACTCGCTAGTGCTGATGAGGTATCTTACGAGTTACTGAGACGCTAACCAGTGACATGCAGGATCAGCATAGTTCTGTAAGTACATTCAGCTTGATACAACTTAGCTGATTACAAACTGCTGAGAAGTTAGTACATAGTTCATTCTTAGTCACCTTCCTAAAAAGGGTTCCGTAAGTCATGTTATTAAGAATGAAATGAGCCATTGTAATTATACCCTGCGCAAAAGATAGGTATCTCAGCAGTTTGTAAGCAGCTAAGTTTATGTAAACGTTTTAGCGTTGGTACTATTTAGGTATAAATGCCAAAATTAAGGGCATTAATAGTCCTTGATCCGTGGTTTGGATGGTCCTTTAACTTTTCATAACCGTTTAACACTGGAGTTTCATGGTTATCTCAAAGTACCAAGTTCTCTTATACTCATCGATGAACCGCTTGTCTCAGCAAGAGCGAATCGGTAGGACAGCTCTTGACATTAAATTACGGGATTACCCGCCCCACATAACATGTAGGTTAAGGTTTTTGAAGCACAACATGATAGATCTTGTATAAACTGTAATAAATTTGTACTTTGATATTACAACAGGTAAGTGGTGTACTTATATGGACTGTTCTGGCCATAGCAGTTGGGTCAGGGTTTCAACATGGATACAGTACAGGAGCACTGAATTCACCTCAGACTGTGAGTAAATTACCTTCGAGGAAATGTATCTCTATTCCGAAAGACAGCTATTCTAAACGAAAGATTACAACCGTTCTAGGTGATCGAATCTTGGATAAACGCAACGACTCCTATGAGTAAGGACGAGCTGACAGAACTATGGAGCTCGGCTACGTCAGTTATGTGCATCGGTGGAATCATTGGAGGGGCACTCACAAGCGTACTATCAACCAGACTGGGCAGAAGAATGACTCTAATAGCTAATAATGGATTAGCGATCATAGCAGGTCTTGCGATGGGTATGTTGTTCTCTACGCCTACTATTCCGTGTATGGTGTGAGGCCAGTGGTCTGTAGTTTCAAATGGGAATATTTTCATGAGCCATTCGATGATTGGCGCAGAGAGTTTCTACACCAAGTGATCAAAAGAAAAAAAATATTTTCCGGTATGTTTTTATTTTTTAGTAGTTTTTGGTTTAATGAATTATCACATGAAACACAATTAAAATATGAAAACTATATCTCTTATAGTTGTTTGAGTACGTAGTTGCTAAGACATTTCTGCGTGTTTAGACGCGTGAGTCGCGAACTAGTTAAGCTTATCACATCACCTCCTGGACGCTACGCGACCTTCAAAAGACGCGACCCTCTCTCTGTGTGGACTTTTCAACTCAAATCTTCGCTGGACCAAGTCAGTCCTGTTCATCATTATAACCAGCCAAGGGCGGTTCCAGTTTTTCGGAGGGAGGGTGTACGGTAAAGTTTGGTTGGAACTTTTAGCCCCCCCCCCCCCCCCTTAGGTCCATATAAGTGAATATTATAAAGAAATAAGTTTCGTCTTTACAATTCTAGTACAAAATGGTTTTTCCGATATTGAGTCATAAATAATTTTATATAGAGTTTGAAGTACGAAAAAGAAAGAACTTTTCCGAGGTCAGGGTGGAGGGGGGGGGACTAAAAGTTCCAACCAATACCAAAAATACAGAATTTCATCGTCCCATATCATCCTCCTCCCCCTTCACCACCACTAATCATCTTCACCTGGTTGTATCTCCAGAGAAGCCAACAATTAGTTGGATTAGTCCAGCTTATTTCATCCAGCCCCCCCCCCCCCCACATTATCTTCGTACCCCAACGAGGCCGTCAGTGACGTTTTTCAATTTTTTTTCTTTTCAACTAGAACTTTATTACTTTTTTTTTTTTACTCGAATTTAAGTTGCCAACCTTAATTTATCTACAGAAGAACTTTTCCATTTATTTTTCCCAATATAAGTTTTCATTTGTTTTATCACATTCCTTTTTATTTGCTTCTTTGTGCAAGTCCCCAAGCTAAAGGTCGTTCGAATCAATAATACCGCCAGCCCTATGAATAAATAGTTTTTAAAAGTTTGAGAAGCAGTGTTTTTGGTTTATTATCTTCGATAATGAACCATTGGAATCGCCCAAAGAAAAAATTTTTTTAACCCCCCCTCAAAATTTGTTGGTTTACGTTTCAAGATACGTAGATTCAGAAAATCGAATAAAAAAAAATCCGTCCGTCCGCCGTACGCCGTCCGCGCCACTTTGCCCAGTTAGCGTTGAGTTAAAATTACGAAATTTTTTTTATGGGTTTCGACCAACCCCACAATGGTCCTCGAAACTTTTCATAACCCTAGGTCAAGGGGAAGGGGCTCAAAACGAATTTTGAAAATTTGAAAATCTCATATCTCGAAAAATTCATATAGATCGGTATGTTTTTTATTTCATATTTAGATAGAGTTTGTTCCGTAGAATTTTTTAAGACCATCCGCAGCTTTGTACGACCAGCCGTTCGTTCACAATGACGGCTCAAAGATTGTGCCTCACAACACGATCGTGACTCAAACTGTTGAAATACAGGTCCATTTTCATACTAACAGCTCTTTGGAACATCATATGGCTTATGTGATGTCGAGTTTGTTGTTCTGAGGTGCGTTTCGTGCTACGGAAATGAAGGTAATTTCGAATGTTTGTTGGTAGGTACTTCTTTATAGAAAAATTATTACCGACGTAGTATTAAAAACCCCAGAATTATATCGTATTAATAAATCATAATTAATAATAATTATTATTAATATTAAATACGAATTATCAATACCTAACAATAAATTATAATAATTTTCACTAGGTACTTGATAAAATTGTTAATAATTAGTGACAATTTATAATAATGATTAATCTAACATTTAGGATCTAGACATTTAGACGTAGTGATCTAGACAGAAGGGTGATCTGTACAAAGAAGATAATGAACCGTTGTGTCAAGAATTTGCAGAGTTTTAAACCTTATTTCAAAGTTTCAAAAAAAAATTTTTTGAGCTTATGTGAACGGACGTTTTCAATCATGATAGAGAGGTGAAATAAAAACCATTTTGTTCAGAATTAAATTATTTTTAATTTGATATACCGACAACATGACAGTGTTTCAAGTAGGCCATCCCCCAATTCAAATTTTAAACAAAAATTCCAAAACGCCATTTTGAACATTTTCAAAACACCATGAATTCCTAATGACATTACCAAGTTGTGTACCAAATTGCAATTTGAGATCTCAATGGGATCACACCCAAACCTTAATATGTTTGTATTAGAACACAGACATTTTCAAGAGTATTTTGCTCAAACTTGACTTTGAATGGATTCATCGTTCAATTCATTGCTACAATAAAAATGGCGAGTTAATTGGGATTTAATCACCTGATATTGATTGATCTCAGAGGACTAATTTTGAATTTAAAGAATTCTTGTTTTCTCTACATGGCTTCTGTAGCGACTCCAAGAGACTGCGTAACTATTTACACAACCTAGCAACAAGATGTTAGGATTCGTTTTGGATTTAATAAAAATCACTTCTAATGTTCACGTACGACGAGTAGTTTCTTTCGTAGCGTAATTTCAAGCTGCTACAGAATGGCGACAAGGAGAAAAGAAAAGAAGAATGGAGGTAAGAAAAAGGAGGATGAGCCGTTTCCGGAACCTGAGGTACGGAATGTAAATCGGCGTATTACGTTCAAAGATTTTGAGATAGAAAGTTACAACCCAGATGCTGAGGACTGGGAGTATTGGTTGCCTCGGTTTAAGTTTGCTCTTGGGGCGTGTGAGATAGAAGAAGAGGACCAGAAAAGGAACTATCTCTTAGCTAAGATGAGTTCCAAGCCGTTCCACGTTTTAGTCGATTGTTATTATCCAGAAGAGTTAGAATTTGTTCCCTATGATGACCTGTTACGCGAGCTTAAAAAGAATTTTGGTAGGAAAGACGTCTCCCTCTGCGAACGTCTCAAGTTCAATCAGCTCAGGAGGGTTGATTCGGAAACGGTGGCGGAATTTATAGCTCGGTTACGTGGCCAGGCCACCAAATGTCAGTTTGGGCAGGGGTTGAAGGAGCACTTGCGGGATCAGCTGCTGCTTGGTATTAATCAGCCCGACTGGCAGCAAGAGATCTTGCGGAAGTATCCTTCAGTCAAAAGCTCATTTGAAGACGTTGAGTCTCTTGCCCAATTATTGGAAAATGCTAAGTTGCAGCAGGAGAACATTCAGTCTCGGTCAGCAACTGCACACCGGGTTAGTCCTAGGGCGCAGGCTTCGACGTCAGGTCAAAGCGTGCCGGACGTCGTCCTCATCAGAGGCTTACACTGTTTCAAATGTGGAGGGTCTCTCCACCAAAACCCATCGGACTGCGCGGCGGTAGGAAAAGAATGTCCTATTTGCAAGAAGATGAATCACCTCCCAAAAGTGTGCTTGAAAACGGGGAAGGTCAAGATCAAACGAAGGGATACCCGGACAAACAAGTTAAGAGGGGATTCCGAATCAGAGTCATGTGATGAATTTAACCCCCAGGTAGACCTTATTAGGAAAATTGAATCGGGTTGCGAGGCCTACATTACCGTTAGGATTAATGGGACAGTGATAGAAATGCTTTATGATTCAGGTGCTTCAAAATCAGTGATAAGCGAAACTATTTGGAAGAGAATAGGGGCACCTAAATTACGGAAGACGCCAGCCCTAGTAGCCTACACAGGGTTGAAAGTCAAGACACTTGGGGAAGCTGATGTACGAGTGGAAGGCTTTGGTAAGGTGGAAACAGTACCAGTTGTGGTCACTAGCGTGACGGATGTACCACTCTTTGGCATGAACTGGGCACTGGTCTTTCAATTGCCTCTACCTGAAGGAGCCAGAATACGAAATACTTCACAGGAAGAAACGGAAGGTCACTCTCCAGAAGGATGGAAAACTGAAACCGTCCAGAAGTGGTTGAAAGAGTTTGATGAGGTCTTTAAGAATGGCACGGGCACTATCCGCAATCATCGGGCCGTGATACATCTGAAAAGTGATGCTACACCCAAAGTTTTCAAGCCAAGAAGGGTACCGTTTGCGCTGATAAAATCAGTTGAGGAGGAGCTCAATCGCCTCGTAGCTGCGGATGTTTTAGAAGGAGTCGACCCTACAGTAACTCCCATAGAATGGGCATCACCACTGGTGATTGCTGTGAAGGCAAATGGGAAATTACGCTTATGTGGGGACTTCAAGGTTACCATTAACCAATGCATCCACACTGACCATCACCCAATTCCGACGTTTGAAGAGCTGGCGACAAAACTCAATGGGGGTCAGTATTTCACTGTCATTGACTTACGAGATGCGTATCTCCAAATGGAGGTGGCTGAAGAGTCCCGGAAGTACTTGGTCATAGCGACTCACAAAGGCTTCTTTCGGTACAAACGGCTTCCGTTTGGGGTCTCCTTTGCCCCTGGACTGTTCCAACGAACAATCGAACATGTTCTGGCTGGACTTCCAGGAGTAGCCAATTACCTGGATGACATTGTCGTTACTGGCTCGACCAGGGAGGAGCACGTCGCACGAGTCAGGGAAGTTCTTAAGCGGCTCCAGACTTCTGGTCTTCGCACACAATGGGACAAATGCAAATGGTTTGAGGAGAGAATTGCATACCTGGGGCACTGCATTGACAAAGAAGGTATAAGACCAATGGCTGAGCACTTGGAAGCAATCTCTAAGATGCCGGATCCTCAGTCACCTAAGGATTTGAGAGCGTTTCTTGGGGCGGCAAATTATTACAGCAAATTCGTGCCCAACCTTCAGACTGTTTGCGCTCCACTCCATACCCTGTTGAAAAAAGGGGTCAGATGGTGGTGGACAGCCGCTGAGTCCAAGGTGGTAGAGAAGGTGAAAAGCATGTTGCTTTCATCTGAATATTTGGCTCACTATGATCAGGGCTTACCAGTGGTACTCACAACGGATGCCAGTGATATTGGGGTAGGAGCATTGATCTCCCATATATTTCCTGGAAACCTCGAGAGGCCAATCTGTTTTGCATCAAGGAAACTGATGGCAGCAGAGCAGAAATACTCGGCCATAGATAAGGAGGCGCTAGGCATCATGTTTGGGCTCAACAAGTTTCGGCAGTATCTGTATGGTAGGCAGTTCATCATTCGAACGGACCATAAACCACTCATCCATTTGCTAGGGGAGAAGAATGAGATACCTAAGCTGGCAGCAAATCGGTTAACACGCTGGGCCCTCACACTTGCAGCTTTTGATTATAAAATAGAGCACAAACCTGGGAAAGACAATCCAGCTGATGCTCTGTCTAGGCTTCCTCTTGCCAGCACCAAGGCATCAGACGTTGAGATAGAAGGGGCGCAATATGGTAGCAGGCTGCTGCATATCAGGTTGGATGACCTGGCGTTGAATACCAATCTCCTACGAAACAAGACGCTAGAAGATTCTGCTATTGGTAAGGTAGTGCGGTATGTGCGGTATGGGTGGCCAAACTCAAAAGATGTTATTCCGCCAGAGCTTCACACATTCTATGAAAAACGGCACGAGTTGTCCTATGAGGAAAAAATTTTGATTTGGCAAGGTCGGCTAGTCATCCCGGCTGTACTGAGAACGGCTGCGCTGCAGGTCCTGCATGAGGGGCATCCAGGTATGACAGGCATGAAGGCGGTGGCTCGATGTCACGTGTGGTGGCCAAACATAGACAAGGACATTGACCAGCATGTGAGGTCATGCCAGTTCTGTCAGGAAAACCGCCCGCAGGAGCAGGAAGTTCCACTGTACTCATGGTCAGTCCCAGCGGCTCCGTGGTCCCGCATACATATTGACTTCTGTGGGCCATTTCAGAAGAAATATTGGCTTATTGTTGTTGATGCAGCAACCAAGTGGCTTGAAATATTCCCCATGGACAGAATTACAACTTCGAAGACAATCTCTTTGTTAAGGGGCCTGTTTGCAAGATGTGGCATTCCCAGGACAATTGTGAGCGACAATGGGCCCCAGTTCACAGGTTCCGAGTTCCGAGGGTTCTGCGCGAACAATAACGTTGTCCACATTAAATCATCGCCTTATCACCCAAAGACAAACGGGTTAGCCGAACGGGAGGTTAGGACGTTCAAGCAACGGATGAAAGCCTTGAGTGCCATCACAGATTTCGATCTACGGGTGCAGACATTCCTGTTCTCGTACAGAACCACCCCACAGAAAACCACAAAGCGATCGCCAGCCGAGCTGTTTTATGGGCGCCCGATCAACACCAGGCTTGATTTGCTCAAACCCAGTGTGGAGTCGACAGTGGATATCAGCCTAGTGAAACAAAAAATCCATCATGATCAGGCAGCACGGGAGCGGACGTTTGGCGTGGGGGACAGGGTCTGGGTGCAGAAGCCAAGGGACGCAGGGCAAGAGCCAGGCCTTGTACGCAGAAGAACGGGACTCTGGTCATATGAAGTCGAAGTCAGAGGAGAAGTGAAGAGGAAACACGCAGACCAGTTGCGTAAGCGTTGGGCCTAACCAGCGGCTGCAGTGAGGAGGGGGAGAAATGTAGCGACTCCAAGAGACTGCGTAACTATTTACACAACCTAGCAACAAGATGTTAGGATTCGTTTTGGATTTAATAAAAATCACTTCTAATGTTCACGTACGACGAGTAGTTTCTTTCGTAGCGTAATTTCAAGCTGCTACAGCTTCATGAATGTACGAAGTGGTTGAGCTTCTCCAAATAGTTTACTAGTCGATATCTCGTTGCAGGTGGCTCCAAATACGCTCGTCAACCTTGGATGATTATAGCAGGAAGATTCGTAATTGGTCTCAATTCCGGATTGAACAACGGAGTAGCTCCAATGTACTTGTCAGAAATTTCGCCAACTAGACTGAGAGGATCAGTAAGCGTTTCTGTTCAGATAAGAGTTGGAACCAGCGCGTCTAGAAATGCCAATTTTGTACACAATGTCATAATTCCGTATAGCTGGGCCATGAAATTAACGTCAGGGCCTTCTGGTTTCAGATCGGTGCAGTGTATCAGTTGAACTTGACATCATTCATAATGCTTTCACAAATAGTTGGAGATGAAAGCGTGCTTGGTACCGATCAATGGTGGCCGTGGATCTTCTTTTTGCCTCTACTCCCTGCTGTATATCAAATACTAGCGCTGTTCTTCTCACCTGAAAGCCCTAAATATCTGTTGGAAATCAATGACGAGCCGAAAGCCCTTGAAGGTACGATGCGCTGATATTCGATCGGATTTGGATACTTATTGTTGTGTTCAATTGTAGTGATAAGACACCTTATTTGTTACAGCGAGTATTAAATTGAGCGGCAAAGGAGAGGGGATGAAGAACATCGAACAAATGAAAAACGAAATAGCAGAAGCCACGTCACAACCAGATGTTACATTGAAAGATATGTGGACAACGAAGAAATATAGAAGGCCGTTGGTGATAATGTGTGTCTTAATGGCTGCTCAGCAGTTATCAGGCGTTAACGCTGTATGTGCACTCCAAAATTTGTATTTAACATTAATATCCTTTCTCTAATGCTCTAAGAAATTAATGAAGAACCTTTGATTCCATTATTAATCAATTTATTCTATTAAAAAATTGCAGGTCATCTATTTCTCCACCGAAATTTTCAAAACTGCCCAGCTGAGTGAGGAGGCAGCCCAATTAGCAACAATAGGCGTTGGTTTTGTGAATGTATTTACGACACTCGTAGCTGTATTCCTCGTAGATATTTTAGGGAGAAGACCCCTTATTATACTTGGGTTTGGAGGAGTTTTAATAGATTTGATTCTATTTATAATTTGCCTGTACTTTGTGGTAAGAGTCAAAATAGATTGAATAAATTCAAATAATCTATAAATATTGAATTTATCTTTTGGTTTAATGCAGTAGTAATTTGTTTATTTTTCATTTTAAGGACAAGTCAAAAGTATTCGCGTTCGGTGCGGTTGGACTGGTATACTTATTTATGATTCTGTTCGCTATCGGCCCGGGGCCAATCCCATGGATAATGGGTTCTGAGTTATTCGAAACAGCAGCCAGACCGTTGGCATTGAGCATAGCAATCCCCGTCAACTGGGTGTTCAATTTCTTCGTGGGCCAAATATTTCTACCATTGGAGGTGAGCATATGAATGTATGAACATGGAATCATATTGTGGTTTTTCTATAACCGACTCGCCAAAAAACATCCAATTCCGTAACATTATCCAACAATGGAATGTGGAGTTCTTATTCGATCTAATAGTTCAACAAGGTATCTTAGCAGAAATATACTAGCAATATCTTTGTATTTCTTAAAACAACTAAAATCTTTGGATGACCAAAAAAAGTTCGTAGGTACCTACATCAACTTATCCATCTTAATTTTCAACCATAACAACTCAAATTTGAATATTTGTTCACCATCAAATAGTTTTACATTTTAACAATAGTTTAGTGCACGACTAACGACAGTAATTGTCTGTCTTACAAACTGATTATCAACAGCCATCAAAAATAAAAGCTCAGTTTTCGTACTACATTATTTGGTCAATCACAAAAATATTTTCTTGATAAAACAGACTGTGCAGTAAGGCTATGGCAGGGCACCTCGCATTGAAATGTTTAGGTATGCAAATAATAAAAGGCAAACAAATTAAAAATAAAAACTATACATAGGTAAACTAATATACCTATCGTTTAAATGGTGTATTATTGAAAAGAAAAATCCAATGCTAATAGCGTTATTTTAAGGACTTTTAATATGATTTGTTGTTACAGGAGGTCATGGGTCCATCAGTATTCATTATATTCATTGTGTGCACTGCTGTCTCGACGACATACCTCATTGTTAAGATACCAGAAACGAAAAATAGACCGATTGAAGAAATAACCGCTTTGTACAAGTGATCGTCATTAGTAACGTGCACTGCCGCCGTACGAACTTCACAGAAAGCTCTCTACTAGACAGCAAGAAACAATCAATTAAATGTATAGGTAGTAGTTATGTTCCTGTAAACTATACAATGATGGTTCTTAAAGAATGTGTATGCAGACCAACAGCTCCTTTGAACTGTGTTATGAGATTACCGAAAATCAGTAGGATATTAAGAAAACATGTTTACTATGAAAATACTTTATGTCCCCCTTAACTAAATACAAAAATAAACCACTGTTGATACAACCTTAACAAATATTTGTACAATGAATCCTTCTTACCCGCTTTCTGACACATGTATAGTATTAGTGGTCTCCACATGATGGATCTGAAACCAACCAGAATTGATATATTTTTTAGGCAATTAAAATTAAATGAATATATCATATATAACAGAACAGTTATGAAACCCCTCCACCATCAACCCAGAGCTGTCCTTCTGTCAATTACAATCCGTGGGCTCGACTGATACTCACCTCTGTTCTTAGCTTCTTGCTTTCGCCTGGCAGTTGCAAGATATATACTCCAAAAGAATCCAATACAGTTGACTACAAGGACCCGTAACTAGAAATGGGAATAAATGCTATTTTATCAAATATAAACATTATTCTTGAGACTAAGCCAAATTTAATAAATTTATCAGCGACCCTACATCATGAAACAACGCCTCAGAAGAAACCATCCAAAACACTATTTGTCAACATAAAACATTTAAATTCTACAACTGATTGTTCTCTAAACGTTTTGGGTTATTGAAATAATTGTTTTTGTTGGATTTACGGTAATTGTTCATGTTTAGAGAAATTTCATGTTCAACTGGCACCACAACATATTTATATATTTTATAGAGTTTGATGATCAATTCAGCATTCCACTAAGAGCGGTGACAAACACGTACTTTGTACTGTCGCAATTACCGGCACCAGTAGCGCACAGAAGCTACAAGCAAATTCTCAAGGTCCTTGGTCCCTCAAATTCTAATGGCTATCTTTCAGTACTTGATTTTTTTCTAGTGATGAATGATGATTCATTTGAGAACTGACATGGAACAGACGAAATAAGACACTAGAAGGTTACCATTGGGGGTACGAGCCACAAGTTGAGAAGTGTCGGGGTAGTGAGGTATGTCCAGTTTGTTAAGAGTACTTTCCTATACAATTTGGACATCTGTTTGTAGGCCTCTTCATGTTCTTTACCCTGTAAAAGAATGAAACGTGATAGAGATGTAACGTGAAATTCATAAAAGTACAGGGTGGAGCGCAAAAGACAGATGGGTTACAAAATGGGGAAAAACACAACTTAATGAAAAATTACCCGACTTTTTATTGTTTCCTTATATTTATATGGTTTATATAAATTTATGTGGTTTTTAACAGTATATGCGGCACAGGGGAGCCCTCACTCTGAATACACCGAAGAAGCCGTTTTCTGAAGTTTTTGTGAGCTCTTCCAAGCATTTCAACGATGTTGGCTCTGATGTTGTTCTTGAAGGCTCCTAGGGTTCTGGGACGATCATTATAACCCATGGATTTGGTAGTCCCTCAGGTAGATGAGGCGCCGGGGAACCTTCCTCTAAAAAAGTCCATCACTCTCCCTGCTGTGTAGGCGGTTGCCCCGTCCTGCTGAATCCGGACATCGTCCAGTTCCATTTCATCCAATTCAGGCAAGAAAATCATGGTCGAATGACGCGCGAGTCGATGGAAACGGCTCTATCATTTTCCGCGAAAAAATAAGGTCTAATTATCCCATTTCTCGAAATACTGTATCTGGCATATCGCACCCGTCGCGGAATAAGGGAACAATCAAGAAAAGCTGATTTTCGGGAAAACGCGTTTGAAGTTTTGCTCTTTCGCCAATGGCCATTCCTAATCCCCTTGGCAACAAGGCAACTCGAGGAGCAGGAATGAACTAGCCTCGTTCCGACCATCTACGGACAAAATAGACCCCTTCCATAATACAATTCCAGTGCTAACTCAAAAGTGGCATTTTTTGAGTTGTTCCCTTATTCCACGACGGATGCGATATCATACTGTTATCCTATCAGAGTGAAGAAGAAGAAAAAGCGTATTTTGGCCAAAATTAATTTTCCACAAATTTAGTTTTACCTATATCACATTATTGTTTTACATTCTCAAATTGAGAATCTCAATTTCTACATTACATTTTACTATTTACAATTACATTTAAATTTACATTACAGTTACATTGGTTGGCCTAACGCTAATACTGTTGATCGTCTATGATCATCACAGGGGTTGCTCACTACTTCGCTATAATCTTCGCTTGGACGAGAAGTTCACGATATCTGGTAGCCACCCTTCGCTTTCACCCGCTCATCCCTCCCATCTAGTATTTGCACCAGCTCGTTATTGCTGAGGCCTCCGAGGTAATCAGTGCTTGATTCCGATATTATCGATATCAATGAATATCGATATTTTTGTTTCGATTTTTTCAATATTATATCGATATCGGAAATGCGATATTATCGTGATATCGAAAGATTATTAGCTATTATTAACTATTTTTACAAAAATACGGTTTTTGATCCCGATAAGTTTATGATATTCTTATGATCTCCTATCTTATTAGGCCATAATATGAAAGAAAACGTAGGTATATATTATATACGTTTTCTTTCCTATTAAAAATATTGTTTGCTTCTATTGTAATTTTTCAGTCAAATGGTAATAATTATTGGAATACAGGCACCTAGATTAACAATTATTGTTAATCTAGGTGCCTGTATTCCAATATAGGTAGGTATTTTATATTTGAATGAAAATGTTTGTGTTTTGTGTTCCAAAAATCATATTTAGGAATTGCAGTTGAAAAAAAAATTAACAAGAACCATACTGCACAAATGATTATTTCTGATTTGGTACTGAAAATCCAATGTGTGACTGTTTTTGGTAGCATTAAAAACGCATTGTCATAAAATTATGAGTAATCATACAAATTTCGCAATATATCATTCGATATTGCCTATATCGATATTTTGTGGTGATAATAACGTTATCGTTATCAAATATCGGAAGATCCTCGATATCTGAACAACCCTAGTGCTTGGACCTACACCGTGAATAATTTTGAAAATAAAAAGGCAGATTCTTGTATTAGAAGGATTGACCAAAGAGTAACCAATAATTAATTTTGAAAAAGGTGAGATGTGATCGTAACGACAATGTACCCAATCTAGTTGGAGGTTTAAAATACATGCATTCACATACATTATCAAAGATGGAATCCTATTTGATTGAATATTTACCTCAAAACGAGCAAGCATGTACAGGGAAAGACATTGATAGAATGGTGCATACATCAGGCGCTCTATCATAAGCTTGTAGATGACAGGGTTTTTAGAACCACGTCCAACCAGTTTTTCCAACAGTAGAAAGAAAAAATGAGGGACAGTCCCACCGAAGATCAACCTGCGAATATGAAACAACCAAATTAGACAAATTTAATATACATACTTCACATTAATTTCTTTCATCGAAATAAAATTGTATTCCATTAAATACGATTTGTTTCTGCAGATTAACTGCTGTTTCCTGGTTAGATTAATTAGTTCAGATGTAAAACTACGATATTGGGAAGTTGATAACTCTTCTTGATCAAAACAACGATATTCTGCTTTGTTGTTCGTCAAAAAAACCTTTTTTTTTTGTTAGTGGTTGATGTTCTGTTGCATAGCTATTAATATCACATAGATATAATCTTGGGACAGGGGGCGACATAGCTCCATTATGTACAGGGTTATTCCATTTGTTCTATTGTAGTCTCTTTCTAATTTCTTTCAGACTTAGTCATGGAGTGGATAGTGGATGAGTCACTCAAGTGAAAGAAGTTTTTAAAATAAAAAAAGAAAAGAAAAACAGTAAAAACAAGGTTCATTCGAGAGTAGTATTCGGTGTTCCGTTGGTGGATACGATAATACTCCATACTGAAGTCCACACATTTCCTAGATCAACTACCTACTATGGTGAAATTGCTCCCTGTACAGGTGAAAATCAGTGAAGCCAGGTGTCGTTCCACGTTCGAATGGCCCTTTCTTCGTCCTAAAGCTTCCTGTCATGCTATAGTAAATGTTTAGGGTACTCTGCTGGAATTTCTCATTAGTAATTCACATTCATTTAATTAATATTGTTATACAACCCAAATACACTAAAGAAAAAAAATACCGCTATAGATTCGGAGGTGGGGGTGATTCATCTTACAAAAGAACTTGGAGTGTCATCGTAATTACTATTGTATAGGTTGCTCTCTTCGTGATGTAGGTTCATAGGTGGGTCGTTTTCTAAAAAAATGTCCGTTTTCTCATTTCTGAGGTGGTGTATTAGTTAAAATTAAATCTTGATCTTTTTAGCAACCGGTGTCTAAAATCAGGTTCTACGTATGTAAGAGCCACGAGTTTTTTCACTTCTAAAATTTAGAAGTACAATATTTAATATTGTATAATATAAGTACAATATTTAATATTGTTTTTCACTTTGAAAAAAAAAAATACACAATTTTTTGGTCACTGTAGTTACGATGCAATCTTTTTTTAAAAGATGGATTACGGGAGACAGACTCACTTCTCAGAGATACTAATTACATAAAAATAGGTTGAAATCGTTGGCAAAAATTATCATGGAAATTTTATTTTTGTGGTATTTTACCTATATACTAAATAGGTATTAGGAAGCGATCACGGATTCTCTGTAGTCTTTTTCTTTCCCTCCGGCGTTTCTTAACTTTATCATGCTGTTCCTTATCCAACATTGGCGTAACGCTCTTCCGATTTTTAGCATTTAGTATTCTTTGTTTATTTAAATATTCTTCGTACTTCCCCCTAGTTGGTCACCATATATACGTAACTATCAGGACATTTCAACTTCGAACATGGCTAGACACCTCCAATCTCATAAAAAACGATTGGTTAACACATGTAAAAAATATAGATTATTGTTCGGCCGCAGCCTCACACCGCGAATAAATAAATCAAATTTATAAATCAAATGCTTCCAGATAAAATTTCCATCCACTGCCAGTTCAAACACCTTGAGGTTGTTGAACGTCACGTCCCGTTGGCTTACCTGGGTAGTCCCTACACCTGGTTAGTTATCCCTACACCTGTTTAGTTGTACCTAATCTGCTTCCCTAGTTACTCAGGTCACTGCACTTATACCGTTAACCCTCCGTGGTAATGACCTCAGCTCATTGTATCACAACTGACTTCGCTCTTCCATTCCATACCTCCAAGTTCTTGTTATTCATCAACAAGCTACCCCCACTCGCAGTTTATCGGGTTTTCACGCTAGTTCCAAAACGTCTGCTCCCCTCTACCTAGGTTATAAAATCCCTGAGCACTGCCAAATGCGTTCAGTCCACCGTTCAGTCATCGTTCAGTCTACAAACTTCATTCAGTCAACGCGGTTGAGTCAACCAACGCGGTTCAGTCAACCAACGATCTGTCAACCAACACATTCACTCGCATCACGTTCAAACGCATCACTTTCGATCTAACTGATAACTGTTTGTACCCGACCTACTCTGTGAATCAAGTCTCCTCAGTGTACGAGGAGTAACCCCTCGTGTGTTCAAGTGCATTCACTCTACGTAAACCTGTATTTTTCTACAATCGTTCATCTATTCATTAACCTGTACACATCGACATTTCATAACGCGCACAATCATCTGTAAATATATATCAGCCATCGAAGTTAAAACGACTGCCTTGTCATTTCATCCCTGATCTTCCCGTTGGTAGAGCAAACAGCCCTACAATTATCTAGGCGTATAAATTCATCAATAAAATGTATTGGTGAATTTAATTCATTTATTTGATGATGTTATTTTGTTATTTACTTTATTCAATTTATTTGATGAACTTTAAAAACTAACGTTTCCCCAGAGAATTCATAGTCACTAGGGGGACCTTGAATTAAACCACGTACCCTTGTGATGAAGATGAAAAGTCCTTGGACTTCAATGACGCTGCAGATCACGTGACACTCAACTGAGGGCGGTAGGGTAACGTCAGACTCACTTACTGGTCCTTTTACTTCCTCTCCAAATACTCTCCAGCCACCAGCCCTCGCGTAACTAATGGGACGTAACTATTGTGACCAAAGTCCTGGCACAAGGGTTTTTCTTCTTCTAGGTGCCCTCTACTCTTCAGAATTCTAAAATTCTTGCTAAGTCATTATCTATAGATTAATGTCTCCACATACCCTGAGTACCACTGGGACATAACTATTTGGACTTTTCAAGAAACTGTTGTTATTTACAAATCTATTGACTGTTACAAAAACGTCATGTTTGATAGTTGGTTGTACAAAGGATAACCTAAAGAACATTTTGATTCATACCCCATTTCTATAAGTTGAAAATTGGCTCCAGAATTCTGGGACACAGTAAATTGAGAAAACGGACATTTTTTTTTAAACGACCCAGGTTCCTATTTATTTCCGACAATTTCGATTATTAAAAGCTGAAATTTGAAATAGTGCAGAGTGACTTCTGACTAATCTTGAAAGTTACAGAAACGATAACAGTTTACACGAAAGTTGTTTCAACGAAATTAGCTCAATGCTATTGTAGTTGTACAATCCGTTCCCACCGATGACCTCCTCCAACTCAACCTCTCAAGGATTGGATAATTTCAGAAGTTTTAATAATGTAAACATCTTGAGACTGATTTCAAAAGAACAGCAGGGAATATTCTGAGGTGGGCGAGGACATTCTGGGAAATTCAAGATTAGGTACTTCATTACAACTCCCTCCCCTCATAATTTGAATTCGTCATTGTGACGATCACAAAACCACCAGAAAAACGGTAGGAAGTAAAATTGCGTTTTGAGTAAAGAAATTATACATTCACAGACTTACCCAAACAAGCCGAATGCTTTGACGCCGTTCCAATCAATCCTCTTGGTGCCACTTGCATATTGCGATGACACATTACCGAGAACAGCTATAACACAACTAGAGCAGTAAAACAATAAATTACAACCAGTCTTAAATCACAACAAGCCTCTTGTACGTACTAATCCTAACATTCAGGGAAGCAACGATTTTTATTTGTTTGTCTACATTTCTACAATATCTACATTTCCGTTTAATATTCGGAAGAACTGAAGATCATGAAAAAATACGTAGATAAGAGAAAATCATACAGCACTCACTCACCTGGTTAAGGCCTTAGTTCGGATCGGATTCAAGTAAATTGCTTGTAGATAATCCGAAACGAGGAAGAAAGCAGTTCGTTTCAAACTTTTAGAAAGACTCATGTTGGAGGGTACCTAAGAAATGCATTCGAATGACGATATAATGCTCGAGTGGGTTAATCGAATTATATAAAGGCTTTATCTAGATTCAAGAACGATAGCCAATATTTACTCACTTATTAACGTAAACAAGCGGTTCTCAGTTCCACACATAAAAAAAAAAAAAAAAAAAAAAAAAAAAAAAAAACAACTCTTGGAACCACCTGTTGAATGATGGAAACACTGAACACGAATCTGCAAACTTGTTAAATTACTCAGAACTATAAAACACACTAAGGTACTCACTATAGAACTAAGAAATGAACACAGGTACCATGTAAGAAGGAACCGAACAACTCATTTGATTTATCCGATTTTCATGTTTATGACCAAGCGGATTTGCCAAGGACACTGACTGTTATCATTTGAACTTGATAAGATTACATTCTTCTTCTTCCCTGTCTCGTTGTAGTTTATAACGGACACATCGTGTGCAGAACGTTTCAAGCTCTACCTACCAGCTTTTGAGATTTTTTTATGGTTTAATGGTGTGTGCCTTATTTGCTACACAGTGAACGTAATATCTCACAAATTCTCGAACTATATTTATTCAAGTGTAAATGAATTAATACTAATAAAACCATTTATTGTTTAGGCCGATTGGCCCATTTGGTAGGTACACATGAATTACACAAAATTCATAAATCATATAAAATTAGATGTGCAAAAAGAAATAATAAAAATTTACAAACAAAATGAAAAAGTTTAGATCTTATAATGAATGGTGGGAGGGGGGGGGGGGGGCACTATTCGCTATTAGCATACAATAATTGTATGCTAATAGCCAATAGTGCCCCCCCTGATTTGAAAACTTATCGTTATCCTCAAAATGCCCGAATTCTTGGTAGTAAACTTTGACTCTTTTACAACCGCCTCTTTCCAACTTCGACTCATCATATTTAAACGATGAAAAGCTGAATAGTGCTATAATACAAGTCTTGTGGCTCATGGTAATAGTTACCTACTGTGGTCCTGAATAGAATGTTGATAAAATGGCAACAAAATGCATTATAATTCATAAAGATAAACAACAACAAAAATACCCTCCATAAGTGGATCTTTGACAAAATTTAAGATTCAAATTATGTTGTTCATCAAGATTCATATTCTACCAAATTCTGTATGTCTTTCCAATAATTATTATTTGGTAGAATATGAATCTTGATGAACAACATAATTTGAATCTTAAATTTTGTCAAAGATCCACTTATGGAGGGTATTTTTGTTGTTGTTTATCTTTATGAATTATAATGCATTTTGTTGACATTTTATCAACATTCTATTCAGGACCACAGTAGGTAACTATTACCATGAGCCACAAGACTTGTATTATAGCACTATTCAGCTTTTCATCGTTTAAATATGATGAGTCGAAGTTGGAAAGAGGCGGTTGTAAAAGAGTCAAAGTTTACTAGCAAGAATTGGGGCATTTTGAGGATAACGATAAGTTTTCAATAGAGAGCAACCTGAATAGTTGGTACCTACCTACTCCAATCAAACTGAGTAGTACATCGAAAAAAAATTATTTAAAAAAAATCCAATCATGCAGCATGGATATAAGAGAAATTTTCGAATAAATAACTGGTTTTATTAGGTAGAACGTGGTGTCCTTGAAGAACAACTCAAGTGTCAACCACTTCAAAGTTTTGAGAACGGAATAAGATATTGCAATTCTGATTTCACCTGTGGAATTTGGGTATTTCTTTAGAAATAAATTCCAATCTTTCGAATTTTCTTTTATTGAATTTGGTACAGGTAAAACGAATGAAATTAATTGAAATTTTATCACTGACAAAAAGAGGTTCCTGTGAGTATTACTGAGCACGTTGAGTGATAAGAAGAACAGGTTAGGAGAAAAACTTCGTCGGCTTCATTTTTGGGCCTGTAATCAGCTCTGCAGTGTCGGCCCGACACTGTCGGGCATAGTCAGGTGCGGTGAGTGGACGTACCATTGTTGAAGGTGATCTCCACAGCACTCCCCTCCCAGTCAGCATGACGAGCAATCCAGGTAACGAGCCGGAAATCGTACGTGTCTGCCATGGCGGGTGGTTGGTGGCTGCACCACCTGAGGTGATGCAGTCTGAGACGGGGGCGAAAGATTGGAATTTATTTCTAAAGAAATACCCAAATTCCACAGTGGTGACCCCGACATTAGGACTCTTCTATTGGTTCGTACCTATCAACCGCGAGTTTTGTGCCCTTTTGGATATTTGTTCGACGTTTCCGGCCCATTTCACGCCAAGCAGACCGTCGACGACTATTTTTCTTGTGACGTTTATTGTATCTTCTAACTATGCACAAGGACTCTGAGGACCAACCAACAGCGTCAGGCAATCAAGGTGAGATAGCTAGAGTCTCAATCAAGATTCCGCCTTTATGGCGACGTAATGTCAAAATCTGGAGGATGCAGGTTGATGCACAATTTGCAAACTCACCTGTTACAACTGAACTTACAAAATACAACTACGTGCTTGCCTCCTTAGACAGTGATGTTGCAGAAACGGTCTCAGACTTCCTTCTTAAACCCCTTTCAGCTACACCTTACACAGACCTCATGGACCGATTACAGGCAGAATTTGAGATTTCAGAAGGACGTAAAGTCACCAAACTTATGACAGAACTTGAACTGGGTGACAGGAAGCCCTCACAGTTGCTCCGTGAGATGCGATTGTTGGCTGGTAGTCAGGTACAGGATGATTTCCTTAAAAATATGTTCCTACAGCGGCTACCTGTCAATGTCCGTTCAATCTTAGCCCCATCCTCTGACTCCCTTGACAATTTGGCAACGATGGCTGATAAAATTCTCGAATTTTCTCCCACCCAATATGCAGTTCATGCTGTCAGCACTCCTGACCCCTCTACTGACCGTTTTGCCCGTTTGGAGACACAGATTGCCCAACTAACTGCCTCTATTGCAGCATTTCACAGTTTTAATAACCGCTCCCGTTCAGAGGGAAATCCATCCCGGCAGCAGCTTTCTCGTTCAGCTACTCCAAATCCTGGAAGGGGAGACCCCTCCATTTGCTGGTACCACAGACGCTATAGTCAACTCCATATATGGAGTTGACGCACATAAATGCTTGCTCCCGTGTGCTTTTAAGCCCCCCATGGCTAATGGTGGCTTACAGGCGGGAAACTAAATGCCCCCTCCTTGGATGCGGCTGCTGGGAGTGAGGGCTCACAACAATCTAGTCGCTTATTTGTATTTGACCGCCTCAACCATACCAAATATCTTGTTGATACTGGTGCTGACATTTCTGTTATTCCGCCTACACCATCAGATCGTCATTTTCATTCTAAGCGGTTTCTATTTGCAGCTAATGGATCACATATACCTACTTACGGTGAACGACTCCTCACCCTTGACTTGGGCTTACGGCGCCAATTCCGGTGGCCCTTCACAGTTGCAGATGTCAGATATCCCATTTTGGGTGCCGACCTACTTGGACATTTTGGCTTACTTATTGATATTAGAAACAAACGCCTAATTGATTCCTCTACTCACTTATGGCAACCAGTCACTGAGGCTGGAGTTACTGACCACTCCTCCATTCATGTCATTGACCCAGCCCATAAATATGCCACCATTCTCCTTGCATTTCCTAATCTCTTGCAGGAGAACCCGACCTTCTGTGATCCTGGTACCGATTTTTCTCATGTGATTGAGACCAAGGGCCCTCCTGTTTCAGCCAAACCTCGTCGACTCCCACCTGATAAGTTGGCCCAGGCTAAGCAAGAATTTCAACACATGGTGGACTTGGGTGTATGCCGCCCCTCTAAAAGTGCATGGTCCAGTCCCCTCCATATGGTCCAAAAAAAAGACGGAACTTGGCGGTCATGCGGGGATTACAGGGCACTCAATGCTGTTACTGTACCGGACAAATACCCAATACCCCACCTCCAGGACTTCAACGCTCAACTGTTTGGTACAATTATCTTTTCAAAGGTGGATTTAGTCCGTGCCTACCACCACATTAAGGTAGCGGAGGAAGACGTCCCCAAAACAGCTGTTGTTACGCCGTTTGGGCTCTTTGAGTTTTTACGTTTGCCATTTGGCTTGAAGAATGCAGCACAGTCATTTCAACGCTACATTCACTCCATCCTTCAGGACTTACCCTTCGTCTATGTCTACCTGGACGACATCTTGGTCGCATCTACCTCAGCTGAGGACCATCAGACTCATTTGCAGCTCTTGTTCCAACGGTTGAGTGCACATGGAATTTGCATCAATGTGGCTAAATGCGTCTTTGGCACGCCAGAAATTTCCTTCCTTGGGTTCCTCATCAACTCACAGGGTATCAGACCTCTTCCGGAACGCGTTGCATTCATTGCTGATTACCCTCTTCCTGATACAGTAGAAGATTTACGCCGTTTCTTAGGCTTACTCAATTTTTATCGTCGCTCATTGCCACAAGCTGCGGTTCTCCAGCAACCCTTGTTTGACCTTTGCCAGAACCCCAGGAAACGTGATCATCGCAAGGTGGAATGGACTGATTGTACAAAACAAATTTTTGACCAACTAAAGCTGGAACTTGCCAATGCCGCACTGCTGGCACATCCGTCTTGTGATCTCCCTATGATTTTGATGGTCGATGCTTCTGATTTTGCAGTGGGAGCTTCTTTGCAACAACTTCGTCACAACACACTTGAACCACTCGGATTTTTCTCCAAAAAATTGTCCTCTGCACAGTGTGCATATAGCACTTATGATCGTGAGCTTCTGGCAGCATATCTTGGCGTACGGTATTTTCGTTTCATGCTTGAGGGTCGCCAATTTTGCATCTACACAGATCATAAACCCCTCATATATGCGTTTGAACAACGGCCAGAGAAGGCCTCACCCCGCCAACTTCGTCACTTGGATTTTATAGGGCAATTTACCACCGACATCAGATATGTTCCAGGTTCTTCAAACATCCCAGCTGATACCTGTTCTAGAGTTGCTGCCATTGATCTCTCTCCTTCAGCCCTACTGCGTGACATAGCCAATGCTCAAGCTACATGCCAGGAACTTCAGCACCTGAAAGCTTCCTCTAACTCCAGCCTCAACCTTCAGGACATGGTGCTTCAGGATGATTTGACGCTTACGTGCGATGTTTCCACTGAATCCCTTCGTCCATTTGTCCCAGATCAATTTCGCAGGCAGCTCTTTGATTCTCTACACTCCTTAGCTCATCCAGGTGTATCTGCTTCTGTTAAGTTGGTGCAGTCCCGTTATTGCTGGCCTTCTCTCAAACGAGATGTCACGCTTTGGGCAAGAACCTGCATCCCATGTCAACGCGCCAAAACCTGGAGACACACATCAAGCAACATTGGCACTTTCCAGCCAGCTGAGGCTAGATTTGCGCACATAAACGTGGACATTGTTGGGCCATTACCAATTTCCCAAGGATTCCGTTACCTACTGACTATTGTGGATCGGTTCTCAAGATGGCCAGAGGCACAACCACTCACTGATATTACATCCAAAACTGTTGCGTTGGCCCTTGTTTCCACATGGATTGCCCGATTTGGGGTTCCCCGTCGGATCACAACAGATAGGGGGAAGCAATTTGACTGCCAGCTTTTCAGAAGCCTTACAACATTGCTAGGAGCCGACCATATTTCAACAACTGCCTACCATCCTGCAGCCAATGGCGCAGTTGAACGGTGGCACCGCAGTTTAAAAGCAGCGCTCAAAGCTCAGCTGTCAGACGACTGGGTTCCCACCTTGCCACTGGTTCTCTTGGGATTACGGTCATACCTTATTCCAGGTTTTGATGTGACACCGGCTGAGATACTCTATGGTGAGCCCATCCGCCTCCCACTTGACTTTCTGGACCGCCCATCAACCTCTCCAGATGTTCCAAGCCTCCTTACCAAGCTGCGGGACCACATTGGCAAGCTTCGACCTATACCGTTCGTCCATCACTCTTCCAAAGCAATATACGTTGATCCTGAGTTGCCGACTGCCTCCCATGTCTTTGTTCGCCAGGATGCTGTCCGTCGCCCACTCCAGGCCACTTATGATGGCCCATTCCCAGTACTCTCCCGCAGTGACAAAGTCTTCAAGATCCGGACCCCTCGGGGCGAACAGACAATCTCTGTAGACAGACTGAAGCCAGCATTTCTACTGCAAACTGATTCAACTATACCTGCTGCTACTCCAAGGAATAGGCCACCAGCCCATGCTCAGTCAGGAACCGGTCTCCATATGCACCTGCTACAGCCACACACCATCGTGTTCAGCGTAAAACAACCTTTATAATGAGGTTTCGTTTTGGGAATTTACGGGTAATTTACCTATGGCAGTGGATTTAGGATGGTCTGAAACTGATTGTGGTATGAACAATTTTCGGAAATTCGAGTTTTAACAATTTTTGACCGAGAACAATTGCTCCATTTTCCTCGAAAATTCGCTAAAAGAAGCTCTGAAGATTTTGTCTGGTTTTCAAAATATTACTCTCTTTGGGTGAGCGCTTTCCTCTACAAATGCCACCATACTCTTGGAAAAATCGTGTCACTATTACCACTAGATGTCTCTTGAACACCTAACGCTGAAATTGTATTTAAATTGAACCTTAAAGAAACCCTTATCTACAGAGGATGGATCAGACGACTCCTTGGACAAGCCAATCAAGATGAAGTCTGAAGGAGACATTCTAGAATGTAGATAATTATTTCCAGGTTCTCTTATCTGTATGTGCAGTGCACATTGGATTTTTGTAGATTCTTCTAGTATTTCTTCTATATCGTAGATTCTTCTGTCACGGTTAATTTTAGCTTTTTGGAAAAGTTTTTGAAATCTTCCTAGATTTTCGTTTTCCCTCTGTGTGAATTTCAATTGTTGCTTGTATGGCAGTTAGCTGTATGCTTCTTGTGGCAGTTAGCAACAAGTTTTAATTATGTAGTGACAATTGATTTTCAGAATATTAGACACATACCAAACAATTCTAGCTGAATCAGTCAGATTTCGTCATATCCGTATATTTTATTGTGTGAATGTCCCCAGAAATGCTCGTTCCTCGAAATGTCTCCTAATTTATCGAAATTTCATGCTAAACTAAGTTGGACTGTTTTGACCAACACCAAACTACCCGCAAACCTTGACTGAAATTGAACCAACGCAAATTATTGAGGTGTTATTGGTGGATTGGGCGTTTGCTTGCACGGTTGTTACTGCTGCTCCGACCCAAATCCCACCTTAGGAACCTCTGGCATATTTTAAAAGCATAGGACCTCCACTATCGCGCCTAGAAACACACTGTTTAATGTTGAAAATAATCAAGGAACACAAAAAAAGTGGAAACTTCTAGGTTTACAGAACATTTCGCCAAATGCATGCATTCAACTTTACCATATACATTTGCCTCCCTGAAACGCTATATTTGGGCTTCTTGACAAATCAAGAACATACAGATGAATTCCAGATTTTGGACCATTCACACAAAATGAATCCAACTTACCAAGTGATAACACTAAACAAGGTGTCTGTCAAGCATGCAGAAATGGGATTTCTTATTAAATGAGAAAAATTGGATAGGTAAGAAAAAATTAAATAAGAACAATTTTCTTTATTCAACAGTTCAAGCCCAATACACGAGTACATCATAAAATCAAAATATATCATTTTAATCGGGGGAGAAAAGTACAAAGCAAATTAAAAAGTGTAAATGACTGGGGACGAGGAGAATAATGTCTTTCACTTGGCAAGAGAGGAATGAAAAAATCAAACACTTGAAGTGTTTGCACACTTCACATCTTCACACAAACACATCTCATTTTGAAGTTCAACCATCATCACAATAATAACATTCGATTATTGAATACATACAGAGGCATTAGCTCTGGGCGTCTGAGGGCCCTGGATTGCGTTCGAACGCTTTTCTGTTGTAAATACGAATTTTAATGGCGGAGTTTGATCGCGTTTGTTCGTCGACATCTTGCACACCTTCAAGATCATCTGAAACAGGAGAATGTTCATTGAATTTGTGGACTTATATGTGGAACGTAGTGAAGAGCGCGAGGAGTGTCAAATTCATATGCGTGGGAAAAGACAACAGGAATGTTCAATTGGGTTCGAAAAATGGACAACTCATTTACGCAAGTTCAGTGGCGGCTACTGATAGGAGCATCAGATTCTGCACCCCCAGCAAATAAACCAAAAATAATAACTAAATTCTCCCATCCCTATTTGAAAAGTGAGTTGGGTAGGTATTGACAGAAAATAGGATTTAACTATTTGAATCGACGCGCGAAACAGCCACCAGGCGACTGACCAATCAGAAGTGCTCATGTCCTCCTCCTTTTTTGTCTCATATTTCCTTAGGACTTCCGCTTGAAAACTTCCGGTTTGAATGTGGCGCCCTGTGGGGTTGAAAGAGAATCAAAACAGAATGACGAAATTCCATGGCAGAGGACAGATTGATGGCGCTTTCAATGCTGTCAATTGAGAAAGATTTGATGAGATCCGTTCAGGATTTTAATAAGAAAGTTATTGATGTTTTTGCAAGCATGAAAGAGAGGCATGCTGATTTTATTTACAAAACCATTCATTGAAGTTACCATTTTGTAGCAGATGAATGGGTATTTTATTTCTGGGTAGACACCCGATTGGTAATATTTTCGTTCCTGGGGTAGACACCCGATCAGTGATATCTTCGTTCCTGGGGTTGATACCCATTGGTGATGGTGATACATATTTTTGTTCCTCGGGTAGATACACGATTAGTGATATCTTCGTTCCTGGGGTTGATACCCATTGGTGTTGGTGATACATATTTTTGTTCCTAGGGTAGATAACGATTAGTGATATCTTCGTCCCAGGGGCAGACACATGATCAGTGATATCTTCGTTCCTGGGGTTGATACCCATTGGTGTTGGTGATACATATTTTTGTTCCTAGGGTAGGTATATACACGATTAGTGATATCTTCGTCCCAGGGGCAGACACATGATCAGTGATATCTTCGTTCCTGGGGTTGATACCCATTGGTGATGGTGATACATATTTTTGTTCCTAGGGCAGACACATGATCAGTGATATCTTCGTTCCTGGGGTTGATACCCATTGGTGATGGTGATACATATTTTTGTTCCTAGGGTAGATACACGATAAGTGATATCTTCGTTCCTGGGGTTGATACCCATGGGTGTTGGTGATACATATTTTTGTTACTAGGGTAGACACACGATTAGTGATATCTTCGTCCCAGGGGCAGACACACGATCAGTGATATCTTCGTTCCTGGGGTGTTATTGCCCATCTCTATACGATAATTTTATTTTATTTCAGTATTCCCCATTATTCAAACACTGGTGGTTGCCGAAGTATTAAGATCCTCTTCCGCCTGACTAAGGCGGGTCAGCGATCCTGTCCATACCGTGGTGCCAAACTCTATAATGATTTGCCGGGGAACATTAGGGATTCTCCATCATTTAAAATTTCAGTGAAAAGAATGTTTGCCTCCAAAGTATTGTAAGCTCTTTTAAATAGAAAAATGATTTTGTATTAGCTATACTAATAGGTACCAGTGTAATCTAGTATTTTCAATATAGTACCCATACAATGGATGTGTGACTCCTCCCCCAAGCAAGAGGTTTTCCTAAAATGGGGGCTTTTCCTAAAATGGGGGGTTTTCCTAACATTCATAAGTTGCATTGTTGGTTATTTTCAAGAGTTGGTAGTAAATGTTATTATTTTAAAATATTCTTTATCATTTATTTGTATAATATTAATATTATCTTAATATCATCTTAATATTATGTTCTTTTGTATCTTTATTGACATGTACCGCAATGCTCTCTACTTTGTATTTTTGTTCTTTTCAATAAACGAATGAAAAAAAAAAAAAAAAATCACCTCCATGATGCCTAACCTCTCCCTTCCCCCATAAATGTTTCCTCTCCTCATCCTCTTTCCTTCCCCTCCCTGGCAAGAGTTGCTTTCACCTCCACGTTGGTTCTTGCTGGGCAGATATAAATTTCAGCTTTAACAATAACATAGATTTATCCCATTTGCATATGGCTGAAATTTGTATTTGGCTGAGAAAAGCACCTCTCCCGTCCCCTTCGCCATAGTCCCGCTTGATCTATGTGCACCCCCTGAGTTTCGGGGCAGGAGCTGCCAGTGCGCAAGTTAATGATTTTTAGTCAAGATTTTGACGAAACTCATACTCAACTACCTGAAAGAGACTTTTCAGTAGAGGACTTCAAATTTTGGTTTATTATCTTCGATAATGAACCTTGGGATTCGCCCAAGAAAAAGAAAAAATTACCCTCCCTCAAAATTTGGGGGTTCACGAATCTGTCATATTAATTACTTATTGCATATATATTGGCAACAATGAATACCTTGCAACGACAGGCACTGCAATAAAGAAGTCATTTTCTCAACGTGTAATGACGGACCGTTTCTTCACTTGATCCTTTTATCCAAAGTTATCCTTTATTTTATAGTTTACCCCAGTTTATCACAGTATGAAGATACCTAGATTCCAAAGATCGAATTAAAAAAAAAAAAATCAGTCCGTCCGCCGTTCGCGGCAATTTGGCCAGTTAGCGTTGAGCAAAAATTGAACAAATTGAATTTGGATGATGAGCTAGAGTCTAGAAATTTTAAACATGGGTCGAGGATGGATGGTAATGCAATATTCACTCGATGTCTTGACTGTAAAGTTGTTTCAACAATACCTATTTGTTTAATTAAATTTGGATGATGATCTAGATCTACCATTTCATGCTCAAAGACGATAATAAACCGTTGTGTCAAGAATTTGCAGAGTTTTTATAGTCGAGTTCTGGATGAAGAACAACATACTTCATTGATAACAACATAGTATAGAGACTGTATAGTTGTTTTACAATTAACAGCCAGTGGACTGTATTTCGTATGTGTGTATAAAAAAAGGAAAAGGTATGATCTATTCAAATTTCTAATAGCAAACAGTTTTCAAATTATAGTTCACAATTAATCGGACGAAACAATATAGATTGGAGATGGAAACGAAACGGCAGCTCACCTGATCTCTCGAAGGGGTTCGATGAGGATGCGCATCCCAAATCCTTCCAGAATTCCGATTGAGGGGCAGGTTGACCGCGGGGGTGGTAAACTCGCGCCCGAACTCTCGACGAAAGAAAAACTGCTGCTATAATGATGAATTTTGTTTTTTAAGAAAAGGTTTAGCGATTCGTAGGGTTCCGCGAGGGATCTCGAGAGCAACTGTCTTGATCCTGCAGTCGCATGAAACAGGGCTGCCAAACGAAACGAAATATCCCATCTCCAATAAAATAATTGTGAACTTTTGTTATTTACGATTCAACATTCCGGCCGCCTTGAAACGACCTGGTTTCAAAAATTTTAACAAGAAAGAAAATAATTCTTATAGGTAGCGAGACTAAATTCTCTTATCTCTCTTATTACAACTAATAGGTTGAATTGGTTTTACAGTGTTCGATATACTAGTTTATATTTGGTACTTGTGGTATAAGTAGAAAATAAATATTATTTGGGAAGGGGAAATCCTATCGCATGGGATTTGGAAAAGGAATAATTAATCTTCACTCCAAGGGGGCGATCATGGAGGCTTAAACAATGAAGGAAGCCCACGGAAAAGGACAACATTTAAACAAAAATATCTACTGTCGAACAAGACGAGGTACCACAAGCACGAATGACAAACATATGATTAGTTGAAGGGTAGTGGGCACAATTTCCGCACAGTTCGAGTGTACGTTCCATGTGCCGTCCTTACTTCGGCGATTCGCACAATGCCATCATTTCCTGGAAATATGTTCGATATTCGGGCCAACTTCCAGTTGCAGGGCGCTAAATTGGGATCCTTCAACAAGACAAGGTCTCCAATTTTCACTTGTTTTCGTCCATTCGGCTCTGATTTGAAGGGTACCTAAGTATTCGCTTTGCCAGCGGTTCCAAAATGACGCTACAAATTGTTGGAGTAGTTTCCATCTACGGGTGAGGTCCATCGAGGCGTTGAGAGGTTCATCGAGAATGTATGCTGGCCGCTGCATCAAAAAATGCCCAGGAGTCAATGCTTGCATGTCATTGGGGTCGGTACTTACGGGGGTAATCGGTCTCGAGTTCACCACCGCTTCAATTTGCGTGAGGACGGTATAAAATTCTTCGTACGTAAGTTTTTGATCGCCCACAACTTTTGACAGGTGTTTTTTAACGCTTTTGATTCCGGCTTCAGCAAGTCCGTTCAAGTGAGGGCTCCCAGGAGCATTCAGCTTCCATGTAATTCCCTTGACAGTCAATTCCCTTTCAACACGATCATTGTGATGTTTTGAACGAACTACGTCAGCCCAACCTTCCAATTTGCGTCTTGCGCCGACAAAATTCGTACCACAATCGGAATGAATCTCTACTACGCTACCTCTACGTGCAATGAATCGCCTCAAGGCAGCAATAAAGGCATCAGAAGTCAGATCTGAGACTAATTCCAAATGAATGGCCTTGGTACTGAAGCACACAAACAGGGAAATATATGCTTTATGCACTTTGGCCTTGCGGATATTTGCCATAGTTAACAGGAAAGGACCACCATAGTCAACAGCGCAACGATGAAACGGGCTTATAGGTTCCAATCTTGATGATGGAAGTTCACCCATCAAGTGATCCGACTCCTTTGGTTTAGCCCGAAAACAAGTTAAACAACGAGATAAACGATGACGGATGATTTCCCTTGAATTTAAAATCCAGAATTCAGCTTGAATTACGGAATGCAGTTGGAGAGGCCCCGCGTGAAGGTACATTAGATGATAATGATCGATTACTAGAGCTGTAAAATGATGACCTTTGGGTAAAAGCATAGGGTGCTTCCGACCTTCAGAAATATTCGCATTATTTAATCGCCCCCCAACTCTGATTATTGAATCCGAATCAAGATATGGATTTAATTTTCTCAATTTGGAAGGGATTAGCTTTCCACTTTCTAATAATTTTATTTCTTTGTCAAAGGAGAGTTTCTGCACGAGGAACACTAATCGGGTCGTTGCTGCCCTCAATTCTTTGCTGGTTGGGTTACCTACCTGTCAGGAGCGCAACTACGATAATATTATGATCAGCTGGTAGTCGCTCCTTGACAACGACCAAACAACCGACGTGGTCCACACATGTCATCAGACGACAGATGTTGAACAAACGACATTCGAGTGATAGACTTTCGAACATTCATCTTGTATTATCATCAAGCATTTTTGAATAAACAGTTATGTATTATATTATTATTTACTAACAATCTTACATGATGCCGAAACCAAAAACGAGAAGAAAATCATCATTTGATCAAGACGGTGTTGAAGAACATGAAAACCCCACCAGGAAAGAGACCGTAAGTCTTGAACGTCACATCGGAGTAAGTGCCAAACCACCCAAGCCTTTGATTATAGATCCTAGTTCTAATATGAGCCAAAAGTGGAAAAATTGGCTACGCAACTTCGAGTGGTACGCTACCGCCTCCTACCTTTACGATAAGCCGCCTAAAGTGCAGGTTGCCACATTCATGATGGCTTTAGGTGAGGATGCCATAGAAATTTTTGAAATATTTGCGTTAACTGTAGAGGAAGAAAATGATATTTCCGTAATTAAAAAACAATTCGCCGGTTATTTCGTTAAAAAATCAAATGTAATCTACGAAAGGTACATATTTAACTCTGTCACACAAGAGAAAGGCCAGAATTTTGACGAATTTCTTACCAAAATATTGAATAAAGCCATAAATTGTGATTTCCGCGACATGAAAGAAGAATTAGTTCGCGACAGAATCGTTATAGGAATAAATGATGATCGGGTACGAGAAAAACTGTTGATAGAAGAAAACTTAACATTTGACGGAGCAGTGAAGATTTGTCGTTGTGCGGAGGAAACAAAGAAACAATTAGTGGGTATGTCTTCAAAACAAAATTCTACATCGTACGAGGTTGATCAATTATCTCAAAAACGAGCGCACAATAATAAAAACTTAAACGACTCCCCATTCCTCTGTTATAGATGCGATCAAACCCACGGTAGAAGAGCATGTCCTGCATTCCAGAAAAAATGTTCTAAATGCTTTAAATTGGGTCACTTTCCCCAATGCTGTAGAACTGCAAAAAGAATTAACATGGTGGGCGAGGTTTCAGAAAACGGCAATCCTATCAACGTAGACGTAGACTATATAAAAAACTCCGACGCAAATAATATTTTCAGAATTAATTGCTTGTCAAATCCTGAAAATCACTGTGATAACTGGATAGAAATTTTAGCTCTCCCCAACAACATAAAAGTTAATTTCAAATTAGATACCGGTGCGCAGTGCAACATCATTAATTCTGACATTGCTGCTAAATGTAAAATTCGCGTAATGCAGTCTCCAGTTTGCAACGTAATTTCGTATTCGAATAACAAAGTGGACGTACTCGGCGAATGCTTTGTCAATGTTACTACAAGAAAAAACATCACTCGTAGCATCAAATTCATCGTGTTGCCCAACAATTTTCAGCCAATACTGGGAGCAGATACTTGTGAAGAGTTGGGTTTCATAAAACGAATAGAAACAGCGGAAGTCGAGACATTTGATAGCCAAATATTTGACGGCATTGGTTGCTTAAAAGATTTCGAGTACGACATAGATTTGATTCCCAATCCTAAATTTAGGATATATCCCGCTAGAAGAATTCCCTTCGCGATAAGAGACGAGGTTAAAAAGGAGATAGATCATATGGTAAAGTCAGGAATAATCAAACAAGTCACAGTTCCTACTCCAAACGTTTCTCCAATGATCGTAGTGAGACAAAAAAACAAAATTCGAATTTGCCTCGACCCTACGGACTTGAACAAAAATATCCTAAGACGACACTATCCATTAACGACATTTGAAGAAATAGCACCAAGACTTTGCAGTTCATCGTGGTTTACATTATTGGACTGCAAACGAGGTTTTTGGCAGATCAGAGTGACTGATCGAACATCCAAATACTTCACCTTTTCTACACCTTGGGGTAGATACTCCTATCTCAGGTTACCTTTCGGTATTATTTCTGCTCCAGAAGTATTTCAATTTGTCATGTCCAATTTGATTAACGATCTCGAAGGCGTAGAATGTTCAATGGATGACATTCTAGTTCATGGAAACAGCAAAGAGGATCTAATAACTAAAACGAAAAGAGTAATGCAACGTTTAGAAGAAGCTGGTCTCAAACTCAATAAGGAAAAGTCTATTTTTGAAAAACAAGAAATAAAATTTTTAGGCCATATAATCTCTAAAGATGGCATATCACCTGATCCCCAGAAAATAGAAACTATATCAAAATTGAAAACTCCAAAAAATCTGGTAGAACTACAACGACTTCTTGGTATGGTAACATATCTTAGAAAATTCATTCCAAACCTCGCCGAGTTAACGGATCCTCTACGTCATCTTCTGTGCAAGTCAAATGAATGGATATGGGATCATAGTCAGGAGCAAGCATTCCAAAGAATCAAGACTACATTACAAAACCCTCCTGTCCTGAGATACTTCAACCCCAACCACCCAATTACATTGTCGGTTGATGCTAGCAGTTCAGCTGTGGGAGCAGTCTTACTTCAAAATGATCAACCTGTCGCCTACTCAGCCAAAGCATTGACAGCCACTCAAATTAATTATAGCCAACTTGAGAAAGAAGCACTGGCTATCTCAATAGCTTGCAAAAAATTCCATGACTATGTTTGGGGTTGTCTAGATTTGACCATCGAATCGGACCATAAACCACTGGAATCCATTTTCAAAAAATCCCTTGAGGACGCCCCTCTTCGATTGAAACGCATTATGCTGGAAATTATCCCATACAATCCGAAAGTAGTGTACAAAAAAGGCTCACAACTATATGTAGCAGATACCCTCAGTCGGGACTGTTCACTTGAAATGGACAGTAACGATAACGGAAATGAACTGTCACTATATGTCGATTTAGTAGTACCCATGACTCCTGAGCGCCTGACTGAAGCACAGCAAATGACGCATGAAGAGAATGAGCTACAGATACTTAAAGAAACAATTCTTACAGGTTGGCCAAATAACAAATCAAACATCAACGATTCAATTGTGAAGTACTGGAGCTACAGGGATCAGTTATCAGTTCATGAAAATTTAATATTTAAAGACGACAGAGTATTAATACCAACAAAAATGAGAAGCCTAGTGCTCAAACAAATACACTTGGGGCACAAAGGTCTGGAGGCATCCCTCAAAACCGGTAGAGACCACGTATTCTGGCCAGGAATGAACAAAGATATTGAAAACTTTGTGAGAAACTGCACAACATGCATGAAACATCAGAAGGACAACACTCAAGATACAATAAATCTTCAAGAAATCCCATCCAGACCGTGGCAAATAGTTGGATCTGATTTTTGCCAATTAAATGGGATAACATTCTTAGTAACAGCTGATGCATACTCTGGATTCTATGACGTCGCTGAAGTAAAAACAGCGAATTCCTCAATCACCGTCATCGAGCTGAAGAGATTATTTGCGACACATGGGATTCCAGATGTCTTATGTACAGATGGTGGCACTCCCTTCATTTCAAGGGAGTTTAAAGACTTTGAAAAATCATGGGGTTTTCAACATCGGATTTCAAGCCCTCACTTTGCAAGATCCAATGGACTAGCGGAACGCTATGTGCAAGAAGCTAAATTACTGTTGAAAAAGTGTTTATCTGAAGGAACAGATCCTTACATCGCACTTCTCCACCAACGAAACACGCCCCGCAGCAACATTGGCTCACCAGCTCAGCGGTTAATGAGCAGAAGGACCAAAACACTAATTCCTACATGTGAAGCACTTCTCTTGCCCAAAGTTGTCACCAACGTAACCGAATTCCTGAAAACGCAGAAAGAGAAAGAAAAGGTCTACAGTGATCGCAACAAAAATGCACCGGTGAACTTTAATGTTGGCGACAGAGTTCTTCTGCGCCTATCTCAGAGAAACTGGCAGCCAGTCGTTATAATTGAGAAATTAAGTGAACCAAGATCCTACGTCGTAGAAGACCATGATGGCAGACAATTCAGAAGGAATTCTTGGTACCTGAAACCATACAGGTCCAACGCTTGATTCTCTGAAGAAGGGAGATGTCAGGAGCGCAACTACGATAATATTATGATCAGCTGGTAGTCGCTCCTTGACAACGACCAAACAACCGACGTGGTCCACACATGTCATCAGACGACAGATGTTGAACAAACGACATTCGAGTGATAGACTTTCGAACATTCATCTTGTATTATCATCAAGCATTTTTGAATAAACAGTTATGTATTATATTATTATTTACTAACAATCTTACACTACCCAAAAGGGGTTGGTTTTTCGATTGCGTAGGTGGTGGATGTAGCGTAACCAGTATGCTGTGTGACGCTTCAATTTAACTAGTGACGAATATCTAGTGATCCAACTATAATCAGGCGATCTTGACAAGCCAACTTGCAATGTTGTTAGCTTCGATTCCTCCTTTCCTACTGGATTGTTTATAATATCTGGGCATACAGGCCAATTTTCCGGACCTTTACATAACCACTTAGGACCTGTCACCCATGATTTTTCGGCAAGAAACTGTTTTGGTAACGCCCCCCTAGATCCCAAATCACTTGGATTTGAACATGTTGGTACGTATCGAAAGATGTTTGGCGAGATTTTCTCGTGAATCTGACTTACACGATTCGCAATGAACGTTTTCCATCGGTGTGGGGACGATTTAATCCACTGGAGAGCAACCATGGAATCACACCAAGCTGTTGTCGAATGAACGGTACAATGGTGTTTCAAGATTTCATTTGCGTAATACAATAAATCAGCCAACAATACGGCTCCACAGAGTTCTAATCTGGGCAATGTTACTCGTTTTAGGGGGGCTACTTTTGATTTTGCGATGAGTAGTGATGATGAAATTACACCAAACTCATCAATAATACGTAAATACACTAGTCCAGCGTACCCCTTCTCCGAGCTGTCGGAAAATCCGTGAATTTGTACCTCCACAGCATGGTCTAAATTTATACATCTGGGTATTCGAAAAGATATTGTTCAAAGAGGAGCCATTCGTAGTTTTCATCGAACAATCGAAAACTACGCGAAACCGAGTAAATGATTCATCATTACGATAAATACAATGATGAGGCACATAATACTTTTCACCGCGAGGTGGGGAAGGCGCTACGATCATATGCCCTTGAGAAATATAATCGGCCATAAATTCATTATAGCGTTGCCTCATTATTCTGCTTTTACCAAGGCGGTTTTCCAATGAGTGAAAACGTCTCAACGCCAAGGCATAGCTTTCTCCCAGTACAGGATTTTGCAAACTAAATGGAAGTCTCACGATGTATCTACCATCACGTCTGGAAACTGTCTTTCTATAATACAATTCACACTCCAATTCCTCCTTACTGAGAATTTTACGATTGGGAGTGTCCTCAATTTCCCAAAATTTACGAATGGTAGCGTCGATGTTTGAGTCAAACGATGTACACATGACGTTTATTGATCGATCTTCCAAATGATCAATTCTACCCACCAAGCAATAACCAAATATTGTGTTGAATACGTCTCGGGCTCCAGATGGCCCAGGTATTGGAGCGCTAGTCACGATTTGGGCATACCATTCGGCACCTAAAAGCACATCTACCTTCTGATCGGAGTAAAACAATGGGTCGGCAAGCATCAATCCGCTAACGTGAGGCCAGTTTATAGTTTTCGTCGACAACTTTGGGCACTGTGCTATATTTTCCACGACAAGGGCTCGAACAACAATTTTGTGAGGTGGAACTCTCGACTTGACTTCGAAACTCACAATACCATTCGATACGCCTGCCTTACTTTGACCAAACCCAAAAATTGGTGTACGATGGCTATCGTGATTAAGACCCAATCGGTCGACACAAGCTTGTGTTATAAAAGTGCCCTGGCTTGCAGAATCAATCAAAATTTTTACCATTTGATCAATCCCTGTCTTATCGGCCACTAAAGCGCTCGCGGTAGCTAACATAACTACGCTATAACTTGACTTATAATTTGTCTGTAACGCCTGTAGGTTGTGGGGACAATTGATTGGTTCAATGAAGTACTCGTACAAGGATCTATACTATTTGCTGATGTACTTTCGACTTGAAGTTGATGTCCTTTAGTGTCATAGTGCTTCTTAAAACATAATAAATCATTATGAGGCAAATTACAAAAACTACATGTTGATGCGGAACAGTCTTTCAACAAATGGTGGGAAAAACAAATCAGGCACAAATGTTTATATTTCACAAATTTCAAACGAGCATTGACAGGCAGTTTACTGAATTTTGGACACGTTTCTAGTTTATGATTTTTCTTACATGGACAAGATGGAGTATCGTTATCAGTAGTGACCAAAGCAGTAGTTCCTGAGCTCGAGGAGGATTTTAATTTGCTCGATTTTTGTTGAAACTTATTTGATTCCGAAGTCGAATTCGGACTCGAAGCCTCCAAGATGCGAATTTCATTTGCTATGAATTTTTCAAAATCCTTCAATTCAGGTAATACAAGTTGTAATGCATGAATTTCCCAGCGTTCCCGAAGTGGGGGTGTCAATTTGCGTCTCAATACAAATAATAACGGTACACACCATTCGTTGGTAGGGTGTCCTAACGCTTTCAGAGCACCTAAATGTTGTTCGAGCGTAGCACTGAATTTTCGAAGTTGTGCCAATGACCGTGAAACAATAGGCATATCGAAGAGAGACTCGAGATATGCGTTAGTCAATCTATTTGTATCGTGGTATCTAGCAACAAGGCTTTCCCAGGCAACTGCGTAATTTGATGACGTGATTTGGAGTGAGGAGATGACCGCGAGCGGTTCACCGCGTAATGCCGATTTCAAATACATGAATTTTTGAATATCCGATATGTTCTTCTGGACATGAACAGTATTCAAAAAGAAATCATAAAACGGCTCCTTGATTCCAAACTTAACTGGAAATACCACATTGAAAAAAAGAATCAGGAACTAAAAATCAAGTTCAGAAAGATGTACTGGATGATGGGAAGGAACTCCCATCTCTCACTACACAATAAATTACTCATATATAAACAGATACTGCGCCCCATCTGGACCTATGGGATACAGCTCTGGGGTTGTGCGAAAAAATCAAATATTAAAACAATCCAAACCCGACAAAATATAATATTGAGAAGTATAGTACGGGCCCCCTGGTTCATGCGGAATGATGATATTCATCGAGACTTGAGGGTAGAAACGGTCACCGAAATTATCGCCAAATATGCAAGGAAGCACGAACATCGCCTCCACAAACACGAGAACCTGGAGATGCTCAACGTTTTAAACAACGAAGGAGAGCTTCGGCGACTCAAGAGAAATAAACCTCTGGACCTAATTGTGCTGTGCAAATAGTGCAAGTGTAATCCAGTGTTTTTAACTGTTCTTGATACAAGTATGGGCCAGGTTTTGCTGTAAACCTCCACCCCCCCTAGTGAGCTTATCATGAAATGAAATATTGCTAGATGAATTGTACTATGTTTCAGTTGCAATAAATAAATCACGAAAAAAAAAAAAATAAAAATAAAAAAATAAAACGGCTGCCATTCTAGAATATCCCCTCCAAATTCAATCAATTTCATTTTCGGAAGCGACACTGAAATCGATGGGTTTTCAGTCGTTGATTAGGATAGTCTGGGAATCTGGGCAGAACTAGCACCTTCACTTGCCTTTTCGGGAAAGCTGGTCATCAAAATTGCTTTAATGTTATAAAATTTTGATTCGTAATCATGAAATTCAGAAATCAAGTCCTCGGAAACCGGAGGAACCTGTTTAGCATTTAACGAAACTATTTTTGTTATTACCTGATTGTACGATAGTCTCGGGATTATTCACAAAACAATTGCGTCGGTAAATCGGTAGTTTATTTGGAAAATACAACTGGAAAAATATAGGAAATTTGGGAGCACGAAGTTATACTGGTAAAGCGATTAGACTGACTGAGAAACAGGTGTTCGGGTGGGGAGACAAGATGGCGGTCACATCACGACATTAATATTCGTAAGTATCCATAAGGTAATTCATCTGTTGCCCTTTCTCTCAGCATGCTACCCCAACTGGCATTTATAATTTGGTAAATAATATTCGGAAATTATTGTGTGTCGGGGAAATCGTGTAATTGTCTTTATTCGGTAAATATTCGCAAGTGAAGGTACGTGTTATGGAGTCGGTGTGTAGGAATTTCGGTATGGAGGAAGTTGTGTGGAGTGAGCTGAAGAAACTGGAAAATATAGGAAGAAGACGCTAGTAGCGGGAATAATGGGAACTAGGGCTGAGGTCTCCAGAGGTGAGCTCTGGGGCCGAACACTGATCAAATTCAGAGAATAAATCATCAAGTTTTACAGTTGATGCTCTCAATAAATTGCGTTTTCTGTTGTCTTTCGGATTTTTCTCACAATCATCCGCTATCTTTTGGATCGTCTCCAATTTTTGAGCCAAAAGGTTCTTTCTAAAATTCGTTTCATCTAGGAGAGGCATGATGAATTTAAATGAATGAAGAATTTGCCTTGCTCGAAAAAGTGCCTACTCACTCGCAAAAGAAGAAAGAGAAACTATTTTTTCCCTACAACTCAAGTTGGCAACAGTGAGGACATCAACAACGGATAATGGAAAACAAGGAGAAGTTCACCTATAAATTGGAATCTGCTATAAACATCCTATAACAATCAAAGATAAGGATGTTCGATGGCTCAACATTCACTTGAAACAAGATTGAACACGATTCCGATGATGTGGCTACTTTTAGACCCGAAAAGCCGACAATCAATTCAACCTCTTCAATTATAATTCGACCTTTTCTTATAACCAATTCAACCTTTTATTTGTAATAATTAGCTCAAAATTACTAATCCGGCTCGACAAAGGCCAAAACTTGCGATGTATAGTTGTTTTACAATTAACAGCCAGTGGACTGTATTTCGTATGTGTGTATAAAAAAAGGAAAAGGTATGATCTATTCAAATTTCTAATAGCAAACAGTTTTCAAATTATAGTTCACAATTAATCGGACGAAACAATATAGATTGGAGATGGAAACGAAACGGCAGCTCACCTGATCTCTCGAAGGGGTTCGATGAGGATGCGCATCCCAAATCCTTCCAGAATTCCGATTGAGGGGCAGGTTGACCGCGGGGGTGGTAAACTCGCGCCCGAACTCTCGACGAAAGAAAAACTGCTACTATAATGATGAATTTGGTTTTTTAAGAAAAGGTTTAGCGATTCGTAGGGTTCCGCGAGGGATCTCGAGAGCAACTGTCTTGATCCTGCAGTCGCATGAAACAGGGCTGCCAAACGAAACGAAATATCCCATCTCCAATAAAATAATTGTGAACTTTTGTTATTTACGATTCAACAGAGACCATGATAATGCAATCAACCAAAGATGGACAATCTTACCAACTAGATGTACAGTGTACGTGAACACTTCAGTCGCATATTGTGGTCCAAGTTTTTCTTGAGTCTGCAAAAAAAAAAAAAAGAAAAAAAAAGATGAATAAGGTTCATTGATATGAAAAATCAGAATACATTCACAAGAGTTGATTAGGTACATATATGTTTGTACAGGTGAGAGAACCACCCTCAGATAGTATTAACACACAGGGAAGTTGAAATTCGAGAGGAGTGACATTGGGTCATATCGTGGTGCTACACCAATATTCTGCCAGCCCAAACAGAGGAGTAGGCTTCATAGTAACCCCTCGAGCTCATTCAACCTCAGTGGAGGCTCTGGCCAGGATGGGGTGGGTAGGCGATAGTTGGAAGACATATCCGTGGATTGTCTAATATAATAATAAGTAACCCATTTTTTGATAGTATAGGTATGGTAGTATAGGCCTGTTTTCGTTCGGCAAAGAGAGGGAAAGAATGTAATTCCAGCAGCATTGGAAAGTTTCCTCAACGCGTTCCGAAAACTGATAATTCTGAAACTGATGAAAAGAAAACCAGTACCCAAGACTTGCCTTGAGGAGGCGACTGCAGTCTCCCTCCCTATCTTTTCCTAAAATAGTCAGGTAACCCATATATAGGGGGCCCTTATGTACTGAATGGCTGCTGAGTTCCCCAGTTCAATGGGGGGTTAGGCAATATGCCCAGCCAGAAGGATATCCAGTCAGTGCTTCCACAGAACCGAATATCCCCAGAGCGGTTGAACAAAAAGATCGAGAACAGGGGGTCAACTTCCATCACTACCATCCTCCTAAGCTTCACCACTCATGTGACCAGCCAACATTCGGATTTTTAGGCCTTCGTTGAAATTTAAATTGTTATAGCAAAAAGGAATAGGGGTGTTCTGCAGGGCGGCAAGGAGTTTTAAATCAAAGGCTATAACTGCTTGGGGGAGCGCTAGGCAAATATTAGTAAAGGGAAAAAGTCAAAAATGGGACCCCATGAGCCGTATTGAGGACGCACTCGTAGATTCTGTTCTACTGTACAACGCAGAGATTTGGAGCCTCAGGTACTTTGATGAAATAGAAACAGTCCAGACCAAATGCATAAAAAGCGCCCTGAGGTTGCCCCTGGGTACATGATCCGAATTGAGGTGGGCCGAGACAGATTGTGCGTCAAGGTATTTGACCGGATACTGGGCTGGCTGATTGAAATTTTAAAAATGCCTCCCAATAGGTTTCCAAAGGTTTGCTTCAACCAACTTGTAGCCACGCTGAATAGAGGAACGAGCAGGAGCAAATACAATTGGGCCGCACAAGTCAAAGAGATCATGCGCAGTATTGGTTTATTCGTCGTCATTCCTGTCACTTACTGTTTGGGTTTGTAATTAGCAAATAAGAGATTTTCTCGGGTTGGGAAGCGAATCATCTTACATGAACATGATGAGAGTCTCCAACTCTTTGTAAGCCAACAACATGGCTGCCTACATTTTGATGAAGGGCAAAACATCATTTCTGTCATAGTCATTCCTGTCACGTGAGAGGAGCTGACGTGGTGTGACAGGAATGACGTTTTCAGGTACATTTTCACTTTGGTCATTGCTATCATGAGAAAAGTGTATAATATGTATTATATTATAATGAACTTTTCTAACAATTAGCATTCACGTTCCAGTTAGTTCTAGTCCACCTCAGAAGTGTAAGGTACCATTGAATTTAATTTTTGACGCTCGGCCTGAGCTTAGCTACTTCATCCCCTCCTCTCTTCTTGTCTTTTGTGGTCACACAAACTGTCTTGTGGCTCTCCAAGATGTGTTACCTCAGCCCAACGATTAATTTATGCTACGTAATCTACCTCGGTTATCGATTTTTTGGAACCAGCCCGTAGTGATCTATACAGAAGGGTCCACACCGGCCGATCGATGTTTGGCACGTGTAGCCGGCTTAGCATTACGGCTGAAGGTCCTTGAGAAAGGAGGTTTTTTCCCTCACAGAGAGGGCGTGAAATAATCAAGTCATTATGTGGGTCGATTGGTGCGCTAACTATTTATAGTGAGAATCATCCAATATCGCTAAGAAATTAAGAATTTGAGACAACAATTACGTTTAGTTCTAGAACGGGAATACTTGACTCACCTGAAGAGCCAAATTGACAGTGCGCAACACAGCAGAACCCAGGCCTCTGAGGATGATTTCGTCCGCATCCGTAGTTTCTAATAGCTTGATAACGGAGGCTAGTTGTCCCTAGAAAATTGGAGAGTAAAATTTAATAAATAGTAAGAAAAATAAAATAAAATAATTTTCTAAACAATCGAGGTCTACAACCATACACCATAGTAGGTGTAGGTAAATATTGTTAAGTAGATTGTAGATTATGTATTATGGACTAAGTAGATTCTGTATTATGGAGATGAACTAACAACTGACATGATTAAAATATGAAGTCGAGGAGCCATGCATAATTATAGTCCGAAGACCGTCTAATAGAGTTCGCTTCAAAATCCATCCTTCCAACAAACAAACAAAAAAATCACATAATATGTGACATAATTTTTGTAGGGTAGCTTGGCAGCTAAGAGTGGGAGCTATGAAAGAATGTGGACTTTGGGAAAATATAATCTTTCTTCTTTTTTTATCTTTCATAGCTCTCACTCTTAGCTGCCAAGCTACCCTACAAAAATTAACTATTCTAATATCACAGTTTCTTAACATAATAGGTCAGTATTGTATACAATAACACTGTGACGGGACTTTTATAGATTCAGTAACACTCCAAGGAAAGAATTAGAGAACTACTTCGTGGCGAGCCTGTTCGCGCTAGTACTTCTATTCGTCGTTTTCGTCATATCAATTGTCATTGGTAAGCAACTTTACGTAACATACGCCGAAGAAGTTAACAATTTTTTCGGTAGATGAGTAAAGTATGGATATCCTTGAAACAAGTGTCTCGCTTATACATCAAACCATAGTTCATGTATGTCTTTACTTTCCAGTTAATCAACCAAATTTATTCAAGAATATATATATATATATATTTTTTTTTTCCTTTAAAACATTCTTTATTACACCAAGTTTACAACTTATTAGCAATTTAATTTTGATCTTATTTACTACGTGTAGCAATCGAAACAAGATACAGAACTTGTTAATTGTTGAGTCAGATAACTGTTGAACTATTCATTACTTCACATTCACTGTGTTAGTTCGTGAGGCTTCCTTCTTTTCAATCTTCTCAGTAGGTCACTTACATCCAGCAAATGGACAGCTTCGATGTTGACATGACCCCTTAGTCGCTCTTGGTGGGCGATGGCAATTTTCTTGATAGTTTCATCGATAGATTCCACCTCTAGATCATGGTGAAGTCTATCATTCTGAATGTACCAGGGTGCATTAACTATGCTCCTGAGCACACTGTTTTGAAAGAGCTGAATAATTTTCCGATTGCTCTGAGCTGTGCAGCCCCACAGCTGCGCTCCATAAGTCCATACTGGTTTTAGGACTTGGTTGTACAGGGTTAGTTTATTTTGCACAGACAGTTTTGATCGCCTGCCCATTAACCACGACATTTTTCTGAGTTTAAGAGTCAGTTCGGTTTTTTTCTTCTTTACGTGCGATTTCCATCGCAGCTTCGCATCTAACGTCATCCCAAGATATTTCGCTTCGTTGGCGTAAGGGATGACTTTGCCATTGAGGTAAGCGGGCAAGTAGCTGATTTTGCGGTTCGTGAAATTAACATGGACCGACTTTGCCTCATTCATCCGTATTCTCCATTTAGCAGTCCATTTTTGGATTTGTGTAATAGATTGGTTGAGCTTGCCCATAGAAGCGTCAATGCTCTCCCCCACAGCTAACACTGCGGTATCATCTGCAAAAGTGGCGGTTGTATTACTACTGATTTCAGGTAGGTCACTGGTGTAGAGTAGGTACAGGAGTGGGCCAAGTACACTACCCTGAGGTACACCAGCACCAATTGGTTTAGGTTCGGAGTAGGCGTCATCAAGTTTAACGCGGAAGTAGCGGTCAGTAAGGTATGACTCTAACAGCTCGGCATATTGCGATGGTAGTGATTTTCTCAGTTTATACTTTAGGCCATCATGCCACACTTTGTCAAACGCTTGGGTAACGTCGAGAAAGATGGCAGAGCAGACCTTTTTCTCTTCAAGCGCTTGCTCTATTATGCTGGTAATTCTGTGAACTTGGTCTATTGTTGAGTGCTTTTGTCTGAATCCAAACTGGTGGTTAGGTATTAATTGACGTTCTTCAATGAGCGGAATGAGCCTTTTATGAAGCAGTTTTTCAAATAACTTGGACAATACTGGCAACAGGGAAACCGGTCTGTACGATGTGCATTCCACAGGCGGTTTTCCTGGTTTTGGAATCATAATAACCTCGGCTATCTTCCAAAGCTGGGGTACGTATTTCAGGCGAAGCGTAGCATTGATTATTTTTGTAATTTTGATTATGGCTTTTCGGGGTAGTTGCTTTAGGATTTGTCCTGTGATCAGGTCATATCCTGGTGCTTTCTTTGTATTAACTTCAACCTTTATTGTATTTTCCACCTCCTTGATTGTAACTGGTGGAATTGTGATGTAAGGTTCTACTGGAGTTGTGTACTCCAGTTGTTCACCTGATACGGTCCATGTTGTGTTATGCTGCCCAGGTCTTTGGATACAGAATGTTCGATGAAATTGAAAGGGTTCAATTGTATTTCATCCGAAAATTGTTCTGGCTGCCGGACCGAGCACCGCGTTACATCTTGTACTTGGAAACAGGTTTGGCCCCATTGTTTCTGCACTGCCTGAAGTTGCACCTTGAATACCTCCAAAAAGTTTTTAAAATGCCTGACCACAGATTCCCGAAAATAGTGGCAACGGCGGCAGCCCAAACGGACACCACCGGTTTCGCGGACATCAGGGAGCTTGGGGCAAAATACGGTGTGGACTTGAGGATTGAAAACCTAAGCAACAACACAATTAAGGATCTCATACAAAGTATAAGCGTTGATTGGAAGCGGAATTGGATGGAAAGAGCTGCTAATACTACTCACTACCTCCTGTACCGATGTCTCAACCACGATGTAGTATGCGCCGATATGAACCAAGACGTTGGGTTGGGATTAACCAGATGGGTAATTAAACTCCGTTCAGAATTGTTAACCCTTAACTACCAACCCTGCATAGAGGGAAGAATAGAATTATGTTCGATGTGCAACCGCATGGAAGCCGAGGACATATGTCATTTTGTCGCGCAATGCCCTGTGTTGAGTGAATTTCGAACCAGATGGTTCGGAATGGCAGTATTTTCTAGAGACCTCCTAATACAGATGTTGAATGAAAGGGAACATTGGCCTAAGCTAGCTGGGTACTGTAGTACTGCTTGGAAATACAGGAAAATATTAATTCGAGAATTTAACTACAACTAATTTATAATATGTGGGTACATGACACAAAAATATTACGAGTTATAATACGTATAATGTTAAATTAATAATATAAATTATGTATTATGTTAAATATGTATAATATGTATGTATAATATGTTAAATATAAAATAACCATGCCATCAGATTATAAAATTATCTAACCTGGGAAGGAATGTAAAATAAAATAAATAAGTAAATAATAATTAAGTAAAATATGATAATAAAAACAGTTTTGTAGCGGTACATTAGTGTCCACATTTGTTAATTAGATAAATCGACTCCAAAGGCGGACGGCCTAACCGGCCATGCCTTAACAGCCTGTTGCTGAATTCAGAGTGTATGATAATCAAATAATTTCTTGTTTGGTTGAATAACACCACTTCAGATTCATTTTGTATCTTGTATTTTGTGCATGTCAACCATTACTGTTGTTCATTTGTTGTATTATTATTTTGAGAATAAAGGCTTTTATCTATCTATCTATCTATCTTGTTCACCTGATACAGGGGAGTTAGGCATAAAAATGTTTGATAGATAAGTTGCAAAAACATCAGCCTTGCTCTGGTTGTCTTTAACCCATGATCCATTCTGGTCCTTGATTGGAGATGCTTGGATGATCGGCCTTTTTAAATATTTTGTTGCTTTCCACAGCGAATAGTCAGTGTGTTGGTCACTGGTTAGTTCACTAAGGTACTGCTCAGTTGACTCATTTTCTATTAGTTGTGTTAAATCTCGTAGTTCTTGGGCGAGTCTATACCACTCTCTCTTGTAGGCTGGTGCCCGACTTGTCTGCCATCGCTTCCTCGCTCGCCTTTTTTCAGAAATGATTTCTATTATCTCACGGGGAAAGTTGATCCCTCTGATTTTTCTTCGCATTACTGGAGTATTATTCCATGCTGCATCATGAATCATCATAACCAGATTGAACACTTCACGATCAATGTCCTCTGTTGCTTCCAATGGGGCATGCAGGTTGATATTTTTGGCAAGCTGAATTTTGAAACCGTTCCAGTCAGTTTTTTTGTTGACCAGCACAGGATTGTATGGAATTTGTATTACCCGCTCACTTAGTGTCAGTATTACAGGGGAGTGGTCGGAGCTTAGATCTTCATTCTCTTCAACCAGTATATAGTTTGCCGAAATGTTTTTGACTATGAAGAAATCTAATAAATCTGGAACCTTGTTTATGTCTGTTGGACAGTAAGTTGGCTTGCCTGTCGAATGTACTTGACATCGATTGGTCTGTATGGCTTGGTACAGTTCCCTGCCCTTTTTGGTTATCAGTCTTGAGCCCCAGAAGGAGTGCTTCGCGTTGAAGTCTCCACCAAGTACAAACCGATTTCCCAATTGATTGAAGATTTCTGTGTATTCCCCTTCTCCTAGCTGGTACCGTGGCGGGCAGTATATGCTCGCAACTACCAGAGGAAAAGAATGGGTTTTTATAGTAATTGCTGTTACTTGGAGTTTTTCTGTTCCCAAACTCAGGTTTTCGTAGTGGCTTAAATTTTCCCTTATGATTACGGCGCTACCACCCCTAGCATTATTACTTGGGTGGTAGGTGTGGTAACATTTAAATCCCTGCAGTTTACAATTGGATTCTCGAGTGAAATGAGTCTCTGAAATGAGACAAACATCTATGTTATTAAATTCTAAAACCGTCTGGAGCTCATTTCTTCTTTGAAGGAGTCCATTGGCATTCCAACACATGATTTTCAAACTTTTCATTGCATTTTAGGACGGCCCCTTACGGGTTTATTTTTTTCAAGGGCACCCACTCGAGTGCTCACACTGAGGATGAGGTTCTCTAGTTTCAAAAGCTGTTCCATAATTACTTGATTTGGTTCTGTGGTGGGTTGCAACCGAGACTGCAGCCCTTTGGTGATGGAGGCATATGATTCCAGATTACTTGGTACTTTTAACGATTGCCTTCTGGATACATTTTGCTTCGGTTCCCGGGGTTTGTTAGCGTCACTCTTCTTTTGTCCTGATTTCTGATTTATCACCCTCTCCCTTGCCTTTTGGGCTTCAAACGCAACCGGACAACCTCGGTAGTTGGCAGTGTGCTCTTTTGAATCACAATTGGCACATCGGGGGTGGATTTCGGATGGTTTAGTGCAATCTTTCGTAGAGTGTGGTTTGCCACATTTTACACATTTTGATGGTTTTGCACAGTATGTTTTGGTATGTCCAAATTCTTGGCAATTTTTGCACTGCGGGACTAACTTTGATCCCTGCAGTGGCGCTATGTTCACTTTACACCCAAGTATGGTTTTGATGTCATAGATTTTATCCAAGTCAGATTCTTGTGAAAATTCCAAAATGAACATAATATCGCGGCGTTTGGCATATATTCTTGAATATATTATATTCAAGAATATATGCCAAACGCCGCGATGTTTCCATTCTTGTGAGTATTTTTGTTGTACCTTTACATTCATTGATATATATGAATTATTCCCTAAAAACTCTTCATGTAAAAATCCCACATACCAAAGCCTCGCAATAATCATTCTACATCTTTTTGTTGTTGGAGATGAAAAGACCTGCAGAGGCAATATGCAAGAATAACACTATCTAAACGCTTGCATACGAGTCTGCAACACATTGGGACATTTTATGTCTTTAGTCCCCACCACCATCACCCCCCCCATTTCCTCCCTCATTACCCTAATATACACCCTAATAAACCATGGTACATTAAACACACATGTTGTGATACTACAACTGTTTCGGTTATCCTGTGAATTAAGGTTTACTTTCAAAATTCACTTCAAAATGAACTCGAAAACACCTCTAACACCCAACTACAATTTCACGTAGCATTCCTATATATACACCCTAATAAACCATGGTACATTAAACACACATGTTGTGATACTACAACTGTTTCGGTTGTAGTATCATTGTCTTCTACATTGTCTTCTGTGTTTGGTGTGACCTCAGCCTGGACAGGCAAAACAACAACAACGGGAAGGTTGAAGACTGTTATACTAGTGAAGTATTTTAGGCATGTTCGGTTTATGATCAATAAAGTTAATACTCGTTCTACCAACGACCTTTTCATTATAAAACATGGTGGCAGCTGTAAATTGGAATAATTAAATCCAGTGTTAAAATTACCTAGTGTTTTAAAAGTGGCATTTCGCGATTGGGATTCGTTCGTCATGTTCAATGCAGTGGCCGTTCCCAGTGGGGTACAAACCCCCAGCATGGCACCAGAACCTTATGATTTCGCATCGGACTTCACCAAATGGCTCAAAAGATTTGATCGATATCGCATGGTCGTTGGATTACACGCCAAACCGGAAGAAGAACAGGTAAACGCCTTGATTTATTACATGGGAGCCAGGGCAGAAGAGGTCTATTCTTCCTTCTCTCTTACTGTCGCCCAACAGGATGACTATAACCACGTCTGTGAAAGATTCACTCACCATTTTTCCCCCAAAATTAACATTATTTACGAAAGGGCCAAGTTCAACCGCCGCTTTCAAGGGGAAAACGAGCCAGTTGAGGAATTTATAACCGCTCTATAAACCTTATCGGCTAAATGTAATTACGGCGTACTTCGTGACGACTTGATACGCGATCAAATTGTTGTGGGAGTAAAGGACAGGGCGCTCAGTGACAAAATGGTGCAGGATTTTGAGCTTACCCTAGAGAAAGCAATTACCTTCTCCCGTCAATACGAGGACCTTAAAAAACAGAAAGCTTTTTTCGGTGAGAAACCTGAGACTTCAACCAGGTCAGTGGAAAAGATTGACAAACGTCAGAAATATTACCCAGGGCATCATGAGAATTATCCGCAACGTAACTCAGACCAGCCAAAGGGTACATGCTGGCGCTGCGGACAAACTCCTTATCATTCAAAGTATAAATGTTCAGCATTGAAAACACGATGTTCAAGATGTGGATTCTGGGGGCATTTCCCTGATCTTTGCCAATCCACCCGAACAAGGTCACCAGAGACCTACAAACAAAGGTCTTCTGAGACTGCTCACCAGAAGTATAAGATCAAAGGTAAGAATGTGCGTCAAGTAGATACATCAGAACAATCATGTTACTCCAATGACAGTAACCACAGCTCTGACGATTTTGTTGGGGCCGTTCATGATGTAAGGGTGCATGATGAAAATAAATGGCGCATCAAGCTGAAAATAAATGGACGTCCTTATGTTTGCAAAATCGACTCAGGTGCTGATGTCACCTGCCTGCCTGCTAGCACAATTAATGTCGCAGATAAAGTTTTTGCTCCAGATACAAAGCTGTTGGGAGCAGGTCAGAGGAGTCTTGAGGTGGTAGGCATGCAGAAGGCAGAAATGCAGTATCTCAAGGAAACAATATGGGAAGATGTGTATTATGTAGATGGTTTGAAATCTCCACTACTAGGTAAACCAGCTATAGAAAAACTCAACCTGTTCAAACGGGTAAACCTTGTTAGTGATGAATCCTCTACGTGGATTGAGAGCTATCCAGAGCTTTTTACTGGACTTGGTCGAATCAGGGAGAAATACAAAATAGAGCTTACAGCCAATGCAAAACCATATGCTATCACTGCCCCTCGCCGAATATCGATACCCCTCAGAAATGCAACAAAAATGGAATTGGACCGCATGGTCCAACGAGGGGTGATCGAGAAAGTTGACAAGGCAACAGACTGGTGCGCTCCTGTTGTCATTGTCCCAAAAAAATCGGGGGCAGTTCGTATCTGTGTGGACCTATCGGAACTTAATTGCAATGTCAAACGACAGGTCCACCCATTGCCTAAAGTCGACTATGAACTTGGGTTGTTGTCCGGGGCCAAATTTTTCTCCAAATTGGATGCAAATAATGGCTTTTGGCAGGTAGAGCTAGAGGAGGAATCCAGAGACTTGACAACATTCCTCACTCCATTTGGCAGATTCCGGTTCCTTCGACTCCCATTTGGTATCAGCTCAGCGCCTGAATATTACCAAAAGAAAATATCAAACCTTCTAGAGGGCAAGAAGAATGCTATAAACCATATGGACGATATCTTAGTGTGGGGTTCTACTCAAGAGGAGCATGATACATGTCTAAAAAAAGTGTTCGATACTTTGAGAAATGAAGGCATCACCCTCAACAAGGAGAAATCGGTTATATGCGTGCGTTCTATCAATTTTTTGGGAAACGTCATTACTGAAAGGGGCGTTACTCCGGATCCAGAACGAATTCGGGCGATTGTGGCTTTGCAGGAACCAAAAGATTTAACAGAGCTCCGACGGTATGTTGGCACAATTGGGTTCATATTGAAATTTATCCCAAATAGCGCTAATCTCATGAAACCTCTATTTGATCTTATGAGCACAAAACATGACTTCGTCTGGGGTCCTCTCCAGCAAAAATGCTTCAATAAAATAAAGGCTATTCTGAGCAAAGACAACAGTTTAGCATTATATGATCCTAAGAAGCCAATAACCCTGTCCTGTGATGCATCACAAAAGGGGCTTGGGGAAGTGCTACTTCAACCCTGTCCAGTTTCTGGTAACCTTCGACCAGTTTATTATTGCTCTAGGACTCTGCAGCCAGCTGAGAAACACTATGCAAACATAGAAAGGGAAGCGCTGGCAATTGCTTGGGCCTGCCAGAGACTGGAGGAATTTGTTCTTGGGAAAAACATAACCATAGAAACAGATCACAAGCCCTTGTTGCAGCTCCTTCAAACTACGCACTTGACTGAACTTTCACCCAGGCTCCAACGTCTACGGATTCGCCTCATGCGATATTCCTACTCTCTTGTATATACTCCGGGTAAAATGATGATATCAGCAGACTGTTTGTCACGTGACCCATTACAAGAAACAGGCTCAGATGAACTTCCAGAGGACATTGAGGCATACGTTCAGGTGGTTGTTGACCCTCAACAACCACCTGAACGTATGCCTCAATGTCCTCTGGAAGTTCATCTGAGCCCCTATATCTGACCTCAGAGTAAAAAAAATTATGAATGCTCAAGAAGAGGACATTTATACTCAGATAGTAAAGGATAGGGTGATTAACGGATGGGAACTTCCAGTAAATGACCCAAAACGTAGACAATACTACCATGTTAGAGATGAAATGTCCGTCTGGAATGGGATTCTCCTGAGAGGACAGAGATTTGTGATCCCAGAGGCTCTTCGTAAGGAAATGCTCAGTGAAATCCATAATGGACACCTAGGTATCACTAAGTGCCAACACCGTGCCCGTCAGTCAGTTTGGTGGCCAAAGATGTCAGCTGACATAGAGTCACATTGCATGGCCTGCCCCATCTGTTGGAAAATGCGCCAAAACCCCAAAGAGCCACTCTTACCTACATCATTGCCAGAAAGAACTTGGCATACTGTGTCGATGGACCTCTTCAAGTGTGAAAGCCGGTGGTTTATTGTAATAACTGACACTTATTCTCGATATTTCGAGATTGCTACCCTCCAGAACCTAACATCTGCCGAAATAATTGAAAAATGTAAATCTACATTCTCACGCCATGGAATCCCGGTAGTGGTGCGAACAGATGGTGGCTCGCAGTTTCAGGAGCTGGAAAATTCGGAATTTCGTCGCTTTGCGGATACATATGGATTTCGGCACCTCACAAGCAGTCCTTACTTTCCGCAATCCAATGGGGCTGCTGAGGCTGCAGTTAAGATCGCCAAGACCCTTTTGAAAAAAAACGAGGATCCGTATCTAGCCTTGTTAATTTACCGTAATACCCCCTTACCGGGACTAGAGCACAGTCCTGCTGAATTGCTTATGGGTCGACGCCTCAGGGACACAGTACCAACTCATCCAGCATTACTTCGAGGGAAACAGGATGACGAGCTCCCAGCAAGAGACCACCTTCGTCGACAGACCTATAAACTCAATTTCGACAATCGTCACCGCTCGCATGCTCTGAAGGAATTGGACCCTGGGGACAAGGTTTGGATCCCAGATCTGAAAAAGGAGGGCACTGTGAGAAGTAAGGCGGAAGAACCCAGGTCTTACTGGGTCGAACCCCAAGGTTCTGGGCGACAGTTGAGACGGAACCGTCAGAGTCTTGTTCCTGAGAGAAAAGAGCCACAGTTGCAGACTCCATTCCCTCCAGCGTCCAGAACACCGCCTCGGGATTCTACACCAAATCCTCCTCAGCACAAGTCTATTGAGCCTCCACTGCTATCAACTCCAGAAGAACGGACTTCAGCCTCTGCTCGTCCATTGGGGGCCAACCATGGAGAGGCAGACTCTGAGCGACCACGAACCACTAGATCAGGAAGACCTATTGTGGCTCCAAAGCGTCTCAACCTGTAGAGATCCTCCTGAACTTCCAAGGGGGGATGTTTGGTGTGACCTCAGCCTGGACAGGCAAAACAACAACAACGGGAAGGTTGAAGACTGTTATACTAGTGAAGTATTTTAGGCATGTTCGCTTTATGATCAATAAAGTTAATACTCGTTCTACCAACGACCTTTTCATTATAAAACATTCTGTTTAACTCAGCTTTCCGTACATCCACGGTCGTGTGCAGGGCATGGAAATATTCGATAAATTGAGGGCTTTCCAACGAGAGGTGAACGATTTTCATGGGTTGGAAAATGAGGAAGTTACTTTTCGTCAACAGTTTTCGTGACGATCTTTTTGTTTGTGTGCCATAGCAAAGACATGAAATGTCAATATGTTAAGAAACTGTGATATTTAAATACTCTGGTTGCGCATTAATTGCGAAATTATTTCTCTTTTGCCTAAAAACCTTTGCCTGACTGTCATGTAAGCTGAACATGTGCCCACAAAATGGTACCTATGCGTTTTCCGTCTCATCAGAACTACACAATGGGCACGTCTGAATCCTGTCACCAAATGGACGATACCTCAGTGCCTCATCTCGCTTCGGTAAACCCTTTGCACTCTAGAACTGAAACAATTTCTCTCGAGTTCCTCCTCAGTTCCAGATACTGGAGATGATGCCCTGAAAGGGACGCACTTCTTTCAACATCTGCCCACTTACATTTCGATATTTTTTCAGGGACTCTTCAATCTGGGCCTTCAGATCACGCACGTCACCACTTCTATCTAACGTAATTCCATACTTGGCCGAGATCTCATTCCATTCTTTGGCAAAAAACACATTTTGTTCCAAGCATCTTTTAGCAAAAAACATTTCTGGTAAAATCTGGTAACTTCAATACTTTCAAAATATACTCTAGGTGTATTCTCAATGAGTACAAGAATATAGGACTAATTTTCTTTCTATAATACAGAAAGAAAAATTAGTCCTAATATAATATGTTGTATATTAAACAACATATTAATATGTTGTATATTAAACAACATATTAATATGTTGTATATTAAACAACCCAAACACAGATTCATCACTATTTACAAAGCCCCAGACCTGTCCTCCATAATAATATTATGTTAGGATCGATCTCACAGCTGCATCGAAAACCTTAACTTTATCGCCCCACATAATTTTTTGCTGTGACAAATATGGTTTCCACAAGCTCTTCCGTAGTTTTTGATGCCGCAACCTTATCCTCAATGTGCGGATGGATAGATAAGTCGCGATTGCGACTGGTGTTCCCCACATTGTTATCCGGACACTTATACTTCAGAAATTATACTCCAGAGTCTAACTTTCTGCCCGAACCACATTCAGGCTGACTTCTTCAAAAAGCCCCTGAAATGCCATCTCCATCAATAGATTGTAATCACAAGCTATGGAATCAGTGCTATAAATCATACTATTATGCTAACACTATGTTATAATGTTAGCAACCCAAATAAAAAGATCTTAGAGGCATGAGGGCATCGTCAAGTATGTTACAGCCAAACTTCAAAATGCTTACCTTAAAATCAGACTTGTTAGTAATATAGATTTCATTTTGACGCTTCGGCGGTCTTGGAGGTACTCGTTTGTTCAACACGAAATCTGAATCACTTCTATACCTGAACACGTAGAAGAGAAAATATATTTTAATTTATGTTGTAAAGTAGGTCCAACGTAGGAACGGTCCAACGATAGGAAAACGACAGTTTTTCGGATAGTTGTACTCTACAATAAGTAGTTTCATAGTTAACTTACTTCGTCCGTTTTGGGTAGGAATCTGGGATTCTCAATTCAGCCATTGTATAGTTTAAAAGTACATTTTTCTCTATTTGTACAATTGCTAATCTTGCTGAAAGCCGAATAATCCACAGGTATTACTGTGGTTGTGCTTCTGACGAATTATACACAGGTATGGGCGAATGGTTGTGCTGATAATGATCTAGGTGAATTTTTCAAACTTATAAACAACTGAAATGAGTACTTGGTTGAATAATTATTTTAAACTTAGCCGTTCCTATTCCCGTTTCAACCGATTGAAATTGAGTTTATAATCAAGCAAAATACACTACCTGGAAGGTGGATGCTATAAACAGTGATAACCTCGTTGTAAACTCACTTATTCTGCTTCGAGGGTGCCTTGTGTTGACTAGGACAGGTTACTACTGTTGAAATGCATTTTACATTCGTAGGTACAGGTGTGAATTGAGGGTCTGTATCAAAAAGGGGTTAACTCCATTTTTTCAAAATTGTGGAAAACCGAAATAAAACGTTTACTTACCAAAATACAAAAAGTATTCACATCGCTTGTCACTCAGGCCACTAGATTCCTAGATTCAATTTTATTTTGGAGTTGTCTCTTTTTTGCCCCAAATGTTCAAATGTTTAAAATCTTCGATATTGAACCATTAGAATCGACCAACCAAATCTACCAAGAAGAGGGGGGGGGGGGGGGGGCAGATTTTATAATTTTAATCTATGGGCTCAAATAAAAGCTGTTGAAGTTTTTGGTTTATTTGAACCCTGGGTTCATTAATAATTATTAATAATAGTTTACACTACTAATTGATCATAATTCATAGTCTACCTTTAGTGATCTACACCAAAGGGTGATCTGAACGAAGAAGATAATAAACCGTTGTGTCAAGAATTTGCAGAGTTTTATCAATGTAAGGAAGCATTGAAGAAACGAACTTTACATACATAGTCCCTTTTGGTAAAATATATTTCTTTAAAATATTGTTTTTAAAATATAGAATGAAAACTTCGATGAAAAAAAGAAAAATACCAAAGCTACTCGTCATCACAATGTTCAGCTTCGGTGGATTTTCTTAATCTAAGTATCTTGAAACGTAGGTAAACCAACAAATTTTGAGGGGAGGTTAAAAAATTTTCTTCTTTGGTCGATTCCAATGGTTCATTATCGAAGAAAACTGTGCAAAACCTTGACACAACGGTTTATTAGCTTCTTTGAGCAGATCACCCGAGCAATCGACAGGGCCAAGTTCGTGGATGGGCATAATCGGGCCATTCTAATGGGGGGGGGGGGGGAATTCTTCATAAATTCCCGAAATGGAACATTCTGACGAGTGACACCTCATTTTAAAGCGTTTTTTTTTAATGCTGAACACGATGGTGAAATCAGAATTTTGCTATATCATATTCCGCTCTCAAACTGGAGCACTTTGAAGATGAAGAAACGTGGTTGATACTTTAGATATTCTTCATGGACATCATGTTCTTTATTAGAGACATTTTACATAAAACCAATTATTTCTTCGAAAATTCGCTCTTATAGCCATGACTGGGGTTTTTCTAATTACATTCTTTCATTTTCTTTAATCTCGTCTTGTCTAATTATTATTTTACGATTAGAAACAAACATTGGCCCTTTCGAGCCGCGATAAAAATTTGTAACCGAGTCAAGTTCCGGGTGCAAATTATCGAGTCCGTCAAGCACATCGTTCCGCAAACTTCGCCAAGTTCTTCCTTTCTATTCAGTTCTTTCCCGATCAAGTTCTTCGCCGATCGTTCGCCTTACGGTATTACAATCTTCAAACTGAGGTACTGTGCCTCGCACAAGCCACTTGAGCCTTATTACAATCTGAATGTTAGCATCGTTAGCAATGATTCTTGTATATTACGACAGGTACGTTTTATTACCCCTCTGCCCGGATTATGATTCTATACCCTATTACCTACAACTTGTAGGCTACAAGGAACCCACAACACACTTCTGAGTGGGCTTTTCTGCGGAACCCACAACACCGTTCTGAGCCGGCTCTTCTGCGGCACTCACAACTTCATTCTGAGCCGTCTCTTCTGCGGCACCCACATCTCCATTCTGAGCCGTCTCTTCTGCAGCACCCTCAACACCGTTCTGAGCCGGCTCTTCTGCAGCACTCACATCTCCATTCTGGAGCGCCCGTTGACAGGATGGGCAAAGAAATAGACGGTTAATAATCGATTTTTTTATTGTTCTTCGAGTGTAACATAACTGATTTTTTAACGTAATAATTTCTGGAAATGTTCAACGCGCTCAACGCTGGGTATAGTGGCACGTAATGTAGGTGTATTGTCGCTCTTAACCTGCTAAAAAATATGACTGAACCCAAATACGTTACAAGGGTCTTGGGAGATATTCTCAATTTGGGTAACGCAAAAAATCCATCGACGATCTTATGAGCGATCTCGTAGATAAATGACAACAGAAAGCACAGTATTAGGGGAATATACCACCAAGAGCGTTTTATTAAAGGGGTTCCGCTCGTTGGTGTCACCATCCTTTCGCAGAAACGCAACTGATCGTTGATGTACGTGTCGTCGGTAATGAATACAGGGAGACCTCCAATGGAATCGGGTCGTTCTTGTAACGTTCTGAGTGCACACAAGTGGGACCAGGCAGCATTACCTTACAAGGGAAAACATTTTAAAATATATATATATATATATATATATATATATATATATATATATATATATATGTACGTAAACCCCCGCTAGAGGCGCCTTTTCAAAACGTATTGACGGGCCACTGGCGCCCGCCGCGGGCGCCTCTACCGGTAGCTTGTACACGACATTTAGATGTATCCCCGCGGCAGTGGCTCCCGAGCTGGTAGCCTCTAGCGGGTGCTCCTACGGGTTTGAAGGGGCTAATAGAAGATAATAAACCAAAAACTCTGCAAATTCTTGACACAACGGTTTATTATCTTCCTTGTGCAGATCACCCTTCTGTCTATACCAGACTGTATTGCAAATCGGCACCATACCATATTCTCACCGTACTCATACCATACCATTCGAATTTCTTTCCTATCTTACCATACTGTATTATACCAAATCATACCATACTGTATTATACCAAATCATACAGGCTAAAAGCGATTGATCAGACCATCAAAACATAACAATAACTTGGAAACTCTAGGCCACTAGTCGCGGATTTCCTACATTGGAAGCGGAATTTCTCCAGAACAGACGGTCTGGGCGGGTCTGGTCTGGAGAAAACAAACGCACGCCGCGCCGTGTCCCCTCCTACACTGGCGCCAGTTATCGTTCCGGAAGGTCGGACCGAGTCGGGACTGGTCTGACAAGAACCAAACAGGTTTGTTTTCCTCCAGACCAGACCAGTTGAACGGAAGCTTTTGTGAGTGAAACATCGTACGTTTGGCTTATCACACAGAAGTGACTCTTGACTGGTTCGTCTGCTCCGTTGAAAACTAGCTGCAGTGTAGGAGTACCGAGTCTGGACGGCACAGTAATAACATAGAAACTCCAGGCCACTAGTCCGCAGAGCTGGGAACCACTCCCAGCTATACCTATACGTCATTATAGTATTTAACAAAAGTAGATGATAACAATAAAGTAAAATAATTATTATTATGATAATAATAAAAACCGATCAAACATGAGATAGCATAGGTAGGTATATATTTGAATTAGTAGGTAATTATCACATTTTTCTGAGAACACACGAACGAAGGACACTAATTTTTTAGTGGAACTTATGTGACTGTTTACGTACCTACATTTATATTTAGAAAAAAACTGTAGAAGAAATAGGATCTCTTTAACATTATTTTATTTTCAGTCATAACGCACAATCAGTTGAGATTACTTTTTCAACAGTAATGTGGGAATCCCGCAGCAGGAGTAATAGTTCAAAAAGGGATGGTCTAACTAACTGCGACAGCCCCGGTCACATTCTGAATAGGTTTGCGTCCAAAAATTATCAACCAAAATTCTCGACTAGGTAGGTAGCGAATCTTGAAATCCTGAATATGGGGCTATGATTGTGCCGAAACTGGTTCAAAAAGGGATGGCCTGACTAACAACGAGAGCCCCGGTCACTTTCTGAATAGGTTTGCTTCCAAAAATTATTAACCAAAATTCTCGACTAGGTAGGTAGCGAATCTTGAAATCCTGAATATGGGGCTATGATTGTGCCGAAACTGGTTCAAAAAGGGATGGCCTGACTAACAACGAGAGCCCCGGTCACATTCTGAATAGGTTTGCGTCCAAAAATTATTAACCAAAATTCTCGACTAGGTAGGTAGCGAATCTTGAGATCCTGAATATGGGGCTATGATTGTGCCGAAACTGGTTCAAAAAGGGATGGCCTGACTAACAACGAGAGCCCCGGTCACATTCTGAATAGGTTTGCGTCCAAAAATTATTAACCAAAATTCTCGACTAGGTAGGTAGCGAATCTTGAAATCCTGAATATGGGGCTATGATTGTGCCGAAACTGGTTCAAAAAGGGATGGCCTGACTAACAACAAGAGCCCCGGTCACATTCTGAATAGGTTTGCGTCCAAAAATTATTAACCAAAATTCTCGACTAGGTAGGTAGCGAATCTTGAAATCCTGAATATGGGGCTATGATTGTGCCGAAACTGGTTCAAAAAGGGATGGCCTGACTAACAACGAGAGCCCCGGTCACTTTCTGAATAGGTTTGCGTCCAAAAATTATTAACCAAAATTCTCGATTAGGTAGGTAGCGAATCTTGAAATCCTGAATATGGGGCTATGATTGAGCCGAAACTGGTTCAAAAAGGGATGGCCTGACTAACAACGAGAGCCCCGGTCACTTTCTGAATAGGTTTGCGTCCAAAAATTATTAACCAAAATTCTCCACTAGGTAGGTAGCGAATCTTGAAATCCTGAATATGGGGCTATGATTGTGCCGAAACTGGTTCAAAAAGAGATGGCCTGACTAACAACGAGAGCCCCGGTCACATTCTGAATAGGTTTGCGTCCAAAAATTATTAACCAAAATTCTCGACTAGGTAGGTAGCGAATCTTGAAATCCTGAATATGGGGCTATGATTGAGCCGAAACTGGTTCAAAAAGGGATGGCCTGACTAACAACGAGAGCCCCGGTCACTTTCTGAATAGGTTTGCTTCCAAAAATTATTTTCTAAAATTCTCGAGGAGGTAGGTAGCGAATCTTGAAATTCTGAATATGGGGCTATGGTTAAGCCGAAACGGGTTCAAAAACTCTGCAAATTCTTGACACAACATTTCTTTATCTTCTTTGTACAGATCACCCTTCTGTTTAGATCATTAGGTCTAAATGTCTAGATCCTATTAATCATTTGTATTTATTATTAATAATTACTATTATTAATTATGATTAATTAATACGATATAATTCTGAGGTTTTTAATACCATGTCGGTAATAATTTTTCTATAAAAGAAGTACTTACCTACCAACAAACATTCGAAATTACCTTCATTTCCGTAGCACGAAACGCACCTCAGAACAACAAACTCGACATCACTTAAGCCATATGATGTTCCAAAGAGCTTGTTAGTATGAAAATGGACCTGTATTTCAACAGTTGTGAAAGAATGACGGCTCAAAGGTTGAATCAAACACGAATCAAACGTTGAAAGTGATGTCGAGTTTTTTGTTCTGAAATACGTTTCGTGCTACGGAAATGAAGGTAATTTCGAATGTTTGTTGGTAGGTACTTCTTTTATAGAAAAATTATTACCGACGTAGTATTAAAAACCCCAGAATTACATTGTATTAATTAATCATAATTAATAATAATTATTATTAATAATAAATACAAATGATTAATACCTAACAATAAAGTATAATAATTTTCACTAGGTACTTGATGAAATTGTTAATAATTAGTGATAATTGATAATAATAATTAATCTAACATTTAGGATCTAGACATTTAGACCTAGTGATCTAGACAGAAGGGTGATCTGTACAAAGAAGATAATGAACCGTTGTGTCAAGAATTTGCAGAGTTTATGAACTTAATGTAAACTGAAGAGAGTGGCGCGCGATTCAGTCCTCCCGCCCGTGCTAGGTCTCTTGTGCGAAATGGCGGGTGTGCTCTTGCTCGCGTATCCGGGGGAGCAATTATCTATACTATATAATAAAATCGTCTCTGTCTGTCTGTTTTTCTGTCTGTCTGTTTGCCTCATCATCAATTGAGAACGGCTGAACGTAGAATGTTGCGGCTGGTACCATTTGACGCAGAATTTATCTGGGAAGGTTTATGAAAAATCCGCGTTTAAATCTGTCCATCCGTTGAAACGCTATGAATGAAATACTACCTACTAAAAAACGTGTTATAATCACTTCTATGAGGACGTTTATGCTTATAACTTTTGAACGGTTGAACGTAAATCCGATTGTAAGTAGTCTCTGGATTCAGCTCGGCGAGTAGGTACTTTCAAGTGGTACTTCAATCAGGATGTTAGTGGTGGGGGGGAGAGGGGGAGGGTTGTCTACAGGCATTCAAAACTACTTGACCACTTGGAGTGCAACATTGGGAATTTCCGGAGAATTGTTTAATTCACACCCAAAAGTTTCAGTCATAAATTTACGAAACGCTAACCCCTCTTCAGAACGCAAGTCAATGTTAAAAACTCCACACAGTACAACCGGTAAGTCGTATAGCTTGAGCTCGTCGATGAACAGAAACAAACCCTTGAGTTTGATCGAGTACGGTAGTAGATATCGCTCGAAGAACTTGATTTTATCGTTCAGTGTTGTCCCATTTGAAAGATACGTCGCCACGAATAGTACACGCTTTGTCAGTTGTGTTCAGAAGTCCCTCAAGGGCCCACATACCAAATCTCAGAATCGTGGGATCATTAGGGAAAAAACAGGATTTTAGAGCCACTCAGCTGATCTGGGATCGGTCAGTTGTGTTCAGAAGTCCCTCAAGGGCCTACATACCAAATCTCAGAATCGTGGGATCATTAGGGAAAAAACTGGATTCTAGAGCCACTCAGCTGATCTGGGATCGGTCAGTTGTGTTCAGAAGTCCCTCAAGGGCCCACATACCAAATCTCAGAATCGTGGGATCATTAGGGAAAAAAAAGGTTTTTAGAGCCACTCAGCTGATCTGGGATCGGTCAGTTGTGTTCAGAAGTCCCTCAAGGGCATACATACCAAATCTCAGAATCGTGGGATCATTAGGGAAAAAACTGGATTCTAGAGCCACTCAGCTGATCTGGGATCGGTCAGTTGTGTTCAGAAGTCCCTCAAGGGCCTACATACCAAATCTCAGAATCGTGGGATCATTAGGGAAAAAGGGGTACGGTGCTTGTGAAGTGGTTAAGCTTTTCATTATACTTAGCTCCTTAATGAGGAAAAGGGCGGGCGGGGAAAGTGGATATCATAACTTTTTCCGGCCTCTGAAGAATGATATTTGCGAGGCGGGGTGATTTTTACACGGAGTGTTTTTTGGGGGGATAGGTATCTTCTTGTAGACAAGACACATCAAAATTCACATCAAAGTTGGTGGGGGGTATTGGTTGAAACCATCACAGATAGCTATTTCAATTATTTTACATGAAAGAAACAATAAATGAACGGCTAACACTTCTGTGGGTAAGTCCAGTAGAATAATAAACCCATGTGACAAGGACTTTGCAGCGTTTTTACATACTAATATTGTTTTACAACAAAATTTGTGAGTAATTAGGTAATTTGCGGATTGATAATAAAATAAATAATCCCCAGGGCCAGTGGCTCCCAAGCTCCATACTAACCTGCAACACAGGAACGAAAAGCTGAGTAGTCTACATTTCACCCATCTAAAAAATTGCCGGTAGCCTCTAGCCGCCGGGTGCCTCTGGCCGGGCAATACGTTTATATATATATATATATATATATATTCAATACATTGATTCTACCTTTTGAAAAACGTCGTTGACATTGGTACGAAAATAATTATTCAGTGGAAGTTATATCTAGGGACGCGGGAGCGTCCCGCCCGCCAAGAAAACCGAAGCCCTGAAAACCGAAGCGACTGATTACGCGACGGAACAAGTTGGGGTTTTCACCCTACCATAGCTCGGTCCCCTGGGTGTCTCGAGAGTTGATTTTTTGTACACCAACTCTCCAGGGGCACGTGAGGACGTAAAACAAATTTCAGCTCTTGGGAACATCAGGTGCCGGGGGTATAACAATTTTAAAACCACTATTTTTCACGTTTTTCGTGTTCTTCTTCTTCTTCTTGTTGTTGTTGTTGTTGTTGTTGTTGTTCATTGACGGGGCTACAGCCCAGCAGACAAATCGGATCGAGCTGAAATTTTGCACACACGTTTGTTATGCTCCAAGGGAGTGCCTTTTGGCCATTTTTTCTCCCTCCCCCCATTTCCCCCCCAATTAGGGGGGAAATAGTGTTTTTTAGGAATTTCAAAGTGTCATAACTCCTTCAAAATTGAAGCTTTTTCAGATTTTCTTTTTTAGTTGTGTTCAGCTTTTCAAACTGTTTAATTTGAGATCAAAAAATGCTTCCTAAGGGGGAAAATAAAGGAGTTATGGTGATTTTTCTATTTTCAACAACAACTGCCGCAAATATTGATGAAAATTGGTGCGGTTGGTCTTAAAATGTCCGCTAGGTTGTCTAGAATATGCTCAATAATTTTGAACTAAATCTCAATCGATTTGACTAATCCACAGCCAAAAATACGTGAATAAATTCCACATCTACTGATTTGGCTAATTTCCGAAAACATCAAAGTTGAACGGTGGTCAGAAAAATTGTCGTAGAGTGGCGCCTGTTTAAGGATCGATAGGAAATTTTATGGGCTTTCGAATGAGGGTAGCGCACTTTGGCACTTTTCCCAACGGTTCTCGAGTTATTCGCGATTTTTGGTATAAAAACGTGCGTTTTACCAGTTGCAAACTTTCTCTTTCCTCTTTCTCTTCCACACCAATAATTACAATTATTGTAATGATTCTCAACAACAAAAATTTGCACAATCCCCAAGAAAAAATGCAACCAATTTTCAAAAAATTTCTAATTCAAATTTATTCAAATTTCTAATTCTTTCTATTTTTTTAAATTTAATAATAAGAATAATTGTATTAAATTTTAATAATTGTTTTTAAATTGTTGATTGTTTTAATTAATCGAAAATTTTAAAACTAATATTTAACAAATTCGCAAAAATTTTAAAACTACTTATTTTTCAAACACATTTCAGATAACAAACAATAATTTCCAAAAAATAATTATTCTTGTCACAAAAACAAGAAACAAAAGGCAAATTAGTAGGCGTGATAATTTTTTACTAAATTTTGACTAGGATAAAACTTCATTTAGGAAAAAATTTACTAGTTACCTCGTAGGTACTTTTGTTAAATTGAACCGTATTGTATAAGTACCACCCGAAAACTAGCCATGCAAAAAGATGTGATATCCCCCCAAAAACAACTCCGTTGTAAAAACTGGCCCGCCAAAAAACCTCAGCCGCAAAAAGGAGTGATATCCATTTTGCCCGCCAGCCACATATATAGGATGCTCGGTGCTTCGCACCTCGCTGTTGAGTATGCATATAGAAACCTGATCCTCCTACCCCTAACCTCCACCGTCAATGTTTTCCTGTTCCCTGTCTCCTTCCCACAACCCCCTCTCACCCTTAGTCACCCTCGGTTTCACCTAATATGTTTCCTCTGTTACACCAGCAGGGAGCTTTACGCATCTTTCAATGCTGTTGGCGGGAGCTTTTTGCCACATAAACAAGCCTGAATTGAAGCATTACTTCATTATAGGTGTACCACTACCGATTACTCGTGACCACCAGTAATACTTATAATATAGTAATGCTTTAATTCAGGCTTGTTCATCTGGCAAAAAGCTCCCGCCAACAGCATTGAAAGAAGCGTAAAGCTCCCTGCTGGTGTAACAGAGGAAACATATTAGGTGAAACCGAGGGTGACTAAGGGTGAGAGGGGGTTGTGGGAAGGAGACAGTGAACAGGAAAACATTGACGGTGGAGGTTAGGGGTAGGAGGATCAGGTTTCTATATGCATACTCAACAGCGAGGTGCGAAGCACCGAGCATCCTATATATGTGGCTGGCGGGCAAAATGGATATCATTCCTTTTTGCGGCTGAGGTTTTTTGGCGGGCCAGTTTTTACAACGGAGTTTTTTTTGGGGGGATATAATTATATTGTGGAAGACTCGTAACAGGTACGACGTACCTACAGCGAGAAGGAACTCTCTAGCCTCAGTCTGAAACTCAGATTGTTTTGATAGTGTTTCAATACTATCTGGATACTGCTACATTTATAAAATTTGCTCCAGGATAATTGTACTGAAAGTACAATACAGTTTAGTGGATTCTCTTATGAGAGGTCTGTGAAGTTCAAATTCTTTCATATAGGTATAGCATATTATGCTATATTTGAAAGAATTTGAACTTCACAGACCTCTCATTAGAGAATCCACTAAACTGTATTAGGTAAGTAGGTTATAGTTTTATCGGTCTGTGAAGTTCAAATTCTTTCATATTATGCTATAAGTATTTGAAAGAATTTGAACTTCACAGACGTTTCATGAGAGAATCCACTAAACTGTACCTATTAGGTTATTGTGTCATAGGTCTGTGAAGTTCAAATTCATTCATATGTAGCATATTGTCGCTTAAGAGGCAACATCACGTATCTAACATTTTGTCAAAAATGAGATTTTTACACCAGTCGATTAAAATTTTCGCGCCTCGTAGGCCAGTGATATCAGTTTTATTGGTTTATTATCTTCGATAATGAACCATTGGAATCGCCCAAAGAAAAAAATTTTTTAACCCCCCCTCAAAATTTGTTGGTTTACGTTTCAAGATACGTAGATTCAGAAAATCGAATAAAAAAACTCTGCAAATTCTTGACACAACGGTTCATTATCTTCTTTGTACAGATCACCCTTCTGTCTAGATCACTAGGTCTGAATGTCTATATTCTAAATGTTAGATTAATTATTATTATCAATTATCACTAACTATTAACAATTTTATCGAGTACCTAGTGAAAATTATTATAATTTATTGTTAGGTATTAATAATTCGTATTTATTATTAATAATAATTATTATTAATTATGATCAATTAATACGATATAATTCTGGGGTTTTTAATACTACGTCGGTAATAATTATTCTATAAAAGAAGTACCTACCAACAAACATTCGAAATTACCTTCATTTCCGTAGCACGAAACGCACCTCAGAACAACAAACTCGACATCACTTAAGCCATATGATGTTCCAAAGAGCTTGTTAGTATGAAAATGGACCTGTATTTCAACAGTTTGATACACGATCGTGTTGTGAGGCACAATCTTTGAGCCCTCATTGTGAACGAACGGCTGGTCGTACAAAGCTGCGGATGGTCTTAAAAAATTCTACGGAACAAACTCTATCTAAATATGAAATAAAAAACATACCGTTCTATATGAATTTTTCGAGATATGAGATTTTCAAATTTTCAAAATTCGTTTTGAACCCCTTCCCCTTGACCTAGGGTTATGAAAAGTTTCGAGGACCATTGTGGGGTTGGTCGAAACCCATAAAAAAAATTTCGTAATTTTAACTCAACGCTAACTGGGCAAAGTGGCGCGGACGGCGTACGGCGTACGGCGTACGGCGGACGGCGGACGGCGTACGGCGTACGGCGTACGGCGGACGGACGGATTTTTTTTTATTCGATTTTCTGAATCTACGTATCTTGAAACGTAAACCAACAAATTTTGAGGGGGGGTTAAAAAAATTTTTTCTTTGGGCGATTCCAATGGTTCATTATCGAAGATAATAAACCAAAACTCTGCAAATTCTTGACACAACGGTTCATTATCTTCTTTGTACAGATCACCGTTCTGTCTAGATCACTAGGTCTAAATGTCTAGATCCTAAATGTTAGATTAATTATTATTATCAATTATCACTAATTATTAACAATTTTATCAAGTATCTAGTGAAAATTATTATAATTTATTGTTAGGTATTAATAATTTGTATTTATTATTAATAATAATTATTATTAATTATGATTAATTAATGCGATCAATTATCAATTATCAATTATCAATTATCAATTATCAATTATCACTAATTATTAACAATTTTATCAAGTACCTACCTAGTGAAAATTATTATAATTTATTGTTAGGTATTAATAATTTGTATTTATTATTAATTATGATTAATTAATACGATATAATTCTGGGGTTTTTAATACTACGTCGGTAATAATTTTTCTATAAAAGAAGTACCTACCAACAAACATTCGAAATTACCTTCATTTCCGTAGCACGAAACGCACCTCAGAACAACCAACTCGACATCACTTAAGCCATATGATGTTCCAAAGAGCTTGTTAGTATGAAAATGGACCTGTATTTCAACAGTTTGATTCACGATCGGGTTGTGAGGCACAATCTTTGAGCCCTCATTGTGAACGAACGGCTGGTCGTACAAAGCTGCGGATGGTCTTAAAAAATTCTACGGAACAAACTCTATCGGAATATGAAATAAAAAACATACCGTTCTATATGAATTTTTCGAGATATGGAATTTTCAAAATTTCAAAATTCGTTTTGAACCCCTTCCCCTTGACGGACGGCGGACGGCGGACGGACGGATTTTTTTTTATTCGATTTTCTGAATCTACGTATCTTGAAACGTAAACCAACAAATTTTGAGGGGGGGTTAAAAAAATTTTTTCTTTGGGCGATTCCAATGGTTCCTTATCGAAGATAATAAACCAAAATCCGTCCGTCCGCCGTACGCCGTACGCCGTCCGCGCCACTTTGCCCAGTTAGCGTTGAGTTAAAATTACGAAATTTTTTTTATGGGTTTCGACCAACCCCACAATGGTCCTCGAAACTTTTCATAACCCTAGGTCAAGGGGAAGGGGTTCAAAACGAATTTTGAAATTTTGAAAATTTCATATCTCGAAAAATTTATATAGAACGGTATGTTTTTTATTTCATATTTAGATAGAGTTTGTTCCGTAGAATTTTTTAAGACCATCCGCAGCTTTGTACGACCAGCCGTTCGTTCACAATGACGGCTCAAAGATTGTGCCTCACAACACGATCGTCACTCAAACTGTTGAAATACAGGTCCATTTTCATACTAACAAGCTCTTTGGAACATCATATGGCTTAAGTGATGTCGAGGTTGTTGTTCTGAGGTGTGTTTCGTGCTACGGAAATGAAGGTAATTTTGAATGTTTGTTGGTAGGTACTTCTTTTATAGAAAAATTATTACCGACGTAGTATTAAAAACCCCAGAATTATATCGTATTAATTAATCATAATTAATAATAATTATTATTAATACTAAATACAAATTATTAATACCTAACAATAAATTATAATAATTTTCACTAGGTACTTGATAAAATTATTAATAATTAGTGATAATTCATAATAATAATTAATCTAACATTTAGGATCTAGACATTTAGACCTAGTGATCTAGACAGAAGGGTGATCTGTACAAAGATGATAATGAACCGTTTTGTCAAGAATTTGCAGAGTTTTTATTTTTTAACGATTGGAGGGCTAAAATCGCTTAGATGTGAACACCACTTATCTACATTGATAAAACGATACCACGTATCTAACAATCCCGCCCTGTCATCTGCCTCAACCGTCCTCGCCGTTCATCCAACTCGAGTGGAAGAAATTATTGAATACTGATTATTATCACAAACTCACCTGCTTTTCTGCCTCACCTGTCATCTGCCTCAACCGTCCTCGCCGTTCATCCAACTCGAGTGGAAGAAATTATTGAATACTGATTATTATCACAAACTCACCTGCTTTTGAAGGAGTAGGTATTATCAATTTCGTTGAAAAGTAGGGCTAACTGCATAATGTCTTAGCTCAGTCTTGCTCTCTTTACTTGTCGATCTTTACTCTCGATTTTTACTTGTCGATAATAGCTCTGAATTGATATTGATTGTTGACTTCTTTTGAGTGGAATCGAGTTGATTGTTAAAAGTCGAGTTCATTCAAAATGTCTTGCTCTCTTTGATTTGAATTAAACTTCTTCAGAGTTGTATCGAGTTAATTCTTAAAAGTCGAGTTAATGAACTCAAAATGTCCTCCGGTTATCTAAAAATCTAAGATTTAATTTTTAAGAGCAAGACAACTAAATTTATCGATGATTGGGTGAAAAAATGGTCTTCATCAACACCACATACCTACCAAAATTATTGGGCAACACCTCGTATATAATAGGAGTATATAAGATAATAAGATAATATTATTATCTTATTATCTAACGGTTTTTTTTGTAATTTCGATGTCAGAATACTGAAACCTCTTACAAAATGTGTAGTACCTCCTAGACAATAAAAAATGGTGAGAAAAATGACAGAAGTGCCAATACGTTAGGCAAAAACATGTTTTTTTATCCTCCTAAAAATTTGCCAAAAGTTGCATACGTGGTGCTGCCTCTTAAGCGACGAATATTATGCTGTTTTTGAAAGAATTGAATTTCACAGACGTTTCATAAGAGAATCCACTAAACTGTATTGTACTTACATAACATAGGGCTTATACCTTTTTTCTGCCAACGTTTCTTATCTACTGGCTAAAAAAGTAGAATAATGGAACTACGGAGTGCTTATTTATATCTCCTGACTTTTCATGAACTATTTTATCAATTAAATGATGAACTTTGTGAAAGGCATGATTTCATTACATGTAACTGAAAACTTTGCAAAGATCATGATCTGATCCACGTTTGTATAGAAGATAAACTATGACATGTCAAGGGATCATAGTTGACGAAAAGGTACAGTAACTTCGGTTATCTCAATCTTAGATTTCAATATCAGTGGTTCAATTACCTGCGTAGCAAAACTGGTGTTTTCCTCCTGGTCCTCCGATTCTCGGGTAAATTTCGTCTAGTTGTGACCCGAGATCGATAAGAAGAGGGAAAAACCCTTCGTCGTGTTCGCCGTATAATATAGGCGGCCTCAGGGACACGGTTCGGAGACAACCTGTTTCCAACAAACCGTTCTGTTTCGAGTCGCATTGTTAAACATTTTAGATTTCTTTAAATCAATTATTGATATCTTATATGAACTAGAAAAAATACTGTTCAAATTGAATTTTTAAAGATGAGAAATTTTCAACATTTCAAAATTCGTTTTAACCTCTTTCCCTTGACCTAGGGTTATGAAAAGTTGCGAAAATCGTTGTGGGTGTGGTATAGTTTTTAGTTCATATTTAGATATAGTTTATATTTTAGAATTTTCTAAAACCATCTGAAGGTTTGTACAACCAGCCGTTCGTTCACAATGAGGGCTCAAGGTTGGAGCAGATCCAAAGTCGTCAACATGATGGTGAACCGTGAGGCCGCGGGTTGGTTCAATATTCATACTAGCCCAGCTGATTCGAACAGCACATGGTTCAGATATTGAGTGATTTAATCATAATTAATAATAATGAATAAAAATGAGTAATAACTAACAACAATTAGTTCTAATAATTTTCACTACTTGAATTAATGATAATTCATAATAGTAATTAGTATAATGTAGACAGAAGGGTGATCTGCACAAAGATAATAATAAACCGTTGTGTCAAGAATAACTCAATCATTTCCCTATGGACACAAGCAAGGGCAAAAAAGCAACGTTAATTCGCCCAAGGACGTACATATGAATACAAAAATTGAACTTCCCGTTGTACCGCAGTTAGTTCTTTTGCCTGTCCCTGGCTGGTAAAACCCTCGTAACCTTTCGAGGTCTGATATCGTAACCCTCAACACTATTTTCGTTGGGAAGAAGACTGGAAATAAAGTGGGTCCATATTCCCCATCTTGCTGTTATTCTCATCAGCACCAAATTGATCGTTACGGACCGGAGGATACAATGGAGTGACGGGGGGTACGCTAAACCCGCATGATTGATCGGTCGTGACGCGAAGCGAGGGGGGTCCACGTGAGCCACTTTGCTCCAAAACGACCTTCTCTCTCAACGGAGCTAGTTGCGACATTGTAGATTGTGATTGCAGATTTTACGTAGATTTCAAGTAAATTTCGCTTATAAATTGGAACAAATTTTCTCAATTTTCCAAGCAGATTCCCGACATATTTACTTTTGCCATCTTCCAAATTAGGTACTCCGTTTACTATTTTTGCCAAATACCTCAATCACTCATTGCAGCAATTTGTAATTTTTCGGATGGATAGTCGGTAAAAACAAATACTTAATAAGAATATTAATGGGTAATAAAAAAGCAATTTATAATTCAGAATGTAAAAGGGTGTGTGTCAAAATCGTTACTTAATTTCTGATACGGCCCAATCCACATTTTTGCTGAAATGAGTTTATCACATTTTCTGGTTCGAATTGAAACGCGAGAGTAAATAAATTCGGTTCAATTCAGGATTTAATATTGGCTAAAGATCAGCAAAACCCTGAAACTAACCTATTTTGGAAAGGCAATGAAAGTTTTGGAAATTAACAGTTTTTCATGTCACCTGAAAAATGAGGACATAATATTATAGATTAGGCTGTATCAGAACTTAAGTGACGAAATATTTGTTTATTTGCCATTGGGAAGGAAAAAAGTAGGTAGTATTCAACTGAAAAAGAAGAAGACAAAAAATAAATTATTGTAAAATCGAAATGTTGAATTGTGTGGGACGAAGAAGCTTATCTCCAACCCGGTACCAAAATCAACCTTCCTCAACCTTCCTCGTTGACCGCATCAGGCAGCTCGTCGAACTCCCGTGCTTCCTCTACGATTGGTAGCGTCAAAATTGGCAGATGACAATGAAAAACAACTGCCATAATATCATTATACTCTGCCATCTTCCGATTTTCACTTCCTGGACATATCATAAACATGTCCAACGCTTTTTCCAAGGTTACCGGCAATGTTTAGACGCTCGATCGTTGTAGAAATGTAAAAAAGTGACCAAATTTGTCACTTTTTTACATTTCTACAACGGTCGATATTTAATATGTCTGTAAAAAGATTTATAAGTCTTAACTTGTCGGGAAAAGTTCAATTTTATGTAAAAATCTATATTTCATCATTATTTGACTTGATTATCCGAACAGTATACTGCCGTCCTAAGAAAGAAAGTCCTAACTCCATTTTGGAGCTTTTCGAGGTTAGGACTTATTCCTATAGATTTAGACGAGATCAACCGATTGGATTAGGTTAGAAAGCCCAATCTCCATCAGAAGTACTTGAAAATCAACTGTGTAACGGCAGTTCTAATTTCTACTCTATAGAAAATTCTCAGCAGTTCACAAAACCTCGTTTGTCTCAAAACTATCAAAATGTAGATAGGACTTTCTTCCTTATGACGGCAGTATAATGGGAAGTCATTGGGCCTGAATATATTCCAGTATTGGCTAATAATTAGCCAATATTGGTTGGCTTTCTATTTTTTGGTATTAGTAGAAACATAAACAAGATTTTCATTAAAAAAATATATTACCGTGATTATGCATTGTTCCGTCGGCAGAAGTAACCAAATTCTCTCCTTGAAGTTTTGACCACGCATAATAACCGAAAACAGCTTGTTCGCAATTTTCGGGGAGTCGAGCTTTAGATTCGGTTTCGTTGATGATTAAGCTAAAACATGAATTCTTGAAGTACGGTTTCACACAGATTTCTGCCGTGCTAGTGTATACCAAATACTTGATACCATACTCGGTACAGAGGTCAACAACATTTTTGGTCCCTGAAAGATACATCAACAGTAATATTAATTGTGTAAGGTTTATAACTATAATAATAATTATTAATTATAATTATATTATTATAATTATTATTATAATCTAGTAATTATTACTAGATTGTTCGGTTGTGATTAATGCACCGGATCCTATAGGTACACCTTTGATGATGCGGGTATTATCCGCGCACACATCAACTCGTAAAGCTCCTGCCTTCATTCAGCATATACGTAACGCGTATATTGTTTTTTCTGTTCTGTAACCGTTATTCTGTATGATATTATAAATTTGTGCGGTACCTGCTGGAGCGATGAGATAGACAATACGAAAAACACTACCCCTATTCGAAACTGCGTAGTTATTTTTAGGCGTATTCCCACTAAACTACGGAAAACTATCGGAGTGGAAGCATTTATCTGATCCTCCTCATTCTCTCACTTCATTACTACATCTGTGTAAAATGGTAGGTATCATATCGTGTACCGTATAATCAATATTTATCATCACATATAATCTCACCTTTCACATTGACGTCATGTAATTTGTCGCGATCCGATGGAAACTCGTACGATACAAATGCTGCACAATGAAATACGGTTGTCACTCCTGTAAAAGCTTCTTTGCACTTCTCGTCGAGCTGTACAACGTCTCCGATTACACTCACGACAGGATATTTGACAGCAAAGTCTGAGAACAAGGGCGAAATAAGAAGTCTGGAATAAGGAAATGAAGGCAAAATAAAACCAGTAAAATGGAGACCTTTTACATAAAACCAGTCATTTCTTAAATCCTAAGGTAGCTACGTGGGTGATTCCTAGAAAAAGCGCAAAACTCGAGTCCCGAGTGTGCTGTTAGATGAATAATCACTTTTTCAACTTCCAACTGTCCTCCTTTTTCAATACCTGCCTCCTCCTAACATGATGTGCCAAAAAAAGTAGCTCCTAAAGTGATTTGGGTTGGTTCATGGGGTTTTGAAGTGTTAATTTTTTGATTACCGTGGCTGTCCCAAACCTGATTTCTCTTACATGATCAGTTACGAGAGCTTTAGAACTACTTTCATGAAATTTCTATGCCTTTTTTCCAAAAGTCAATTAGTTCCTGGATGCTCAGCAGAAATTTTGAACTTCTAGAACAATTTCATGGGTTTCCCAGGGGAAACATTCTTTGTCCTGTGATGTTATTTGATTACCATGGCTAAAACGGGAAATCCCCCCACTCACTGTGTGTGGGGATATTTGTGCGGGAAACGGCTTCATAGTGTGGTGGGAAACCTGTTGTACCGATTGTGGCGCCTAACCGGCGTCCAACTGTCAGTTGCTTCCCGCCTACAGCCGGCGACTCGTCAACTCCAGGTTAGTATTTTTATTCTTCTGATTCCCGTGGCTCAATGATTTCCTACCGCTGCTCACTCTGATTGTTTTCCAAACCCAATAATTTTGAGCCCCTTTTAGTGTAGTCTGCACTCATATGTTACTTTTTGAAGTATTGATTATGTGGAGGTAAGCAAGAGACATCAAACTGTGAATTCTGATTACCATGCCCCAAACACTATGATCACCATGGAAAAACAGAAAGGCTTTCCTCCCATGGTAATCAGGTCCACTTTCGGTTTGAACCACGGTAACAAGACAATGTTTGCTATCTTTGGCAAATTCTGGCCAAAAATGTACCCTAACATTAAGAAGATGACCTGGAATTTTTCAGAAGCTGGGCACGGGAAAGGAGCAGCAGATGGAGTGGGTGGTACTCTGAAGAGAATAGCTGACCGAAAGGTTCGCGAAAATCAGGATGTTAACGACGTTGAATCCTTCATCCAGGTCGTAACAACGTCCATCCAGAAAATCAAATGTTTCCAAATCACGAACGATGACTTCAAGACCATAGATTATCTCTTGAAACTTCCATTCCGGCTATTAAAAACACCATGAAGACCCACCAAATCACATGGGATCGTGATGTTGACGCTCTACATTTCAACGCCCTTAGCTGCTTCAAGTGCGAAATCGGATCCTTGTGCATTCACTACAATGTAACCAACCCCTATCAAGTGGGAGTTGACTATAGTAGCAGGGGAGTGACACAAGTGCCTTCAGCATTGTTTCCCACTAGTGCAGCTGAGGGAGACTGGATCGCTGCAGTATATGGAGACGATTGGTACCCAGGAATCGTAGAAAAGAAGGTTGGCGATGACCTGCACATCAATTTCATGGCAAGATCGGGGGCCAATAAGTTGTTTTTGTGGCCTGAGCTTGCAGATCGTCAGACACTGAAGATGGATGAAATTTTAGCTGTTTTGTCTTCACCCCCAGTGCTAGTTACTTCGAGACTGTCGAAGTGTCCGATTACAAATACTTGGAGTACCTGAAAAATAATCTTGATAGACGATTTTCAAGTAATTAAGATAAAAAAAATACTCTTGGTTATTGAAATGAGTGAAGTAGGTCCGTACAAAATAGTTTTTTCAAGTTTCTCACTTTTTCAATGATCAAGCTTCCCAAGTTTTGACCAAGTTCTTGAGTGTTTCAAATTTCTCAATTGTTCCAAGTTCTCAAGCGCTTATAGTTTTGTAAGTTTGTTTGTAAGCTGAGTGATAATGTCAGATTTGCCAAGTTTATACCTAATTTTTTCAAGTTTTTACTAGTCACCACATTCACCTAATAATGGTCATTCCTAGAAGCTAGACAGCTTCAAAATTGGTTGTGAGACTGCCTTAGTCTACGGGTTCTACTTATAGTGAATGAATATGTATATTGGTGCTCTTCTATTAGCCTTTAGTACCTATGAAAGAGGGGGGGGGGATATATTTACCTACTCGTGGGTTGTCAATAGGTGATTTTGTAGTTTATTAAGGCCAAACCGAGTTTGCATGTTCCTAGTTAAGCTATGGCGACTGCCTTTAAAAAGGTCCTGGTAAAGTTTTCGAGGGTTCTAAAACCACGCAATGTTATATTAATAAGATGTATGTGATGTATAATAATATGATGTATTAATAAGACAAGACTGTGTTTTAAACGTTAAGACAAATTGAGCAACATTGTGATAATGTCGTGAGTTAATTTTCTACTTTCCTTCTAAAAAATACAGTTTCCACTTTTTTTGTTCGGTAAATGTTTTTTTTCCTCTCCCCCTTACTTCACCCCCTCCCACATTTCACCCTGTATTCACCAATTTATGCTGCAAAGCCATAGTAATCTGTTTTTAGACTTTAAATAACTGAAATCCTTGGGATTGGTGGAGAGATGTTGATTACCGTGGGTGTATTGTGATTACCATGGAACGAAAAAATTTAAATTTTAAATTTCAGCGTTGAAAAGAGAGTTTGATCTCAACCAAGCATTTTAAACTCTTCATTAGCAATAGAAGAATGACACTCATTTTTTTTAAAATTTTTCCTGAACCTTTTTCTACTGACCAATTTCCTTTAGTGAAATTTGCGCTTTTTCTGAGAATCACCCACATACCAAATTACAGCTTCATAGAGTGAATATCATCGAAATTAGATTTAGGAACCACTCAGCTGATCCTGGCCTGGGCAGAGTCCTAAGGTAGCTACATACCAAATTACAGTTTCATAAAGTGAAAGCATAGAAATTAGCTGTAGAGCCACTCAGCTGATCCAGGGCCTGGGTAAGGTCAAGTTAAAGCCCTGACTATTTTAGTTTTGGTTCGCAACCTTGATTTGTAGCTCGAATGTCAGACTGACCCGCAGAAACCACTTATCCGCAGAAACCACTTATGTGCATACTTAGGTACTATTTACTTAGGCTTGTATGTAAGATACGAACCGAATTTATTTTTGTACGGTACAAGATCTAGGACTCGTATTTCTTCAATCCCCTCGCCTTGATCATTGAGGATCCGTACGAGATGTTGTCCCAAGAATCCCGAACCGCCTGCAACGTAAATAATTTGTATGAGATTTCCGTGGAGCGTCACTAAATAAAAATGATTTTATTGACAATGTGACAACATAATATGTTGTCACATTGTCAAATATTATTTCATACCGATCAAAATTACGTTATAGAACTGGAAATCTAATCGACTGCAAAAATTTTACAGTCATATTTACATTTAAATTTTACAATCAACAGAATTGATTAAGAAGGATCAATAGAATTGATAGAATAACCTACCGGTGATGAGTATTATAGCATTGTCCATCTCGCCTAACCGACGCGGAATCGACATCACAACTGACTCGCGCCGAAGAAAGTTGTTTCCGTACTTCTGGTTTCCTTTATTTCCAAATGCACCCCCGAGCATTCGCGATCTGTCATCGTGAAATAGTGAAACTGCGATCAGATAAAGTCATATCTTCAATCTTCAATTCAGAATAGGAAAGTTAGGGTGATAATTATGTTTTGTTATAGGTGTTGGGAAAAGGAAACACAGTAAACACATGTGTGTGTCCGTGTTTGTGTATAGCAGATGTGAACATGGAAATTCAAATATTTGAAGCCGTATACGTAGCTGAAGGAAATATTAATAAAAAAAACCCGCAGCATGGCTATAGAAGCGAATTTGGAATGACACACACATATATAAATAAAGGACACCCACAGATCAATTACATTTCTAGACGTCAAAATTTTTATAGATACACATGGTAATATAGAAACCAAATGGTGGCAAAAACCTCAAAACAAGGGTCGATACATTAACTACCACAGCCAATGTCCCTACAACCAAAAAAAAAAAAAAATTAACGTTGCCAAAAACCTGATAATGAGAGCCAAATCCCTAAGTTCCCCCAGCTTTCACAAAGAATGCGAAAATAAAATAGTCGACCTTCTTTTAAAAAATGGTTACCCCCACAAACTAATCTGCAAATTAATCAAATATAAAAAACCGACAAATAACGATGACTCAACTAATAACCAATATAAATACCACCCCTTAACTTACATTAAACACCTCTCTGAAAAATTAAATAAAGTATTAACTTCCAACAACAAAACCACACAAATAGCATATAAGAACCACCAGTCACTAAATAAACTATTTACCAAAACCAAAGACCCCATTCCCCCGGAACTTCGATCAGATCTCATCTACCAAATCCCATGCGAATGTGGGAAGTCATACATTGCCCAAACTCACTCTCACCTAAAAGTACGATTAAATGCCCACAAATATAGCACTAAACCAGATAAAATCAATAACCCAAAACATTCCGACCCAACAGCCCTCGTTACCCACTCCCGATTAGGACACAAATTTCAATTTGATAAAACTAAAATCATCTCATATGAATCCCATGAATTTAAAAGAGAATTTAAAGAATCAATAGCAATAGAAAGAAATAGACACTCCACAATCAACAAACGAACAGACATACAAAATCTCAGCAAATGCTATTCCAACATCTAGGGACGCGGGAGCGTCCCGCCCGCCAAGAAAACCGAAGCGACTGAGACACTGATTACGCGACGGAACAAGTTGGGGTTTTCACCCTACCGTAGCTAGGTCCCCTGAGTGTCTCGAGAGTTGATTTTGGTTTATTATCTTCGATAATGAACCATTGGAATCGCCCAAAGAAAAAAAAATTTTAACCCCCCCTCAAAATTTGTTGGTTTACGTTTCAAGATACGTAGATTCAGAAAATCGAATAAAAAAAAATCCGTCCGTCCGCCGTACGCCGTCCGCCGTCCGCCGTACGCCGTCCGCCGTCCGCCGTCCGAGGCACTTTGCCCAGTTAGCGTTGAGTTAAAATTACGAAATTTGGTTTCTGGGTTTGGACCAGCCCCACAATGATCCACGAAACTTTTCATAACCCTACGTCAAGGGGAAGGGGTTCAAAACGAATTTTGAAATTTTGAAAATTTCATATCTCGAAAAATTCATATAGAACGGTATGTTTTTTATTTCATATTTAGATAGAGTTTGTTCCGTAGAATTTTTTAAGACCATCCGCAGCTTTGTACGACCAGCCGTTCGTTCACAATGACGGCTCAAAGATTGTGCCTCACAACCCGATCGTGAATCAAACTGTACAGGTCCATTTTCATACTAACAAGCTCTTTGGAACATCATACGGCTTAAGTGATGTCGAGTTTGTTGTTCTGAGGTGCGTTTCGTGCTACGGAAATGAAGGTAATTTCGAATGTTTGTTGGTAGGTACTTCTTTTATAGAAAAATTATTACCGACGTAGTATTAAAAACCCCAGAATTAATTCGTATTAATTAATCATAATTAATAATAATTATTATTAATAGTAAATACGAATTATTAATACCTAACAATAAATTATAATAATTTTCACTAGGTACTTGATAAAATTGTTAATAATTAGTGATAATTGATAATAATAATTAATCTAACATTTAGGATCTAGACATTTAGACGTAGTGATCTAGACAGAAGGGTGATCTGTACAAAGAAGATAATGAACCGTTGTGTCAAGAATTTGCAGAGTTTTTGTACACCAACTCTCCAGGGGCACGTGAGGACGTAAACCAAATTTCAGCTCTCGGGAACATCAGGTGTCGGGGGTATAACAGTTTTAAAACCACTATTTTTCACGTTTTTCGTGTTCTTCTTCTTCTTCTTCTTCTTCTTCTTCTTCTTGTTGTTCATTGACGGGGCTACAGCCCAGCAGACAAATCGGATCGAGCTGAAATTTTGCACACATGTTTGTTATGCTCCAAGGGAGTGCCTTTTGAACATTTTTTCTCCCTCCCCCCATTTCCCTCCCAATTAGGGGGGAAATAGTAATTTTTAGGAATTTCAAATGGTCATAACTCCTTCAAAATTGAAGCTTTTTCAGATTTTCTTTTTTAGTTGTATTCAAACTGTTTAAACTGTTGTTTTAAAACTGTTTAATTTGAGATCAAAAAAAGCTTCCTAAGGAGTAAAATAAAGGAGTTATGGTAATTTTTCTATTTTCAACAATAACTGCCGCCAAAATTGATGGAAATTGGTGCGGTTGGTCTTAAAATGTCCGCTACGTTGTCTAGTATATGCTCAATAATTTTGAACTAAATCTCAATCGATTCGACTAATCCACAGCGAAAAATACGTGAATAAATTCCACATCTACTGATTTGGCTAATTTCCGAAAACATCAAAGTTGAATGGTGGTCAGAAAAATTGTCGTAGAGTGGCGCCTGTACAAGGATCGATAGGAAATTTTATGGGCTTTCGAATGAGGGTAGCGCACTTTGCCACTTTTCCCAACGGTTCTCGAGTTATTCGCGATTGTTGGTATCAAAACGTGAGTTTTACCTTTTGCAAACTTTCTCTTCGACACCAATTGTAATGATTCTCAACAACAAAAATTTGCACAATCCTCAAGAAAAAATGCAACAAATTTTCAAAAAACTTCTAATTCAAATTCATTCAAATTTCTAATTCTTTCTATTTTTTAAATTCAATAATAAGAACCAAGCAAAAAGATGTGATATCCCCCCAAAAACAACTCCGTTGTAAAAACTGGCCCGCCAAAAAACCTCAGCCGCAAAAAGGAATGATATCCATTTTGCCCGCCAGCCACGTATATAGGATGCTCGGTGCTTCACACCTCGCTGTTGAGTGTGCATATAGAAACCTGATCCTCCTACCCCTAACCTCCACCGTCAATGTTTTCCTGTTCCCTGTCTCCTTCCCACAACCCCCTCTCACCCTTAGTCCCCCTCGGTTTCACCTAATATGTTTCCTCTGTTACACCAGCAGGGAGCTTTACGCTTCTTTCAATGCTGTTGGCGGGAGCTTTTTGCCTGATGAACAAGCCTGAATTGAAGCATTACTTCATTATAGTTGTACCACCACTGATTACTCGTGACCACCAGTAATACTTATGTAAGCTTGTTCATAATATCAACAAGCTTACATCTAGGAACGCGGTAGCGTTCCGCCCCGCCAAGCAAAGAAGTTGAGAAAACGAAAGCTGTCGAGTGTATGTTTACCGGACGTCACGAAACGCGTTTTCGAGGTATCCATATCTCGGCTCCTATTTGACCGATCAACTTGAAAATTAGTATGGGTCTTCTTGGAGTGGATATTAGAAAGCCCTGAAAGTTTCAAATCGATAGGTCTAAAGGGAGCCGAGCTACATACCTTCAAAAACCCGGTTTTTCGGCCTTAGATTGTTCTTCTTCTCCTTCTCCTTCTCCTTCTCCTTGTTCAGACAGGCAAGGCTGGAGCCTCTCCACGTTAACCGATTGACTTGAAATTTTGCACAGAGCTTCATTTAACCTTGAGACAGAGCCTTATATAAGATATAACCCATTATCTCAACCCAAAAAAGTTTTAGAGACAAAAGAACAGAAACTTTAGGAAAATTCTGTCCACTTTGACGAGTCTACAGCCTGGGTAAAAGGACCAATCGACTTGAATTTTTTTACATATCTTCTTTATAGCATGGCTCAGTGCCATTTGAACGAAATAAGCAATTATCTCAACCCAAAAAAAAATTAGGGACAAAAAAACTGAAATTTAGGGTAATTAAGGCTAATTATGGCCATATCTCGGCTCCTAGTTGACCGATCAACTTGAAATTTGGTATGGATCTTTTTGGTGTGGATAATAGAAAGCCTTGAAAGTTTCAAGTCGCTAGGTCTAAAGGGAGCCGAGTTATATAACTTCAAAAACCAATTACCATGTTTTTCTACTTTTTTCAGTCGGTCAAGGCTACAGCCTCTCCACCTTCGCCGATTGACTTGAAATTTTGCACGGAGCTTCGTTTCAAGTGTAGCAAGTGCCTTTTGAAAGATTCAAGTCGATATCTTTAAAGGGAGCCGAGTTATATAACTTCAAAAACCCGGTTTTTCACCCTTACCTGTTCTTCTTCTCCTTAATCAGTTAGGCATTTCCACCTTCACGGATTGACTTGAAATTTTGCACAGAGCTTCGTTTCAACATCAGACAGTGCCTTTTGAAAGGTTTAACCCATTATCTCAACCCAAAAACGTTTAGAAACAAAAAACTGAAATTTAGGCTAATTTTGGCAACTTTGACGAGTCAACAGCCTGGGTAACCGGACCAATCGACTTGAAATTTTGCATAGACCTTCTTTATAAAATGACCCACTTCAACAACAAAAAGATGTGATATCCCCCCAAAAAACACTCCGTGTAAAAATCACCCCGCCTCGCAAATATCATTCTTCAGAGGCCGGAAAAAGTTATGATATCCACTTTCCCCGCCCGCCCTTTTCCTCATTAAGGAGCTAAGTATAATGAAAAGCTTAACCACTTCACAAGCACCGTACCCCTTTCGAAATCTCCCCTTGGCGCTATTGCGAGACGTTTTTATTACTTCCACAAGCAACTAATACTTGTATAAAACGTTAACCACCATCAAGTATTAGTTGCTTGTGGAAGTAATAAAAACGTCTCGCAATAGCGCCAAGGGGAGATTTCGAAAGGGGTGCGGTGCTTGTGAAGTGGTTAAGCTTTTCATTATACTTAGCTCCTTAATGAGGAAAAGGGCGGGCGGGGAAAGTGGATATCATAACTTTTTCCGGCCTCTGAAAAATGATATTTGCGAGGCGGGGTGATTTTTACACGGAGTGTTTTTTGGGGGGATAAGTATTACTGGTGGTCACGAGTAGTCAGTGGTGGTACAACTATAATGAAGTAATGCTTCAATTCAGGCTTCAATTCATATTATGGCTTCATATTCAGGCTTCAGGCTTATGAATTCATATTCAGGCTTCATATTCATTATGGCTTCATTATGGCTTCATTATTCTGGATTATGGCTTCATATTCAGGCTTCAGGCTTATGAATTCATATTCAGGCTTCAATTCATATTATGGCAAAAAGCTCCCGCCAACAGCATTGAAAGAAGCGTAAAGCTCCCTGCTGGTGTAACAGAGGAAACATATTAGGTGAAACCGAGGGGGACTAAGGGTGAGAGGGGGTTGTGGGAAGGAGACAGGGAACAGGAAAACATTGACGGTGGAGGTTAGGGGTAGGAGGATCAGGTTTCTATATGCACACTCAACAGCGAGGTGCGAAGCACCGAGCATCCTATATACGTGGCTGGCGGGCAAAATGGATATCATTCCTTTTTGCGGCTGAGGTTTTTTGGCGGGCCAGTTTTTACAACGGAGTTGTTTTTGGGGGGTAATACACTAATCTAAACCAACCACCACACCCCATTTAACGACTGCACCCATCCAGCCAATTAACGTTAATCCCACCTGACCACGTGTTACCTACCAGCTACCGTTACCTCCACCTCTTCTACCTAGATACCTATACATCCACAATTCCCCAACAAAATCAGTTGCGCACTCTTCATGAACCAGGCATCACCTCCATGTCCTGATTCCGTACACCTCGACTGAATTGTAAGTAACTTCTATCATATTTCCATAGTAAGTCATTTTCAATCACATCCCCATAAACCTTTGTAATTCTGTACGTAACTTATGTAAATTCCATCAAAACAAATACTCCCACACCTACCTACTAAGTAAACTACCACAATTTCCAGTTCACTCATCTTTCATATTGTGCCATCTTCATCTTCATCTTTGTGTAATTTGCCATACTTTCATACTGTAATTTGCCATACTGTTGTTACAGCCCTGAAGGTGGCTGAATAAACGGCCGAAACGTCGGAACCAAAAATTGTTCTCATTGACCGAACCTCGAAACAAAATATCTCACACCATATAGACACTACGGTCGAAAACCGGACGGAAATCGATTACAACTATATATTAATAAATAATATTTATTTATATTATTATTATTATTATTATTATTATTTATATATTATATAAATAATAATAATAGTAATAATAAATTGAATAATACTATATGATTTTTGTCTTTTGGCAGTAAATTCAGGATGGTCTGAAACGAATTTTGGTATAAAATGTATTCGAAAATTCGACTTTTAGAAATCTTGGACCAAGAACAATAGCTTCCTTTTCTTCAAAAGTTTGCTAAACATGGTTCAAAACAAAAGTTCACCAAGATACAAGGGGTGCTAAATTCATTTTTCAAACGATAACCTTCTTTTAATTTATACAGAAGAACCCAAAGTTTCATCCGATGTAAAATTTGATACAAAATTCGCTTGAAAGCAATTTGAAGATGGCAAAAGTTCTAAGGCAAATTTTTCAAAAACTACAGGATCTCCTGAGGAAAATGGAGTTCAAAAAGTTAAAAATCTATGGCAAATGGTGGAGATATGCCCTGTGATGCTTCAAACTTGGTTAAATTCGATATAGAAAGTGTGCAATTACGGATTTTTTTTTTTTCGTGATATTTATTTATTGCGACTGAAAATATATACATTTCATCTAGCAATATTTGTTTTCATATAATTCAAGCTCACTGTTAGGCAGAATTCCAATAAAGTCTAGCCTATTTTTGGAGCAAAGACAGGGACACTGGGTTACACTTGCACTCACTAATGGCACAGCACAATTAAGTCCAGTGGTTTGTTTCGATTGAGTCGCCGAAGTTCTCCCTCGTTATTCAGAACGTTGAGCATCTCCAGGTTGTGGAGGCGATGTTCATGCTTCCTCGCGTATTTGGTGATGATTTCGTTCACAGTATCTATTCCCAGGTCTCGATGTAAATCATCATTTCGCATGTACCAAGGAGCCCCAACTATACTTCTCAGTAGTTTGTTCTGAAAAGTTTGAATTTTTTTGACATTCGATTTTTTCGCGCAGCCCCACAGCTGTATCCCATAGGTCCAGATGGGGCGAAGTACCTGCTTATATAGGAGCAGCTTGTTGTGGAGAGAAAGATGAGAATTCCTCCCCATCAGCCAGTATATCCTTCTAAACTTTATATTTAGTTCTTGTTTCTTTTTTTCTATGTGGTTGTTCCAGTTTAGTTTCGAGTCAAGGTTCATCCCTAAGTATTTTACGGAGTTAGCGTACGGTATGTTTTTTGAATTGACCTCGACTTCTAAGGCCGAGATTTTCCGGTTTGTGAAGTTGATGTGTACCTACTGACTTTGATTCATTCAGCTTCATTCTCCACATTTTAGTCCACTTGACAATCTTGTCAGCTGAGATCTGGAGTTTGTGGGTTGCTGTTTCTACGTCATCTCCTATAGAGAGGATAGCCGTGTCATCTGCAAATGTAGCAATAGTTGTGTCTTCTTGATGTGGTAAGTCCCGTGTGTACAGTAAGTAGAGTACAGGGCCCAGAACACTGCCTTGCGGGACGCCTGCTTTTATAGGGTTCAAGCGAGAGTATTGGTCCTCTTGCTTTACCCTAAAATATCTGTTTTCAAGGTAGGATTTTAGGAGCCAAAGAAAAAAGATTTACATTCGATTTTTTCGCGCAGCCCCACAGCTGTATCCCATAGGTCCAGATGGGGCGAAGTACCTGCTTATATAGGAGCAGCTTGTTGTGGAGAGAAAGATGAGAATTCCTCCCCATCAGCCAGTATATCCTTCTAAACTTTATATTTAGTTCTTGTTTCAATGTGTTGCAGACTCGTATGCAAGCGTTTACATTGGTTTCATTTTATTCGATTTTCTGAATCTACCTACTTACCTTGAAACGTAAACCAACAAATTTTGAGGGGGGTTAAGGAGATCCCTCTGCAATTTATTACGGATTGACTACGAAACTGTCCCAAATGAGTTTCTGACGATTTCCGCGTACAACCGAGTCGTTGCTACGGGAATAGTACTTCGTCATTTGTCATCGGACAAAAACCGTTCACCATTCGTTGGAAACCTCTCGATTTATAGAACTAGAATACATTCCTCTCACTCGCTTGTCGCCCTCATCGATGTGTATACACATCGATGGTCGCCCTTCGAAAAGCTGAGATATGCGCCTGACTTGATACGAAGTTTGTTTGTGTTATAAAAAAAAGTAATAGCGAAGAAAATAGAGTGGAGACATGAAAATGTCTTCGATTGACAAACGGCGACATTTTCCTGGGGGAGGGGGGGGGATGCCATGAAAATGTCTCAATGTGTTGCAGACTCGTATGCAAGCGTTTACATTGGTTTCATTTTATTCGATTTTCTGAATCTACCTACTTACCTTGAAACGTAAACCAACAAATTTTGAGGGGGGTTAAAAATTTTTTTCTTTGGGCGATACCAATGGTTCATTATCGAAGATAATAAACCAAAATCGGACAACGTAGGGGCAATTTCTCACTAATACAGTGAATTTAGAAATTTAGTTCAAAACTCTAAGTCAATCACAGCCCAAGATTTCCTTCAACAACTTCCCGACGTTTGTCACTTCACCAAACCTGAACCTCGCCCGCCTACCACCCACTGAGGATGCTTCAGGCCACCACGCAGCTAGGTGCAAGTGCAGAAGTGGCAGACGTGCAAACGTGGCCCGCAGCTAGGTGCAAGTGCAGAAGTGGCAGGGAAACCACTTGGATCCCACTGATTGGGGGTGGAAGCTGTCTCATGACGGGCTCACCCCTAACCCCTTCTACCTTGGATCCCGCTTACCTGCCCTTCTGCAGAAAATTTGTTGCAAGTGCAAGAACGGGTGTTCAGGCAGCTGCTCATGGAGAAAAACTGGGCACCATTCTTCACCTCTCTATCAGACATGAGGAGGCAAATCCTGCCTGAACACCCCTGAGGTCGAGCTGGAATCCTCCGATATTGGTCGCCTCCTCCTATACGACATATTGATTCACTCGAACTCCCCCTTTTCATTTACCTACCCATCACATATCTATCAGTTTCCAATTCATTTCTTTATTTTTTTTATAGAAGTTGGAATCATTAATGCTGGGTGTCCTGATTTGTAAATTACAATTCCGGGACATGTCTTCTGACGTTGATTTTAGTTGTCATTTACTAGCATATTATAAATACCAAGGACATCACTTTCAATAGAGATTTCGATCAAGTCGCTCTGATTAACTCACGCCATCGATTGTTATGTTGGAAATCACAAGGCAGATCTTATCTTCCTTCCCTTGGCTGACGGGGTTTCTCAGCTCCAGGATTAATGATGTTAGCGACTATTAGGGACACCGGTGCTCAACAATAAGGCAATAGGTACTCGTAAAGGCAGCAACTCCTCAACAGAAATCCAGAGCTGATTATTATATTTGATGCAGAATCAAGAGTCTTACAAGATGTTCTCGATATCTGTTGATGTTAAATGTAGATAATTGAAATTTCATATCTCAAGACTTATTCATCTGGTCGTTTTTTATAGAAACAACAAACACATTCACAATAATCGTGAAAACGACCAGATGAATAATTATTATTCACCCACAAAAAACGTCAAATCCTATCCATTTATCGTATTCCGAAATTGCCCATCTTTTAAATAATTTTTGTTTTTTTGATAGGTACAGACATTTTGGCGGAAAACGTTCACCGTCTCGTCAAGCTCTGATGTCGTCCAGACCGACAAACAAAGGAAAATAGTCTTGCATCTGGATACTCTGTGGGCCGGTGAGGACATCTCAATGTCATTAGCCCTCAAAACCTGTTCGCATGGACGATTTCTACGGAATCACAAAACGCATTTGCAATTATTCATGCATAAAACGTCAAATCCTACGCATTTATTGTAAACCTGTGAAACCTGGTGGAATCCTAGTGGAATCTCAAGGGACCAGAAGAATTTTCCACATTCAACAGTTTTTCCACATTGCCCAGGTTCCAAGATACGAGTAATCGAATGGGGGAAGGTTGACAATGCAATGAAAAAGATGAATAATATTCACACGTGTGTATTTATTTGTATTCATGTGTGTATTTGACAAATTGTGTACACTATTTACGTACCTACATACAGTACAATACTGGTTCATAAATTCATCATATCTTAAAAAATGATTCATTTCATTTAAAATTTCGTTCTATTTCGTTCAGTTGAGTACCGAATTCTCGATCAGAATTTCCATTTTCCCATAGAACTTCTACCACAACACGTTCTCTACATCATCTCGTACCAATCCAAAAACTTCAGGAAGAACTCTTAGAAAAGGAAACTTCAATTCATATTCATATTCCTCCTTCAATTCCGCTTCCCTCATCAGTACGTTATAAACTGGGGACTTTCCAAACGCTTCACACTTGTCCCCTTTCCCTCAACAAGTTCAATAATTTTGATTATATCAGCTAACTTGAGGTCCTTCTTCGTTGCCATCGTAAATAAAAGTGAGCGTCTGTCCAACTGGTAATGACGCAGTTGGATTGTACCGTCACTTTAGCTCAATCAATCAATCAATAATGGTTTTATTTGTCATTTTAGGTTGCTCTGACCTTTACATCAAAAGGTTTGCACATACAAAAATAATGCTTCATACAAAATACAAGGTACTTAATTCGAATATAAAATGAAAAACACAAGGTAGGTACATACTTAATTCAAAAATAAAATGAAAATCCTCTTAAAGTCAAGGCAACTATATTCTAAAACGTAAGACCTGCATCAATGAGGAGTTCCTCTAATAATTTCCTTCTTTTTAGGTAGGCAGTTGTGAAATTAAAACATCTATATAATAAATCTCTCGTGGGTGCAGTTAAAAGACAATTTTTCAAATACTCCTCACTAAGCATACTCGCTCCAAAATATCTAATTCTTTCTTCTCTTAGCTGAGGACATTTTCCAAATATATGGTGCATCGTTTCTAACTCCTTAAGGTTGCACAAAATACAAATCGATTGGTGATCAATCACCCATGCATTTCCTTCGTAAAAAATCCTCAACCTTTTTTCTCTACCTAGCCTCAATTGACATAGGTATAATTTTTTTCACCTCCATTGGAACATCCCAGTTGAGGTAACCTTGGAAGACCCATCAATCATGGCCAAGTATGATTGATTATAGGTCGAGCACAGCAGCCTTTCATAGTCTTCATACGCTACTAAAGTACTGTAGCTGTTCAAAATTTGCTGCTTCGTCGTTCGAGTTCTAACGTAGCATATCTACTTTTTGCACATGTTCAGCAGAGTGTAAAAACTGGTTCATCTAATCCAATGGTCGCCAAACAGTCGATCGCGTGCCACCGGTAGCTCGCGGGGTAATTTTCAGTAGCTCGCGGACACGCTCGGGCTGGATACACTGAGGCAGCGATTAGTCATCCGAAACAGCTGTTATCACGGGTGTAGCCAGAGTCTGTGCAGATTCTTTCCAGATTTAAGATAACAATTTGATCAACGATTCCAAGATTTTAATTAATGATCCGATGACATACGGATTGTGGCACAGTTCATCAACTCTCCCTTTGTAGAGTTTGATGCAGAAGATTTTTCAGCTTGTGTTGTAAAACATGTTGGAGGAGATCAGGCTGCAGTTGAAATAGAAGTAGTTGATTTTCAAAATGACTTGTCTCTAAGATCCCTCGAGGGATCTTACCACCGGTAGAGATCTCTACCACCGGAAATATCTGGCCTCTAGTCCCCAAAGAAAAGTATCCGATAGTGGTTCAAGTTACATTGAGATTGAAAGCAATGTTCTGCTCTACATACTTGTGTAAAACATCATTTTCAAGTATGAAATTCATAAAAATCAAATATAGGAACAGACTGACCGATGAACATTTGGACAACCGTGTCAGGATGGCAGCTACAACATACTCTCCAAACTTCAGGAAAATACTTGATGGCCAGAAAGAGTTCCACACTTCTCATAAGAAATGAACATTTAAACTTTTTTGTACATACTACTTCCTATAATTAACGGGTTTTAATTCCATTTTAAGTCCTTTTTTTGTCCTAAATTCCGTGGTTGCTCACTAACACGTTTATAAATGCTCGGATAGATCACTGGCTCAAAAGTTTGGCGACCACTGATCTAATCCATTGAGTTGTTTATATCACTGGCTTCATATTTTCCAACCCGATCCAAAGAAACTGTGCATTTGTACGTCTAATGTGGAAAACTTGTCTAACGCGGATATGGAAAGATTAGGGTTCTAATCTTTCCATTTCCGCGTTAGACAGGTTTTCCACATTGGACGTACAAATGCACAGTTTTTCTGGAGGGACCAGAGATATTTAGCACATTAGGCAGGTTTTCCGCTGACTCCACATTAGACAGGTTTCCAAAATTGTGCCTGTATGTGAATTAATTTATTTTTTGTGCGGGGAATTGGAAGTTTTATCGTGTCGTCCTGAGTGACAAATACAGGAAAATAGTCGTGAATCCGGTTACTCTGTGCGCCGCCGAGGACGCCTCAATGTCATTAGCCCTGGACATCAAGGGGTAGCAGGAACTTGTGGGAGGGCGGACCTGGGGTTTATTGTCGGAGCAGGTTTGCCGGGGATGGCGCCACTGCCTAGCGACCCCCAGGCGGCCGGGTATAACTACCCCCGTATCCCTCCCTTCCGTACCGCCATATCCCTTCCCCTCACTACCGTTTGCCGCTCCCGGCCAACCACCCCCGGCAGTCCGTCCCGTTTTGCACTAGTAAGCTCCAGCTTGCCTTCGCCTCAACATCTTTCCGCCTTCCCCGGCTCCTTCTGCTCCTTTTCCTGCTCCTGACAGCGGTCGCCCTGTCGTCTCCAAAGCTCTCGTTCAAAGTAAGTTACGTTTACATTAAAATAGACAGCAAATAACGTATAGTCAATTAATACATGCCCTAACCACTGTTGCAGGTCCCAAATGTTTGTCACAGCTTATCTTAGTTACTATCAACTACTACGTTACGATATTCGTTCTAATGCCACTCAAGACCCACTTCCAAAACTTTCACGGGCATCTGATTGTTCGATCTTACTCGTTACGAAAAAGACAACTAAGGCAAACAAGTGAACTGCCAGTATCAAATTCAATGCTACTACGTTGATAACTCTTCTCGTTCCCAGGAATAGATTCAATGACAACTCAGACAGAGTACTCCGATTTATACTCGATAAATTATATTACTTAACTGTAATGTTTTTTTGTACTATCTTTAACACGTAAACGAAGTTTTCTGTGGGTGATCTGCGTGCACGTGATTCTCCGTAGGGTTTTGTAGAAAGCTTGTTGGATTGAAAGTCATTTGTTGAAGCTATTGCGTTATGACGCCATTTCTTTTTTAACCAAACAGCTTCTTTTGTAGATTTAGGGCTAAATTTCATTGTGAATGATACTGACAAGTGAGTTATAGAACAATTCCGATGTTGTAGCTTCGTTCTGAGCTCATTCCAAGTCTGGGACCTTATTGTTGGGTTTAAATTTCCCGTGGGAGGGTGAGAAAGGGAGTTTTGCAGCACGTGGAGCAAACAAGGGACCCCTCCCCCACTTTCCACAGGTCCGTGCAGAGATTGGATGGGCCGGCGGGGCAACTTCGGGAGGTGGCTGGCATCCCGGCTTTCTTTTTCGATGGGCTGCGCGGGTTCCGGGAAACGCCGGGAGCGCAACCCTTCCCTCCCCAGTCTTGGGGGTTCTGGAAGGGGCTTTAGAGCGTAAGCGCATGACTAGAAGGAGACTTGGTGAACGTGATTGTGCTTGAGGCCCCTGGGAACCTGCAATTCCAGGGTCACAGAGCAGCAACTAATTGGTCCCAGATATTACTGTTATCGTCTTGTCTCTGGATATAGCTCTTAAGCATAACCCACATCACCATCAATTGCGTAACGATTAATAATGTTCATTAAAAATTATATCCACCAATTGACGCCACCTTTTAAAGAGTACTGCAAAAGCTTCAAATGTTTTAGATTATCTCATCAAAAAAAAAAAAAAAAAAGTTTCATGTCTTAAGAGAGCCGAGTTATATACCTAACTTCCAAAACCAATTACCATGTTTTTCTACTTGTTCAGTTACTACAGGTACAGCCTCTCCACCTTCACCGATTGACCTGAAAGTTTGCACAGAGCTTCGTTTTAACTTTAGCCAGTGCCTCTAAAGGGCACCCTTACCACGTTCTTTACCACTTTATTCTTTCTCAATTTACTAATTTTATTAATTTTTAAGAGACGTTTTTATTACTACACACCTATGTAATATGTAGATGTGTAGTAATAAAAACGTCAAGGGGAGATTTCGATAAGGTTACGGGGCTTGTGGAAGATGTCCTAAATCTCTTTAAGGTAGGCGGGGAAAGTGGATTATATAACTTTTTCCGAGTGCTGTAGAATGATTTTAAATATTTTGCGAGGTGGGGTATTTTTACACGGAATGTTTATTGGAGGGATCATTATTTTAACTCTGTTTCCCCAATCCTCGTTTTTAGAACGTAGGAAGAAATAAGTGAAACATTTTTGGTTTATTATCTTCGATAATGAACCATTGGAATCGCCCAAAGAAAAAACTTTTTAACCCCCCCTCAAAATTTGTTGGTTTACGTTTCAAGATACGTAGATTCAGAAAATCGAATAAAAAAAACTCTGCAAATTCTTACACAACGGTTCATTATCTTCTTTGTACAGATCACCCTTCTGTCTAGATCACTGGGTCTAAATATCTAGATCCTAAATGTTAGATTAATTATTATTATCAATTATCACTAATAATTATTATTAACATTAAATTTTTAATAATTATTATTAACAATTTTATCAAGTACCTAGTGAAAATTATTATAATTTATTGTTAGGTATTAATAATTTGTATTTATTATTTATAATAATTATTATTAATTATGATTAATTAATACGATATAATTCTGGGGTTTTTAATACTACGTCGGTAATAATTTTTCTATAAAAGAAGTACCTACCAACAAACATTCGAAATTACCTTCATTTCCGTAGCACGAAACGGACCTCAGAACAACAAACTCGACATCACTTAAGCCATTTGATGTTCCAAAGAGCTTGTTAGTATGAAAATGGACCTGTATTTCAAAAGTTTGATTCATGATCGTGTTGTGAGGCACAATCTTTGAGCCGTCATTGTGAACGAACGGCTGGTCGTACAAAGCTGCGGATGGTCTTAAAAAATTCTACGGAACAAACTCTATCTAAATATGAAATAAAAAACATACCGTTCTATATGAATTTTTCGAGATATGAAATTTTCAAAATTTCAAAATTCGTTTTGAACCCCTTCCCCTTGACCTACCCAAGTAGCACAACGACGTCGGTCTGACGTCGTAAGAGGTCGGGAAATCCGACCTGACCTCGGGCGACGACGTCGTACCGACCTCACCACGACCATATGCCGACCAATGTGGGGAATGATTTCTTGGTTGTACCGACGTCGCCGCCCGACCTCAGGTCGGGCAACGACGTCGTACCGACCTCACCACGACCAAATGCCGACCAATGTGGGGAATGATTTCTTGGTTGTACCGACGTCGCCGCCCGACCTCAGGTCGCAAGACGACTCAACTGGGTTGTTTATACAGATTTCTGTATAAAACATGTTATTTTGGTATTGAAAGATGTAGGAGCTGTTGCCAAAAATCATTCATCAAAATGGAGTTCCTTCATGTTCCCTCTCCACGGAAATCATTAAGATGGTGGATGGTGAATATTATACGGTACCTACTAACTCCCGTATGTAAATTCTAGTCTCTTCAAATCATCCGCGGAGAAAAATTTAACGTGAAATCCTCGATTCTGTCTCTCAAAAACCAGTGCCCTCCGAATTTGAGACGTTGTAAATATTTTTTTCAAATTGGTAACTATTGTGAAAATGTTATGACGACTTATTATTTCGCTGGTTTCACTATTAAACTGCTGTATTTCCTTGGTAACTATCAGAGTTATTACTAAATTTGAATTTCAGAAATGAATATATTGGAAAATGATTTAAATTAATATCTAACCTCAACCTAACCTGTAATGGAAGATGGAAAAAGATGGCGAACTAGGGATCGAACTGTTTGTACATATCTCTGTAGTGGCGCCGACCAGAAGTCTACCTCTCGTCCGCTGATGTACAAAACATGTACAGAAATCTATAGTAACGTAGTTCCCAAACGGTACAACAGAATGAGCGCCTGTAGCGTCCCACCTGCGTGTTATCGCCATCGCCATTTCACTACAGATATCCGACGTTGTGGCGACCTCGTCTATCTTTACTACAGATTTCCGACGCCGTGGCAACCAATAGCAGTTGTGTACATAAATCTCTACGTCGTACCGACGTCGTGATGACGTTAATAATTGACATACAGATTTCTGACGTCGGATATACTACAGATTAGGTAGCAAGTCGTGAAATCCGACCAATTGTGCTGCTTGGGTAGGGTTATGAAAAGTTTCGAGGACCATTGTGGGGTTGGTCGAAACCCATAAAAAAAATTTCGTAATTTTAACTCAACGCTAACTGGGCAAAGTGGCGCGGACGGCGTACGGCGGACGGACGGATTTTTTTTTATTCGATTTTCTGAATCTACGTATCTTGAAACGTAAACCAACAAATTTTGAGGGGGGGTTAAAAAATTTTTTTCTTTGGGCGATTCCAATGGTTCATTATCGAAGATAATAAACCAAAAATCCGTCCGTACGCCGTCCGCCGTACGCCGTCCGCGCCACTTTGCCCAGTTAGCGTTGAGCTAAAATTACGAAATTTGGTTTCTGGGTTTGGACCAGCCCCACAATGATCCTCGAAACTTTTCATAACCCTAGGTCAAGGGGAAGGGGTTCAAAACGAAATTTAAAATTTCGACGATGTCTTATCTCCAAATATTTAACTGAACCGTGTAAATTTTAGTTCACCTTTGAATGACCTGAAAAATTACGAATCTTTTAAGACCAATTGGATTTTTGTGCGACCAGCCGTTCGTTCACAGTGACCGCGCAAAGTTTTAGGACCGGCCGTTATGTGACCCAACCCCCAGACGCCCAGAATAAAACTACCTTTTTACATATTCCCGGTAAACTACAGTCTAGAAATTTTAACCGTGAGTCGGGGATAGACCACATTGCAATATTCACTCGGTTTCTCATCTGTAAAATTGTTTAAATAATACCTTTTTGTAATAATACAAATTAAATTTTGATGATGAGCTATGGACTTGAAATTTTAAAAATAGGTCAGAACTGGATCACAATGCAATATTCACTCGGTTTCTTGTCTGTAAAATTGTTTAAATAATACCTATTTGTTTAAACAAATTAAATTTTGATGATGAGCTAGATACTTGAAATTTTAAATATAGGTCAGAAATGGATGACATTTCAATATTCACTCGGTTTGTATGACATGGTATGAGTATGGTATGGTATATTATTGTATGTATGATTTGGTATAATACAGTATGGTATGATAGGAAAGAAATTCGTATGGTATGGTATGAGTACGGTGAGAATATGGTATGGTGCCGATTTGCAACACAGTCTGGTATAGACAGAAGGGTGATCTGCACAAGGAAGATAATAAACCGTTGTGTCAAGAATTTGCAGAGTTTTTTAAATTTCATCAGATACAAATCCCCTTTGGTGTATTTATTCATGAACAAGCAAAAACATCCCAAATTTCGTCACAATGCCTATTAAATCAAATTACATTCAGTTGGGAGTACAAGATCGAAAAATAACTCATCAGTCGGGTAACCCTGGGCACTGGAAACCGGGCGAATTTCCAAGTTACCTCATCATACAGTCACCCAGTTAGCTTGCGTAGGTACCTACCGTTGACATTCCAGGTGATTTCTTCAAACCATAGGGTCTTCAGACCATTGGTAGGTATATATATATATACCTACCAATGGTCTGAAGACCCTATGGTTTGAAGAAATCACCTGGAATGTCAACGGTGAGATGGCACCTCGGATAAGTGATGATATATCATCACTTATCCGAGGTGCCATCTCACACTACTCATACTCTATACAAATATTCTTTGGCGATGATCCATTGAATTTGATTCTTCCATTCACAATAAAATGAGAATACAAAAAATTTTGTATCGTTTGGCTATGAATCGAAAACCAAGACGGTACTGACCATGGTTTCCCTATTTTTGGGCGTCACCTTCCCCCCCCCCCCCCCCGCCACTACGGTTCATTATTACCTGAAAGGTGTAGAAAAAGAAATAAAAACCTATAATACCGGTAGCAGGGGTAAATTAAATAAATAGGCAATCTTTTCCACCTTTCATACAAACTTAAAATTTATTCGCAAAGGTTAAATAAAGAAAATTTTCTTCAGGTCCTAAACTACCTAAAGGGCCCTTCAAATAAAAGAAAAGATGATCTGAGATTATAAAATAAATGGAAAAGGTAAAAAAAGTTTGTCGTTCTGGCCTGGCCTCGATCCCACGAAGAAAGGCTGTGTTAGCTGATCAGCCTCCTCCAACCGCATGTGGGGCTGCGAGGTCACGGACGTTTCCAAACCCGAGGAGAGCGGGGGTAGTTCCAGTCAACTTTGAATCAATTTAGTCTGATCTGACCCGATGTGATTTGATTCGATTTGATTTGATTTGATTTGCTGCCTCTGGTGATCCTAAAATCAACGACAGAGGCTTATTGAGTGGAAATGGCTTGGGAGGGGGTAACGGCGTATGCTTTTAAATACGTGTGGATGGCTCACCAGAAACGTCGTGTAGGTACTTCGAAGAAAGCGAAGAAAATTCGTATGATGATGACGGGATTCTGCGACCCAATTAGCGAGTACGAACCTTTTTTTTTAGGTAAGTATGTGATGCTTGATGAAGTAGCGTTCAAGGGCATCGGTTCGCAACTGCCGGCGCACGTGAAGACGAAACAGCGACGAACTGGAAAATCCCCCCTCCACACTGCTCAATCCATCTACGAAGTCGTATGAAGAAGACCTCTGTGTTGTGTTGGCGGGATGCAGAAGGATTAGTCAGTCGAAAGTCAAATCCATGGGTGACGCGACGCGATAAGGACGAAACGGAACGAGGCCAAGGCGAAACTTGATAAATATAAATCAAACTAAAAACTATCTCCAACATTACCTACGTCATCAAATTATCTCTGTTCTTATCTTACATTGCCAAAATCCCACAATTTCGATAAACTCGCCCAATTGGATACTCCTTTGATCGATGTACGGAAGAAATGCAGTGATTAGGTAACGATGTAGACATTTATTGTTGGTATGGCCGTTTTAAGAACTCCACCATCTAATCAATGTCACCTCCTAATTCAATGTCACGAAACAAAACGAACGAACTCTTTAAAATATTATTCGGACACTGCGATCTCAGCTGTGCGACGGGTAAGGCCAAGAACATCCATAGAAATTTGATACCACAAAAAGCTTTAGATCGTCTTCCTAAATGAGACATTCTGGTTTCATGAGTCTTAAAATTTAAGACTCATGAAACCAGAATGTCTCATTTAGGAAGACGATCTAAAGCTAACAAATAGCTGAAATATAAACTCACTGAAAAGAACTTTAATCAATAATTTGACTCTTGAAATGAACTACCAGCACTGTACTATAGGTTTATTCACTGAACATTCTTCGGAGGACCATCTTCCAGTATTGCCACCTCGGTGCAGGGATTGACACGACTCTTAGCTTCTCTCAGCGGAAGTAGGTGTTGACGCTATATTTTTTAACACAAACACAAAATATTAATAACTAATAAGAATTTGCAAAACCGTATAATATTGATAGATCTTCAAGAATACCTGATTCATAGATCGTTCTTGCTGCATCTGTGCGAGGGTTTTTTCAATTTTATTTAGTCGAGTTTCGGTCCCACCCCAACCGTCATCGCATATTTCCAAGTCTCCTTCGCCGTCGGTACTTTCATTTCTTCTGTTTCCCGAATCTTTCAATCTCTCGCCTCTCAGCACCTGCGCCATAAACTCATGAAATATCCCTCCATTATGGGTTCCAACAACACAACATTGAATTGGCTCCCGCGAAAGATCTTAGTGGTGGAGGATGGATGGAAAGCTCCTTCCGGGGAATACGAGTCCACCAGTAGGCAGTCGTGTTACATTGTTATATTTACTTTCCTTAGTTACGAACTTGTTTTGGCCTTTGTCGTCTCTACGGGCAGCAGAAAACAACAAGATGGAAGACTCAAGGACTACAATCATTTTCCTCAAACCACATAGAATCGTTAGGTATGAGAAGAATTCAGAACAAAGTTGATCTGCAGAATCATCTAGAATTATCAATGTATCTGTGATCTTGAGTTTGCAGAGACTCTTGGCCATTTTCACAATGTGAAAATTTCCAAGAACTCACACGATTTATTAGAACAGGTTCCGGATTTATTCCTATCTTCAGCCAACATATAAAAAGATGTATTCAAGAATACAGGAAAAACGACGAGTGAGCGCCAGATCTATGTACGTCAAACTTAGTGCGTCAAATTGACGCGTGAGCGCCTGATCTATGTACGTCAAACCTAGTACGTCAAATGGACGCGTGAGCGCCTGATCTATGTACGTCAAACCTAGTGCGTCAAATCGACACGTGAGCGCCTGATCTATGCACGTCAAACCCTCCCACACCCACACCACGTACCTCGTACTTCAATAATGATAATATTATTATTTCATAATACTATTATGGTGAACTTCATAAATACCTGTGTGTAAACAATTATTTAAACAATCACGCTCATACCGCAGCTTGTCGGCCACGCACTCCGCAGTGGTTCTTTGTACAGATCACCCTTTTGTCTAGATCACTAGGTCTAAATGTCTAGATCCTAAATGTTAGATTAATTATTATTATCAATTATCACTAACTATTAACAATTTTATCAAGTACCTACCTAGTGAAAATTATTATAATTTATTGTTAGGTATTAATAATTCGTATTTATTAATAATAATAATTATTATTAATTATGATTAATTAATACGATAAAATTCTGGGGTTTTTAATACTACGTCGGTAATAACTTTTCTATAAAAGAAGTACCTACCAACAAACATTCGAAATTACCTTCATTTCCGTAGCACGAAACGCACCTCAGAACAACAAACTCGACATCACTTAAGCCATATGATGTTCCAAAGAGCTTGTTAGTATGAAAATGGACCTGTATTTCAACCAGTGTTGCCAGATGTAGGGATTTTTCCCTACACGTAGGGAATTTTAGGGCTGCATTGAGCGTAGGGAATCCCTACGCTGAACGTAGGGATTTTTGGTCAAGCTAGGTTACGTGATTCAAACACTGGCAAAATTCTAATTAATTGAATAATTATACGATTTTAGTACATTTATTCGTGATCGGAAAACCACTTGTGTAGACACCTATCATCAGTTTCGTTCGTCCCCGTCATTTGACAACCACAAGCCACAACTCTTCTTTAAAGAAAAGCATACACACACTTCTTATCCATGTTCCATGCTTCCATGTTGTTGTCTTCGTTCATTAATCTATCTCGGTATCAACTGTCATCTGTCACTCTGTCTTGTTGAAGATATGAAGGAGAAAGGTACCAATAATTGTAACAATTATGTAATAATTGTAACAATTATTGTTAAAACCACCCCATCACACCAAATATGATGAAGTTGCTTGCGTCACAGAGCTTGATAAGCGTATAATTTATACGCTTCAAATCAAAGCGAGCAATCCCTCGATAGTGACAGACGATTTGATTGGTTTTGATGGTCTCTTTGATGAATAGTTTTTGATTTATTTTTGATAACCGCTTGAGATTAACCTTAGATTTTATTAGCTCTTCTTTCTATTTTCAATCCCAAATTTTTCTGTTACTTGTTTTACTATTACTGTTTTACCATTTTAATTATATTTTCTCCTCGTAGTCATTCCTGGTCGTCGACATTAGGATTTTTTTAAATAGGTATTCCTAGGCTAATGTAACCAATGCTACCATTCTTGAGCCTTAGTAATAAGCCTTATTATATTTATCTCAGTGATATTTCTCAAGTACCTAACAATTCTTGTCCTGAAAAAAATGACTGAACCTAATCTAACTATTATTGGGACAGCAATAGAAATTACATTGTGCAACTCAGTGGTTCAATGGTTATTTCAATCCTCAAACCAAACCAGCAGCAGTGAATGCAGTGATCTTGTCGTTTTGTAGATCACTAGGAGGGAAGTGATCTTCTTTTGTTCTTTTAGATTTTCAGCAATAGAAATTTTACGCGTAGGGAATTTTTTAACACGGTAGGGAATTTGTAGGGAAAAGTAGGGATTTTGGAAACGATCCGTAGGGAATTTCGAGGCAAGTTGTCTGGCAACACTGATTTCAACAGTTTGAGTCACGATCGTGTTGTGAGGCACAATCTTTGAGCCGTCATTGTGAACGAACGGCTGGTCGTACAAAGCTGCGGATGGTCTTAAAAAATTCTACGGAACAAACTCTATCTAAATATGAAATAAAAAACATACAAGCGAAAAACACTTGAGAAGAAAGAAAAAATTTTCTTGCAACTCTCTAAATTCTTGAAACTGATCTGAAATATAATAACAATATTATATTATATATTATATACTATGTTTGGGAACGTATGATCGGAAAAATATTATTTTGGAAACGTATGATCGAAATACAAAAAAAAAATTTTTCTTTTTTTTTTTTCTCACCAAAAATAAACTGTAGTGTCGCTACAATACTTTTATTATTGTTACCCCAAGCAAACTCGTGACGATAAATTATAATGAACGCAAAATAGAACCCACGCAGGGCGTATAATAGGAATAGTAAGTAGGTGCTCGGCGAAACTCAAATGAGCCGAGTTATACTATTATATACGTATGATGCCGTGTGAAGTGCAACATAATATACTGTAATGATTAAACACGATCCTACTAAATGAAAGGGAACAAACCATAAATGTAGGAACGTGCCATAACGGGCTTCCGACTGCAACAAAATCGATTCCGTGAAAAGGAAAATTACTACAATCGGCCGTCGGGAACCCGCCGTACGGACCGTAGCGACTAATCAAATGAAGGCGCTCAATCAATCAACATCTATAACTCTATACTCTGAAATCCCTCACACTGGAGGCACCGATACCATAAAGTGGCACAAGACGGATACGGATTCAGATAGGACAAAGAGACGGAGAAAGACAGACGAGCGACCTTGACATAAGCAAGTTATTCCTATAAGGTGTCATAAGCGACTTACAACGCAGGTAATAAGAAACTTACAACTAGGTACTTACCATCGCAAACGGGAGACGTACTTGGTTCGTAGATCGCTGCCACCATATATGTACTAACTACCCACAGGGAGAAAGCACAATACCTACTACACTATCAAGTAAAACGGGCAAGTGTGTAGAAGGAATGAAACCGATTGAATTCCACAGGAATATATTATAATGTAAAGAACCTAACTCGCCAAGCACACGTCTCGTTAGGTACTCTCAAATCGGAATGGGGAATCGAATCACTCCAGTTCCACGTAAAATCGCCGTCGAGTCCCCGGAAATAGGTCACGAGTGTTACACCGTACGCCGTCCCCCGTACGCCGTCCGCCGGCCGTGCCACTTTGCCCAGTAAGCGTTGAGCTAAAATTACGAAATTTGGTTTCTGGGTTTGGACCAGCCCCACAATGATCCTCGAAACTTTTCATAACCCTAGGTCAAGGGGAAGGGGTTCAAAACGAACTTTGAAATTTCGACAATGTCATATCTCTAAAAATTCTCATGAAACGGTGTAATTTTTAGTTCACTTTTGAATGACCTGAAAAATTACGAATCTTTTAAGACCAATTGGATTTTTGTGCGACCAGCCGTTCGTTCACAGTGACCGCGCAAAGGTTTAGGAAAAACACTAAACTTTCGCGTCGAAAACGGCCGTTATGTGACCCAACCCCCAGACGCCCAGAATAAAACTACCTTTTGTCATCTTCCCGGTAAACTACAGTCTAGAAATTTTAACCGTGAGTCGGGGATAGACCACATTGCAATATTCACTCGGTTTCTCATCTGTAAAATAGTTTAAATAATACCTTTTTGTAATAATACAAATTAAATTTTGACGATGAGCTATTGACTTGAAATTTTAAAAAATAGGTCAGAACTGGATCACAATGCAATATTCACTCGGTTTCTTGTCTGTAAAATTGTTTAAATAATACCTATTTGTTTAAACAAATTAAATTTTGATGATGAGCTAGATACTTGAAATTTTAAATATAGGTCAGAAATGGATGATATTTCAATATTCCCTCGGTTTGTATGACATGGTATGAGTATGGTATGGTATATTATTGTATGTATGATTTGGTATAATACAGTATGGTATGATACGAAAGAAATTCGTATGGTATGGTATGAGTACGGTGAGAATATGGTATGGTGCCGATTTCCAATAAAGTCTGGTATAGACAGAAGGGTGATCTGCACAAGGAAGATAATAAACCGTTGTGTCAAGAATTTGCAGAGTTTTTTTTAAATTCGATTTTCTGAATCTACGTATCTTGAAACGTAAACCAACAAATTTTGAGGGGGGGTTAAAATTTTTTTTTCTTCGGGCGATTCCAATGGTTCATTATCGAAGATAATAAACCAAAATCCGTCCGTCCGCCGTACGCCGTCCGCCGTCCGCGCCACATTTAGACCTAGTGATCTAGACAGAAGGGTGATCTGTACAAAGAAGATAATGAACCGTTGTGTCAAGAATTTGCAGAGTTTTTTTCTTTGGGCGATTCCAATGGTTCATTATCGAAGATAATAAACCAAAATCCGTCCGTCCGCCGTACGCCGTCCGCGGCACTTTGCCCAGTTAACGTTGAGCTAAAATTACGAAATTTGGTTTCTGGGTTTGGACCAGCCCCACAATGATCCTCGAAACTTTTCATAACCCTAGGTCAAGGGGAAGGGGTTCAAAACGAATTTTGAAATTTTGAAAATTCCATATCTCGAAAAATTCATATAGAACGGTATGTTTTTTATTTCATATTTAGATATAGTTTGTTCCTAAGAATTGTTTAAGACCATCCGCAGCTTTGTACGACCAGCCGTTCGTTCATAATGACGGCTCAAAGAAGGTGCCTCACAACACGATCGTGAATCAAACTGTTGAAATACAGGTCCATTTTCATACTAACAAGCTCTTTGGAACATCATATGGCTTAAGTGATGTCGAGTTTGTTGTTCTGAGGTGCGTTTCGTGCTACGGAAATGAAGGTAATTTCGAATGTTTGTTGGTAGGTACTTCTTTTATAAAAAAATTACCGACGTAGTATTAGAAACCCCAGAATTATATCGTATTAATTAATCATAATTAATAATAAATACAAATTATTAATACCTAACAATAAATTATAATAATTTTCACTAGGTACTTGATAAAATTGTTAATAATTAGTGATAATTGATAATAATAATTAATCTAACGTTTAGGATCTTGACATTTAGACCTAGTGATCTAGACAGAAGGGTGATCTGCACAAGGAAGATAATAAACCGTTGTGTCAAGAATTTGCAGAGTTTTTGAGTTATGTGCCATAGTAAAGACATAAAATGTCAATAATCATTCATCAACAGATAATTGGTTGTCTGTCATGTTACAAAACAACTTTGCATGTGAAGTAGGATTGAGAATGCTCCAAGACGGATTTGTATGGTAAGCCTTGTCAAAACACTTTGGGCCTATTCCAATTGGTATAATTACGTTATGATGAGTAAATATCTACAAGTTAAAATCCTTCTTTGCAACTTTGTTAGCAAAAAAAGAAAAAAAAGAAGAAGATTAATGGTGTAAGACAAGAATATGTAATGGAAAGCAAACTAGTTAGAGCAGACTGTAAATGTTGAATAAAAAGAACTGCGGGAAAGAAATAAAGTAGAGAGTGACCCAGCTTACATTTAGCTCGCGGTCGATGTGATTGAGTCGGTATAAAATGGAAGGGTCTACGTGAAGTGCGGGCGTCTCTTCTTGTAACAAAATATCCAACCTCCTTTTCTCCTTCTCGGTCAATTTGACCTCGGAGTCCTGGTTTTCTCCGTCATTTGTCTTCAATTCCACTGGACTTACGGGCACAAGTTCCATACTGGTGAAAACTAACAGAAACATTAAGACAAACTCAGATAAGTAACTGATGATGCTTCCAAGATAGAACTTAGCAGCGGATGAAGACGAAAGTAACAATTATTTTCAACTAAGAGAGAATTTTATGAATCAAAATAGATGCCTGCTTACTATAGTTTTCAACTTGGGTGGTCGTAAGTGCTGTGAGCGGATAACTGCAAGAAAAGCAAGTAGGATACTTCACAGAATGTACCACAATCAACGGTGTGAAATGCGTATGATGGATACGAGCAAACATTTACCACCCATCCAGTTCACCGTTGTGATAGTTACTATTCTCTAAAAAATAGCCTTCAGAATGTAATGTCACATCCAACTATCGAGGTTCTATAGACAGGTATAATATCTGATTCTATCGCATCATACTTTTTATGTTTTATATGATGTCCATTGGTGATTTTATTGAACTATCTCACGTCGAATTGAGATTATTTCAATTTTCTTTTTAAATGCGATAGATTAGACAAATAGGTCGTAAGACGCGGAATGGAAATGAAAAGTAAAATATTTATCGAGTTATTGGGGATCGGGCTTAAATCGTATAGGAACAAGCGGAATACGGATGTGTAGAATTACCTTAGTGAAATCCGATGGTCTCGAAAAGGCAATATTTGAATTTCCAATATCCCTCTTATGGTTCGGCCCACTCAACAGATCGGTTTCCATTCAAACGAACGGCATACGGGAATGCGTTCTCTTGTTGTGTCGGCCTCCGGAATAGCTGTTGCCATTAAAGCGACGGCCCACGGTTGTTACTGGAGACTGGTAAACATGGAAATAAATCGACTGGGCCACCGTGTGAGCGTCGTGCGAGACTCTCTCGAGCTGGTCAATTGCTCACAGTTTCCACTTGAACGCCGAAAATCTATATCTATCTTATGTCGTCGGTACTTAGGTACCTCCTGTATCGAAATATACTCCTAAGACAGAATCGGATCGGCGGGGGGGGGGGGGGAGGTTGTTGAAGGTTGGGATTGTCTAAAGGGAGAAAGAGATTTTAATTTTCATTCAGTAGTAATAATTACTACTGAAGCCCGGGTGCGGAAGGGCGAGCGAAACTTAATTACATGGCCTAACAAGATAATTTAATAATAATATTTTTAACATGAATAATGTTTTTGCGGTGGCCTACCAGAGTTGAAAAGCGTAACGAAGTTTAAGTCACGAAATCATGTCACGAAGATTTTTAATGATTTTCACGTACAACCGAGCCGTTTCTAGGGAAATGAAACTTCTTTAGTTTTCAACGGACAAAAATCGTTCTCCATTCGTTGGAAAGCCTTTAATTTATGCATAGATTATATACTGCCAAAACCGCTGTAAATATCGAAGAAGCTGAGATACAGCCCTGAGTAAATAAAAAAACTAATAAATTTTCCGCACATTTCTTAATATTTTCCAAACAGACAAAGAAAACTCTGCAAATTCTTGACACAACGGTTCATTATCTTCTTTGTACAGATCACCCTTCTGTCTAGATCACTAGGTCTAAATGTCTAGATCCTAAATGTTAGATTAATTATTATTATGAATTACCTAGTACCTAGTGAAAATTATTATAATTTATTGTTAGGTAGGTATTAATCATGTGTATTTATTATTAATAATTATTATTATTAATTATGATTAATTAATACCATATAACTCTGAGGTTTTTAATACTACGTCGGTAATAATTTATCTATAAAAGAAGTACCTACCAACAAACATTCGAAATTACCTTCATTTCCGTAGCACGAAACGCACCTCAGAACTACAAACTCGACATAACTTAAGCCATATGATGTTCCAAAGAGCTTGTTAGTATGAAAATGGACCTGTATTTCAACAGTTTGATTCACGATCGGGTTGTGAGGCACAATCTTTGGGCCGTCATTGTGAACGAACGGCTGGTCGTACAGAGCTGCGGATGGTCTTAAAAAATTCTACGGAACAAACTCTATCTAAATATGAAATAAAAAACATACCGTTCTATATGAATTTTTCGAGATATGAGATTTTCAAATTTTCAAAAGTCGTTTTGAACCCCTTCCCCTTGACCTAGGGTTATGAAAAGTTTCGAGGACCATTGTGGGGTTGGTCGAAACCCATAAAAAAAATTTCGTAATTTTAACTCAACGCTAACTGGGCAAAGTGGCGCGGACGGCGGACGGCGTACGGCGGACGGCGTACGGCGGACGGACGGATTTTTTTTTATTCGATTTTCTGAATCTACGTATCTTGAAACGTAAACCAACAAATTTTGAGGGGGGGTTAAAAAAATTTTTTCTTTGGGCGATTCCAATGGTTCATTATCGAAGATAATAAACCAAAAGGGATAAGGAAAAGGGGAAACGGGACGCAAAAACATTATTCATGTTTTGCATAGCAAATACCTCGTTCTATACAAAGTATAGAAGAGAAAAGATCCGGGGGGTCCAGGGGGGCTTGCTCCCCTGGCGAGGCGCGAAGCGCCGAGTTTTTTATTTTAATCTAACTAAAATTAAAATTATCAAGAGCCAAGATAAGGTGATTTTTCTTAAAAACGACCATGTTTCAGGCTTTAATCCTGGTTGAATTAAGTCCAATAATAAAACTGATATCACCAGGTAATTCAGTGTCGAAAAATAATGAAATTTCATGTGCCACTCTGGGTATTTTCCGTCTTATCGAAATTACGCACAAACGGGGTTAGTCCAACTTTGGGCGCTTCTGGACGCTCTTGGGTGCGCCTAAATAAAAAGGTTGTCGAAGAAAAAAGTTCATGAAATTTGACGTAGAATGTGAATCTGCAATGACCAATTGGGGTTTCCATTTTTTTTTAAAAGTTTATTTTGCCTTAAATCACAACAATAAATAACAAAATAAATGAAGTATTTGATACTTCATATACAAACAAAAATATTACTCTTTTCCATGCGAACAAAATAAAGTGGCAATTACTGATCTCCAAAATTTAAAAAAATTGTCTGGAGATCAGGAGTTGGAAAGAAAATTGAATTATGAAAAGAAATGAGCGCTATCAAAAAAATACATGTACAATATAAACAATATCGGCCCCAGTACAGACCCTTGAGGTACACCAATCGACATGCGCAAGCATTCACTCCGTTCTCCATCAATTTCAACAAACTGGCTTCTGTTCGCTAAATAATCCATTGAATCCAAATTTTGGAAAAACAAAGTTGGCATGCGTAGCTCAGGAAAATGTGATCGTTGGATTCTTTGTAAACAAAATACGATGAGTTTTTCGCTACATCTCGAAATATACCAAGAAATAAAAAGGGCGGGACGTTCATTAAGAACCGCCCTGTATATCTTCGTCCAAAATCATTTTATACTGTGAACACCTTATAAGTCTTGTTTTGTTCTCCTGATACTACGGACGACGAAAGAAATTAAATTATTAAATGATGAGCGATTAGAAACAGTCCGTAAAACAAAATTATACCGTCAACTTGCAGATGGTGGTCCGTCGGATGCATCCATCATCGGGACAGGTAATCAGCACCACGACTGAAGAGAGCGATCTTCACGATGTAATCAACCTCCACGGGACATCCCCCGGGAACAATGTAATACCATGGGTAAGTGTGATAATGTAGGTACAGACACTCTAATACTTATAACAAAACAACTATAACATGACATTGTGTTAGTAAATTGTGGGTGAATGTAAAGCGGGCAGATGTAAGTGGTTGATGATGAGGAGGAGGGGTGGGGGGTGTGTCTTGATGGTTACGCTTTCTCTCGCCCTCACCGCCCCTCGCCACAACTATTAACATTTAAATTGTGCGTGAATGTAAATGTGGTAGTGAATGAGAAAGAGGACACCGGGCAAATGTAAGTGGTTGACGTTGGTGATGGGGGGGGGGGGGGGTTGTCTCTTAATGATTACGCTCTCTCTCCCCCTCTCCACCCTTCGCCACAACAACTTACATTTAAACTGTGGGTGAATGTAAATGTGGAAGTGGGTGAGAAATAGGAAAGCGGGCGGATGTAAGTGTTTGATGATGAGGTGGCGGGGGGAGGGGGCTATCCCTAAATGCTTACGCGCTCTCTCCCCCTCTCCACCCTTCGCCGTAACAACTTACATTTAAACTGTGGGTGAATGTAAATGTGGCAGTGGGTGAGAAAAAGGAAAGGGGGCGGATGTAGGTGTTTGATGCGGAGGTGGTGGGGGGGGGAGGTGGTTATCACTTAATGCTTACGATCTCTCTCTCTCTCTCTACCCAGTATAAAAGGCAACTGATCTCTTTAGTAAAAAATGTTTTTCATTACTTACTCAACTAAAAACCTACTGTTTTCACTTTTAAGATTTCTTTCGTGTTTTCGACCTTGTCTCAGTAAAACGGCTCTAACTCACTTAAATTATCATGTAACATAAGAGTTGAGGATACGGTCGGAAAGAGTGTGAAAATTGCAATCTCCCTGATATAAAATCCGTATTTTTTTGTTTCAGCGTCAAAAATGCCCCAATAGCGATACCGAACTCACTTCCATGAAGCAAGTTGGCTTTTGATGAAAAACGTTGATTTTCACCTAAAAACCCACGTTTTTCACGGCTCATGCGTCATTTTCTCCACCAAATTTCACTGTAAAAACATATTTTTTTATACCATTGGAAAGCTGAGATTCTAGGTAAGTTTTCCCCGTGGAGTACACCCCGTACTGATAGCGCAAAATACGAAAGAAAAAACGGTAATTTTACAAAATCTTCAAATTTTGGACTTTGGCAATTTTTTCATCAATTAGGACTCTTAAAAAAATCGAATATTATATCAGGGAGACGCAAATGTAACGCTCTTTCCAACCGTATCCTTAACTTCCATTTTACATGTTAATTTAAGGGAGTTAGAGCCATGTTACTGAGACAAGGTCGAAAACACACAAAAAATCCTAAAAGCGAGAAAGTCGGTTATTTAATTTGCGCTTTTTGTTGCAAATTAGCTGTAGAATTGATTTCTTGAGTTTGTCGCATAATTACTGTAGACACCCTGTATAACTTCAAAAAACCCGTCCTTCACCATTACCATGTTCTTCTTCTTATACAGGTAGGCAAGGCCTCTCCTTTATTCTTGCATAATTTATTAATTTGTAACTTGATTAATAAATAAAGAAATAATTTATTAATTTAATAATAAATAAAAAAAGGGAAGATTTCGAAACGAGTACGGTGCTTGTGAAGTACACTGGAGACCAAAAAAACCGGCGCAGTTGAATTTTTGTCGAAGAGTCAAGTTTAAATCGATAACAGTTGGGGTAGAGTCAATATGATATTTGAGTTGGGGTCGATATGAGTATGATATTTATGTGTAAATTAACTTCGTAGTGGACTGTATTTTAATTGGTTTTGATGATATGAGAATTGCGGTTCGACAGCGGGTTTACTTGTGAATTATTCTCATACGAAATAGTACTAAGGTCGCTGGTTATTAATCGCTCGGATCCACCGGGGTAGTATTTAACAATCGTACTTTTTGGGTGAAGGAACTGATGGTAGAAAAGTGTGAAAAGGTTGTAGATTAGGTTGAAAGGGGATGAAAAACTCACCGAAGTCTCGAGGCCAGATGTACTTACCCCCGGCCGGGGAACGAAGGCGGCGAAGTGTCGAAGGCTGCAGATGGTGAGGCGGTGAAGGGAGAAAATGGGAATTTTTGTAGGGTAAGGAGGGTTTTGCGGTTTTCACGACTTTGATGAATCTAAGGACTCGACACAAATTCAACTCGGGGGTTCTACCGATTCTACTCGAATGAATTGAACTTGAAATTAACAACTTTGATTAAGCAAGCGGGTTGACGGGTGGCGGCATTAACAGCTAGATGAAGACTGACTCGATGGGCCGCTATCAGAGCAGGATCACTCAGCGACATGCATCTTCATGTCACCTTTTAGAAAGTCCATTACATGTTCTTTGGCCAATACACCGCCCACCCAAAATTGAGAATTTTTTTTTTTGAAATTTTGACATTTTTTGCAACAACTCAAACAATACAAATACCTACATATATATATTTTTTTAACAAACAAACTAAATCTCAAGAAAACATACAAGAAGTCACAAATATTAATTGTTAATAGAATGCAATAATAAATATCAGAAGAATATAACAAAAAAAAAACAGGTGTTGGCTCATCTTAATCATTACCCTAATCATCGGGAATGTTAGGTAAAGGAGCGAGCTTAGCGATAGGTCTCGTCAAGGTACCTTTGGCTGTGCGTACTGTGGCTGACCGAGCGATGTTATCAGCTCCTATGTGGAGTGTTTCAATTCTTCCCAAGGGCCAATCCAAGGGCTTGGATTGTCCTCGCAGCACAATCACAACGTCTCCTTTTTTCAGAGGAGGCTTGGCTTTGGTCCACTTCTGTCGTTCGATCAAGGTGTGCAGGTAGTTTGTGCTCCATCGCTTCCAGAACAGTTGAGAGACATGCTGGACCCGTTGCCATCTGGACAAGTGAGACACGGGCTCAGAAGTGAAGTCGTATTCCAACGGCGAGACTAGCGGACGACCGACGAGAAAATGCGCTGGAGAGAGGAAGAGCGTATCTGGAGAGTCCCCAACAGGGCAGAGAGGTCTACTGTTAACAATGGCCTCGACTTTGGCGAGAACAGTCGCCATCTCCTCGTACGTCAATGAGCTTGTGGAAACATGACGAATATGACGCTTAACAGCCTTTACAGCAGCCTCGGCAAGACCACCCATCCACGGAGAGTCCGGGGGGTTGAAATGAAACGTGACGTTTTGCTCAGCAAGACAGTCAACAATCGAATGGGAAGAACCACTCAATGCCTGGAAAATCTGACTCAGTTCATTCGCAGCTCCATGAAAATTAGTACCGTTGTCGCAGAAGACTTCATGACATAAACCTCTTCGTGAAACGAATCGGTTCAGAGCCCCAATGAAACATTCGGTAGAGAGATCTCCTGCTAATTCAAGATGTATGGCTTTTGTCACCATACATACGAAGAGACATATATAGGATTTGACAACAGGAGCATTACGTCGAGTACTCTGCTTGATTAGGAGAGGTCCAGCGAAATCTACTGCAGAGCGTGCAAACGGTGAACAGGGAGTGATGCGCGACGAAGGCAGATCAGCCATCAGCGGGTGGGACTCTTTGACTTTGTGGCGATAACAAATCATGCACTTGTGTATGCGTTGGCGTAACAAGTTCCTCAAGGACAGAATCCAAAACTCCAGACAAATCAAAGCTTGTGTTGCTTGAGGACCGGCATGCATCAGACGTTGGTGATACGCGTCGCAGATTAGGAGAGAAAGATGCGCATCTTTGGGGAGGAGATAAGGGTGTTTCGCCGATTCGGGTAACAAGGAGTGCTTTAAACGTCCTCCTACTCTAATAATCCCGTTTTGAACAAAGGGAGTCAAGCGACGTATACGTGGCGGCAGTTGGTTCCCCTTCTCCATAGCTACGCGTATAGACGAGAGATGATGACGTTGTGTAGCACTTATACACAGCAGAAGTCCATCTTGTAGCTCCGAAGGCTGCAGAGGTCCAGACCTACGCCTGTCCCGGTGCCTAGCATTTTTTATGAATCGCAACATCCATGCTACAACTCGCTTAACCTTGGCCAACGAAGAGAAGCGCTTGATGAATGACACAAAAAACGGAGGGGTTGTATCTACAACCTGCATCGCAACAATTCTATTTTTCAGTTCCGGGAGTTCGGTGCTGAGCGGTATCCGATCCAGACTCCAAGTGGAGACCGGAGTATAGAGGAACTTGGGCCCCGCCCACCATGAGGAAGTGTCGAGAATTTCGGTAGGAAGGAGCCCGCGAGAAGCCATATCGGCGACGTTGAGAGCAGTTGGAACATGATGCCACTGAGTGATTTCCGAACAATCCAAGATGTTGACGACTCGGTTGGCGACGTAAGTCTGGAGGCGATGCGGAGGCGTATTGAGCCAACCAAGGACCACAGTAGAGTCCGTAAACAACATAATACTTGTTATAGATAAATGGCGCACCAAAGGATGAATGGCTTTGAGCGATTGTGACAGCAAGAGGGCACCATTCAGCTCTAAGCGAGGAACTGTGACCACCTTCAGCGGAGCAACACGGGTTTTAGAATATAACAAGTTGACATCAACGGAGGATTCATCATTCGAAAAACAGCGGAGGTACAGAGCAGCAGCATAACCAAGCATGGATGCATCACAGAACCCGATAATCTGAAAATTCGGCATATCTGGTCTAGTGATGAGTCGCGGGATTTTCAGTTTATTTAGTTCAGAGAACTCCGAACTAAACTCCTTCCATCGTGCACTCAAATCCGGGGGGAGGCGTGTATCCCAGTCCAATGATCGTTCCCAAATTTCTCTAAGAAACAGCTTAGCTCTGAATATTACTGGTCCGAGCCACCCTAGTGGATCATACAGAGAGGCTATCCTCGAAAGAACTTCACGTTTTGTGAGCGCATCACCGAGCGTTTTGACATTGTAGGTGAATACATCCTTGTTGGGTTCCCATCGGAGTCCCAAAACATGAAGAGAGGAGGTTTCTCGAGACTCAAGTGAGAGCGAAGGGAGCTGATGTTCCTTAGGAATTTCCCTGAGAAGAAGGGAAGAGTTGGTTGCCCATTTGCGAAGTTGGAAACCACCCAGACCCATCAGTGTTATTAATTCGTTTTTGAGTTGCTTAGCTTCGTTCTCGGTAGACACCGAGACGCATAAATCATCCATATAACAATTTTCTAATATGGCCTTTGAAGCTAAAGGGAAACGGTCTCCTTCATCGAGCACAAGTTGCTTTAAGGTACGTTGCGCTAAGAACGGAGCGGACTTGAGCCCATAAGTCAACGTTAGAAGTTCAAAATCGATAATATCAGATTCTCTACTCTCCCGATACCATATATGCTGGTATGGCGTATCTTGAGGATGGATCCAGATTTTACGATACATCATTTTGATGTCTGTGATGAGTGCTACAGGATTGAGCCGAAACATCGTTACGAGTTCACCTATATCCTTTTGCAAAGGGGGGCCTGCAAGAAGATAATCGTTCAGGCTTTTACCCGAAGATTCACAACACGATGCGTCGAAAACTACGCGGAGAGGAGAAGTCGGAGAATCCTTTAAAATTCCAAAATGCGGTATATAATAACTTCCAGGAGAAGTAGCTGGAATCATATGACCCAATTCTCTATAATCGTGCATGAACGATCGATACAATAAGTTGAGTTTACTATTTTTCTCAAGTCGTTTTTCTAAGTTGACCCAACGGCGTTTAGCAACCACATCTGAATCAAACAGATTATGTTCCCCATCAGGATTAAAGGGCAAGCGGACTTGGTATGAACCGTCAGGGCGCCTCGAGTGCGTAGAAACAAAATGATCCTCAGCGTAGCGGTGTAACGGGTCGTCCAGAGTGTGAGACGGAGAGTGGACTTCTTCTGATCTCCAAAAACATTGCAATGTTTGATCCAGATTGGATTCACACGTTAGTAAGGAGACGTGAGGAGGTTCTACGGGGGGGTGGAGGGTCGTGGACATCGCCCATAATCACCCAACCAAAGATGGTATCAAAGGCTGCGGGTTTACCTTGAATGATAGAAGATCTATCGCCGTTGAATATTTGTGTAAACAAAGAGGCCCCAAGTAAAAAGTCAACTCGACCGGGGTCACAAAACGATCTATCAGCGAGATTTAGATGAGAAAAGCGGTTGTACACTTCAGGAGACAAAGGAACTGTGGGTAGGTCAGAGCACACTCGACGAACAACAACAGCTTCTGTTGAGAGAGAAATAGACGTGCTATTACCATGTGGAGTGAGTGTACACGACACTACTCCTTTAGAAGTACCCAAATTAGAGGAGAGTGCACCGTCGATATTTGTTTCTTTACGAAACACAGGAAGAGAAAGCCTTTGAACACATTCCGCTGTAATCAAACATATTTGACTTCCGCCGTCTATTACCATTCGAACTGGTTCAAATTTACCAAATTTGTTGCGAATTAGTGCCTGAGCGGTTCCCAATAAAACAATATTATTGATTGTACGAGTAACAGATGAACCCATCAACAACGTTTGTGACCCAGGTGCTTGGGCATTAGAACGTTCGATTCCGCTGTTTACATTTGAGGAATGCGAACTGTCTGCATCACGTAACTTATCAGACGAACCAGTATATGACCTTGACTTATTATTTTGTTCACTACGATGCAACGAGGTGTGATGAGAAGCGCTCTTACAATGTGTGCATTTCCCTTTAGAAGCACAACGAAGCCGATTGTGCGATCCCAAACAACGGAAACATCTGTTATGTTTTCGCAACCACTCGTACTTATCATGTACAGATATTTTATTAAATCGCTCACAGCCATACAAGGTGTGAGAGAGACCGCAGAATGAGCATTGAGGTGGAGAAGTATTGAAGGGAAGAGTAGTGGGAGTACATGAGGGAGAATCAGAAACCCTTTCATTTACTTCCGGAGTCACCAGCAAGCTTTGCGGGTTCCGACTCTGTTTTGAAGGCGCTTTATAAGACGTAACAAGGGGTTTTGAGGAATTCGAACGCCGACTCAACTCTTCTATCTTACACTGCTGTTCAATAAAATCAACTAAATCCTGAAACATGGGAACCTCATCGCCTGGTGGAAGGGAACGTTCAAACAACGTACGCATTTGCGATGGTAGAGCCCTGAATGCACATTGAAACAAAACAAAATCTTTGTGGTCATTTAGGTCAAGATTATTATAGGCGGTAGAAGTAGTGCTGAAAACATCGAGAAATGATTGAAGCTCCTTTAACGAAGTGCCGGAGAGTGGAGAAAAATTCAACATTTTATCAACATAAAATGAGGCTAGATTGCGCAAATTCCCATACCGTTGGCTGATCAGATTATACGCGACGGAGTAACTAGTATTAGAAAGATTCTGAATCAATTTCAACGGTGAACCACGTAGGGAGCGCTTGAGATATGCCATCTTAATTACATCGGAGTACCTTCCCTCGTGAACAATAGTATTGAACATACTCCAAAAATTGTGGAACGTTTCCAAATCACCATCCCACACAGGAACTTCAATTTTCGGGAGACTCATTTCCGTTTTTGGAGGTGCCACGGGATGCATATGACCTAAAACCTCCCGTTCAATGACTTTGATTTTATAGTATAAATCGTTGAACGAAGTAGTGACTTGATCAACCTCCATCCACAATGATTTATCCACTTCCAAGTTCAGCTGCATGATTTTATCCTGGATGACTTCAAATTCATCCCTCAATCGCGATAATTCATTACAACGAGTAATAAAGGAAGAGACAGTTCCCGGTGCTACTTTTGTTGAAATATCGTATATTGTTTGAACTTCGGCAAACAGTTGCTCCCGTTTCATTCGAAGGAAATCGAATTGCACAGCAACGGCCAGCGATATTTTTTGTGAGTCGTCGCTATCCATGATGCTTTGCGAGTGAGGATACAAGAAGGCAGCCAACCAGAATTAAGATGAGCAAACACCAAAACCTAACAACCAATGAAATCGAAATAAAGGTGTGACGTATGTACAAATGAGATACTGTTACAAATGGCGGATCCGGCTCGAAACGAGACCAAGAAATTGTATGATATTTATGTGTAAATTAACTTCGTAGTGGACTGTATTTTAATTGGTTTTGATGATATGAGAATTGCGGTTCGACAGCGGGTTTACTTGTGAATTATTCTCATACGAAATAGTACTAAGGTCGCTGGTTATTAATCGCTCGGATCCACCGGGGTAGTATTTAACAATCGTACTTTTTGGGTGAAGGAACTGATGGTAGAAAAGTGTGAAAAGGTTGTAGATTAGGTTGAAAGGGGATGAAAAACTCACCGAAGTCTCGAGGCCAGATGTACTTACCCCCGGCCGGGGAACGAAGGCGGCGAAGTGTCGAAGGCTGCAGATGGTGAGGCGGTGAAGGGAGAAAATGGGAATTTTTGTAGGGTAAGGAGGGTTTTGCGGTTTTCACGACTTTGATGAATCTAAGGACTCGACACAAATTCAACTCGGGGGTTCTACCGATTCTACTCGAATGAATTGAACTTGAAATTAACAACTTTGATTAAGCAAGCGGGTTGACGGGTGGCGGCATTAACAGCTAGATGAAGACTGACTCGATGGGCCGCTATCAGAGCAGGATCACTCAGCGACATGCATCTTCATGTCACCTTTTAGAAAGTCCATTACATGTTCTTTGGCCAATACAGTAAGGTCAATAACAGAGATTACTTGCCGAGGTCCATCCCTGTTTTTCCTTAACTATCCAGTTTTTTCCTGTAATGCTCTCATGAATTCACGATAGAAGCCTACAGGAAACCGTGAAACTGGTAGCTACACCAGAAGGCCGGCATCAGGGCCTCCAAGGGCGACGGATCCTGCTGCAAACCCAAGCAGCTCAGTCCAAGCAGCGTGATCTCTAGCGAATTGAAGACGAGCCGTTCGGTGTGGTGGGGTGAGTAGAGGACCTAAAGCACGGACTCTGGAGTGAAGATTAACATCAGCAGGCTTCTGTAGGCTTCTATCGTGAATTCAAGAGAGCATTACAGGAAAAAACTGGATAGTTAAGGAAAAACAGGGATGGACCTCTGCACGTAATCTCTCTTAACCTTGTTATTGACCTTACTATTGACTCTAACCCAACTGTTATCGATTTAAACTTGACTCTTCGACAACAATTCAACTGCGCCGGTTTTTTTGGTCTCCAGTGTAGTTAGGACATCTCTTTAGTTGGATGGAATAGGGCGGGCGTGGAAAGTGGATACCATAACTTTTTCCGGCTGCTGTAGAATGATATTTGCGAGGCTGGGTGATTTTTATAGGGTGTGTTTTTGGGGGTAAGAGTTCAAATATTTTAGTTTAAGTAACTGTGAAAAAGACGTAAGGGTTGGGAAAAGGTGATAATTCTGCGATAACATGAGGAAGGAAATGCGAAATAAAGATATCGAAATACGCGGGTCCTTCTGCGCCACGACGGGGCTTAGTGTGGGAGTAGAATTCATAGCAGTCAACTATCTACGAGATACTCGTACATCACGATTCGATTCTTCGGAAACTGGATTTATTAGGTCATTTCTACAAAGGATATTGTTTGAATTGAGCTGGGACATTTGTCACGTCACACTAAGGAATGTTCCCAAGGGAACTGCATAAATAAATTTTGAGAATTTATTACTTCACTTCAACTATACAGGTTTGCACCTTAATTAAATATGATTGATAACCAGTCAATGAATTGCGGTTGCAGAGGAACACCTACAGCATGAGGCCGCACATATTGGCTGCAATGGCAAACGGGAGAGTCTCAGGAAGAACATCCAACGCCAATTTACAGAAGATGCGACTAAAACTGTTCACGAATGCCAGCAAATCGCTGGATTTAGTGCGACAGAACCTTCAAACTGCCATCAATGAGGAAATCAACGCCGTCATTCACAAGTACCTTGAAGTGAGCATATAGGTATTAAAGTTTAATCTAGTGTAAGTCGGTCTTATACAGGATTGTCAATCAAACGAATCTGACAGTTAAAGTCAAAGCTTGTTTGTTCAACGTTACTTTGACGAACCCCCCAAGGTTCTGGACGTCTGGAGTGAAAGCTCCACACAATCGTCACTTAGTGTTCAAATTCGTCCACAAAATCATTGTACCCTATCCTTACATTCATTTAATCAAACGTTATAACTGTTAACTTTTGTCATGTACATCACTTCGAACAGTTCGAAGTGATGTACATGACAAAAGTTAACAGTTACTGTCCTTGCATTTTCAGACATTCTTCCAACCTGCGGTAAAGAACATTCGAGGAAATTTGGGAGCGAATAGTGTTACCGAAGACGTGATTAGAGAAGTGTGCAGAAATATGCTTGAAGAAGCCAAGCAAATGTATACTCCAACCACATCTATTGGCCACCAGAAAGTCACATCCACTTCAAATTTGGAGGTATTCAAAAATGTTTTTTAGCGGGTTTTCGAAGAAAATGTAGCTATTGTTCACGGTCCAAAAATTTTAAAACTCGAATATATATATATATATATATATATAAGTTAAATAACTCGTTTCCACTTTTTAGTTTTTAAAAAAAGTTTATTTGAGTTAAATCACAAATTTATAACGTGCGACAGAGAAATACACTCGAAGAAGGGCAGCTCGAGACTGCCCGTACAGCGGCGAGGGTCCGCAGGGCGCTCGCCGGGGTTTCTTACAGTCTCAGCTATTTTTTTAATGGGTTTACAATTTCAATTAACCATAACTCCTCCACCCTTAGATTTTGGCATCACCTGGAAGGTTGATGTCAATACAAGTTCTTTGCTCCCTTATTGGAGAAGATTCAATTTGCTTTGATTTCGAATTTTTAACAAGGTTATAAACAAAGTACACAACACAAAATATTAGGATGAAATACAATACCATAGTCCAGAAGCTAGGTACGGTTAGATGGGAAGTATCAAAAGTTTGTATTCTCCTCATCCTATTCAATTTAACGTCGTTGAAATTTATTTCTTTCAAATTTATAGTGAAGTCGGGTTTATGATTAACCTCCATGTCCACTTTTACATCGGTAATTATTTTAGGTTGACCATTCGAGCTACTCGAGGTGATCAATTGTTCGTTTCGAAAATACACAGTATTATCTTCATCATTTATCAGATATATTCCGTTCAATATTTTTACTTCTGTTTCCTTTTCTGTTCTCAATTCTACATTCTCATCTGATATGAAGACACCTAAGTATTGATTAATTTCTGGAATACATTCTATTGTATTATCATGTATTTAGTTTTACATAGACGCAGTCTTTAGGAGTGTCACCCTGAAGAATTCTCTTTTCGCAATTACTATCATAAGTAGAGAGTAGTTGAGTAGGGCATAAATAGGTGCTCCCTATCACGCATATTCCTTTTAAAGGTTTGATGGTGGAGTTGTCTTTTGCTTTTAGTAAGTAGAATGTTTCTGGTAGAATGGATGCAAATCCATTGTCTAACTTGGTTGGGATAGGCCTTAAATAGTATAAATCAAATTCTCTTGGGTTGGTTACGGGTAGTGTTAAAAAATAAATTATCTCGTCAGGGTGCACTTTACAATTGACTTTGATTATGGATTCAAACTCTAACGTATTTTCGTATTTAATTTCCAAGGGTAGTTTTCCTACGTAGTATTTTTCAATTTTCTTAATCTCTTAGTTATAGGTATAGGTTAGGTATAGTTGTTTAGTAGATATTATACTCGGGTGAAGAGTTCCCGTTTTGCAAAACGTTAGGGAATTTTCTATCTCTTGTACTAAATGCAGTATGAGATTGAACACTATTTGTAGATGATTGACTAATTCTCTTGCAGTTCCTATTTCTGTCTTAAGGGTGTTGCTTCTAATCATGTCGTTTATTTCTATGAATTTATCATGGATTTCTTTCTGATTAAATTGTATGATTTTGACGTTTTCATTGAATTCATCTATTACCTGGCTGTTTATTGAAAATTGGGAATCTAGCTGATCCTGTAGTGTGACTTGGTTATTAGTGATTTGTTCTAATAGTCGGTCATATTTTTCTGAGTCCGTATTGTCGAGGTTTCCCGTGATCGCTTTAATAATGTTGCTTAACCCGTTAATTAGTCCCCTTTTATATCTAGGATTAGTAATAATAATGTTATTTAGTTTTTCTTCAATTAAATCAATAGTATAATTGGTCATCTTAATGTACTCATCTAGTTCGCTAATTATATTTACATTTTCATTGAGTTTCCTTATCAATTGTTCATTTTTAATTTTTAGTTTGTAGAATTCACGCACTAGTCCGTCTGTCTTGTAGTAGTGAACGAATGTGTGTTCTGTCGAAGTTAGTTTAGCAGTGCCCAATTTGATTGGAAGTATGCCTGGGTTTCTGCTTACATCTTTCACATCTGCTGCTCCTGAGTTTGTGAACCCGAAGGTCCTGGAACATCATTAGTAGCGGCGTCAGCGTCTATCGTGTCTGTTGTCTTTTTTAATTTCTTTTTGGGTCTTTTTATATTTGATGCATGGATTTTGGTTTTTGTGTTATGATGTCTGGGTAGAATTTCTGCCGTCTTCCTATCTGTATTTAAGCTTAGTATTTTTTCTTTGGCGTACTTATTTTTCGTTTTGGACTGAAGTTGTTTATTCTTTACGTATACTTCAGCAGGTATTTCAGGAATTTCCTCGCGGGACGAGTTTCTTTCAGTTATTGTTTTCTCTTCTACTTTTTGATTGTTTCTTCGAATCTCCGAATATAGAAGCTGAGTTTTTTCCTTGTGTCTTTGGACGAAGTTCGAAGCTAGTTTTTGTTCTATCTCAATATCTATGGGGGATTCATTGTCAATATGTCCGTTTATTATTTCGAATGGTGTTAGTTTTGTTACAGAATGAATGCTGTTGTTATACGCTATTAGTGCATAATTTACTACCCTGAAGTTGTGTACGAATTCATAATCGAAACTTTGCCCCGTTGCCACGCCTTTGGATCTAATAATACTTGAAATCGGCAAACGAGAATCAATTACGGTGATCAAAAGCTCGATAGATGATGTCACAAATTTTCGAAATTTCAATTTTGGAATTTAATGAAAATTAAGAGTTTGCTCAGTGGCCATGGTGTGAAAAATCAAAAAAAAAATTTTTTTATTATCGATTCGGATTGGGAACGAGTATCTTTAGATAGATGTTCTCTTCGATTTTTAAATTTTCTAACATGGCGGTCATATTCATCAACATTGTGGAAAAATAGGTGGAGCCGCCGCTTTCCTCATCTTTGCCCAGTTGTATCAGGGTGAAAAAAAGCGTAATTATAAAATTGAATACATATTCTGAACCGTAATTAAATTCTCTAGATAGATGTTCTCTTCGATTTTCAAAATTTTTAACGTGCCGTTCATATTCATCAACATTGGTGAAAAATAGGGGGAGCCGCCGCTTTCTTCATCTTTGCCCAGTTGTATCAGGGTGAAAAAAAATCGTAATTATAAAATTGAATACATATTCTGAACCGTAATTAAATTCTCTAGATTGATGTTCTCTTCGATTTTCGAAATTTTCAACGTGGCGTTCATATTCATCAACATTGTTGAAAAATAGGTGGAGCCGCCGCTTTCCTCATCTTTGCCCAGTTGTATCAGGGTGAAAAAAAATCGTAATTATAAAATTGAATACATATTCTGAACCGTAATTGAATTCTCTAGATAGATGTTCTCTTCGATTTTCGAAATTTTTAACGTGGCGTTCATATTCATCAACATTGGTGAAAAATAGGTGGAGCCGCCGCTTTCTTCATCTTTGCCCAGTTGTATCAGGGTGAAAAAAAATCGTAATTATAAAATTGAATACATATTCTGAACCGTAATTAAATTCTCTAGATAGATGTTCTCTTTGATTTTCGAAATTTTCAACGTGGCGTTCATATTCATCAACATTGGTGAAAAATAGGTGGAGCCGCCGCTTTCTTCATCTTTGCCCAGTTGTATCAGGGTGAAAAAAAATCGTAATTATAAAATTGAATACATATTCTGAACCGTAATTAAATTCTCTAGATAGATGTTCTCTTTGATTTTCGAAATTTGTAACATGGCGTTCATATTCGTCAACATTGGTGAAGAATAGGTGGAGCCGCATCATTCTTCAACTTTGCCCCGCGTACACGCCTATTTACCATAACTTAAATCCAAATGTTATTGATGATTCTGAACCGTATTTAAATTCTCTAGATAGATGTTCTCTTCGATTTTCGAAATTTGTAACATAGCGTTCATATTCGTCAACATTGTTGAAAAATAGGTGGAGCCGCCGCTTTCCTCATCTTTGCCCAGTTGTATCAGGGTGAAAAAAAAATCGTAATTATAAAATTGAATACATATTCTGAACCGTAATTAAATTCTCTAGATAGATGTTCTCTTTGATTTTCGAAATTTTCAACGTGGCGTTCATATTCATCAACATTGGTGAAAAATAGGTGGAGCCGCCGCTTTCTTCATCTTTGCCCAGTTGTATCAGGGTGAAAAAAAATCGTAATTATAAAATTGAATACATATTCTGAACCGTAATTAAATTCTCTAGATAGATGTTCTCTTTGATTTTCGAAATTTGTAACATGGCGTTCATATTCGTCAACATTGGTGAAAAATAGGTGGAGCCGCATCATTCTTCAACTTTGCCCCGCGTACACGCCTATTTACCATAACTTAAATCCAAATGTTATTGATGATTCTGAACCGTATTTAAATTCTCTAGATAGATGTTCTCTTCGATTTTCGAAATTTGTAACATAGCGTTCATATTCGTCAACATTGTTGAAAAATAGGTGGAGTTGCATCATTCTTCAACTTTGCCCCGCGTACACGCCTATTTACCATGACTTAAATCCAAATGTTATTGATGATTCTGAACGGTATTTAAATTCTCTAGATAGATGTTCTCTTCGATTTTCGAAATTTGTAACATGGCGTTCATATTCGTCAACATTGTTGAAAAATAGGTGGAGTTGCATCATTCTTCAACTTTGCCCCGCGTACACGCCTATTTACCATGACTTAAATCCAAATGTTATTGAAGATTCTGAACGGTATTTAAATTCTCTAGATAGATGTTCTCTTCGATTTTCGAAATTTGTAACATGGCGTTCATATTCGTCAACATTGTTGAAAAATAGGTGGAGCCGCATCATTCTTCAACTTTGCCCCGCGTACACGCCTATTTACCATGACTTAAATCCAAATGTTATTGATGATTCTGAACCGTATTTAAATTCTCTAGATAGATGTTCTCTTCGATTTTCGAAATTTGTAACATAGCGTTCATATTCGTCAACATTGTTGAAAAATAGGTGGAGTTGCATTATTCTTCAACTTTGCCCCGCGTACACGCCTATTTACCATGACTTAAATCCAAATGTTATTGATGATTCTGAACGGTATTTAAATTCTCTAGATAGATGTTCTCTTCGATTTTCGAAATTTGTAACATGGCGTTCATATTCGTCAACATTGTTGAAAAATAGGTGGATTTGCATCATTCTTCAACTTTGCCCCGCGTACACGCCTATTTACCATGACTTAAATCCAAATGTTATTGATGATTCTGAACCGTATTTAAATTCTCTAGATAGATGTTCTCTTCGATTTTCGAAATTTGTAACATGGCGTTCATATTCGTCAACATTGTTGAAAAATAGGTGGAGCCGCATCATTCTTCAACTTTGCCCCGCGTACACGCCTATTTACCATGACTTAAATCCAAATGTTATTGATGATTCTGAACCGTATTTAAATTCTCTAGATAGATGTTCTATGCGATTTTCGAAATGTGTAACATGGCGTTCATATTCGTCAACATTGTTGAAAAATAGGTGGAGTTGCACCATTCTTCAACTTTGCCCCGCGTACACGCCTATTTACCATAACTTAAATCCAAATGTTATTGATGATTCTGAACCGTATTTAAATTCTCTAGATAGATGTTCTCTTCGATTTTCGAAATTTGTAACATGGCGTTCATAATCATCAACATTGTTGAAAAATAGGTGGAGTTGCACCATTCTTCAACTTTGCCCCGCATACACGCCTATTTACCATGAGTTAAATCCAAATGTTATTGATGATTCTGAACCGTATTTGAATTCTCTAGATAGATGTTCTCTTCGATTTTCGAAATTTGTAACATGGCGTTCATATTGGATTTAAGTCATGGTAAATAGGCGTGTACGCGGGGCAAAGTTGAAGAATGGTGCAACTTCACCTATTTTTCAACAATGTTGACGAATATGAACGCCATGTTACAAATTTCGAAAATCGAAGAGAACATCTATCTAGAGAATTTAAATACGGTTCAGAATCATCAATAACATTTGGATTTAAGTCATGGTAAATAGGCGTGTACGCGGGGCAAAGTTGAAGAATGGTGCAACTCCACCTATTTTTCAACAATGTTGACGAATATGAACGCCATGTTACACATTTCGAAAATCGCATAGAACATCTATCTAGAGAATTTAAATACGGTTCAGAATCATCAATAACATTTGGATTTAAGTCATGGTAAATAGGCGTGTACGCGGGGCAAAGTTGAAGAATGATGCGGCTCCACCTATTTTGGTTTATTATCTTCGATAATGAACCATTGGAATCGCCCAAAGAAAAAAAAATTTTAACCCCCCCTCAAAATTTGTTGGTTTACGTTTCAAGATACGTAGATTCAGAAAATCGAATAAAAAAAAATCCGTCCGTCCGCCGTACGCCGTCCGCCGTACGCCGTCCGCCGTACGCCGTACGCCGTACGCCGTCCGCGCCACTTTGCCCAGTTAGCGTTGAGTTAAAATTACGAAATTTTTTTTATGGGTTTCGACCAACCCCACAATGGTCCTCGAAACTTTTCATAACCCTAGGTCAAGGGGAAGGGGTTCAAAACGAATTTTGAAAATTTGAAAATCTCATATCTCGAAAAATTCATATAGAACGGTATGTTTTTTATTTCATATTTAGATACAGTTTGTTCCGTAGAATTTTTTAAGACCATCCGCAGCTTTGTACGACCAGCCGTTCGTTCACAATGACGGCTCAAAGATTGTGCCTCACAACACGATCATGAATCAAACTTTTGAAATACAGGTCCATTTTCATACTAACAAGCTCTTTGGAACATCATATGGCTTAAGTGATATCGAGTTTGTTGTTCTGAGGTGCGTTTCGTGCTACGGAAATGAAGGTAATTTCGAATGTTTGTTGGTAGGTACTTCTTTTATAGAAAAATTATTACCGACGTAGTATTAAAAACCCCAGAATTATATCGTATTAATTAATCATAATTAATAATAATTATTATTAATGATAAATACGAATTATTAATACCTAACAATAAATTATAATAATTTTCACTAGGTACTTGATAAAATTATTAATAATTAGTGATAATTGATAATAATAATTAATCTAACATTTAGGATCTAGACATTTAGACCTAGTGATCTAGACAGAAGGGTGATCTGTACAAAGAAGATAATGAACCGTTGTGTCAAGAATTTGCAGAGTTTTTCACCAATGTTGACGAATATGAACGCCATGTTACAAATTTCGAAAATCAAAGAGAACATCTATCTAGAGAATTTAATTACGGTTCAGAATATGTATTCAATTTTATAATTACGATTTTTTTTTCACCCTGATACAACTGGGCAAAGATGAAGAAAGCGGCGGCTCCACCTATTTTTCACCAATGTTGATGAATATGACCGCCATGTTAGAAAATTTAAAAATCGAAGAGAACATCTATCTAAAGATACTCGTTCCCAATCCGAATCGATAATAAAAAATTTTTTTTTTGATTTTTCACACCATGGCAACTGGGCAAACTCTTAATTTTCATTAAATTCCAAAATTGAAATTTCGAAAATTTGTGACATCATCTATCGAGCTTTTGATCACCGTAATTGATTCCTGTTTGCCGATTTCAAGTATTGTTAGATCCAAAGGCGTGGCAACGGGGCAAAGTTTCGATTATGAATTCGTACACAACTTCAGGGTAGTCATAATTTACCTTGTTTATTATAGAGTCTTTCTGAAATTCTTCTCTGTTGTTCATGATTCTTATGTGCTCTATTAGAGTCGAGTGGAATCTTTCTATAGGTCCATTAGAGTCTGGATGTTGGGAGCTGATGAAGTGAAGTTTAATTTTATGGAGAGCTAACAACTCTTTTACCAATGAGCTATTTAAATCTGCTCCGTTATCAGAGATCTGGTGGTGCAGCCCATGATGTGCGAAATATTTTAACAGACTGTTTACCACTTCTATACTTTCAGATGATGTTACCGGGTATGCTTGGGCATATTTTGAGAATGTATCTATTACGGTTAAGAATTTAGTTTTTTCTAATGTGAATTTATCTATATGGATTATTTCGAATGGTTTTGATGCTGTTGGGGTAATATTATACTTTAATTTTAAAGGATTTCTATCGTATTTGCAGGTTTGGCAGATCTCGCACTTGTTTACAAATTCTTGAATGGACTTCTTTAGATTGGGCCAAAAATAGAGTCTTTAAACTTTTTGGTAGGTTTCTTCAATACCTCTATGATTTTGTTTTCCTAAATGATATGAAAGCACTATTTCTTCTATTTCGTTTTCGTTGATTACATCGATTAATTTTTCATTGAATTTTGTGAATTTAATCTCCGAAGTTTTAAAATGTTGTACCATCATTCTCGTGAATTTTTCATAAACGTCTTTTTCAAAATATAATCCGTATTTTATGTTCGGTACCACAAATTCTTTGACGAATTTGACAATTTCTTCTTCTAGATGGGTTTCTGAAAATTCTACTAGTATCCTGGTTTTACAATTGAATAACTTTATTATCTTTGGTTTTTTGGGATTGAATTTAACTATGCTGATGATTATTTGATTATTACAGTGGTTGATTGGTCCTTCGTTTATCGGTATTTCTATAGTGGTATTGCTTCCGATATTTGAATGAACTGTCTGACCGTCTGTTTCTTCCTCGTCTAAATTGACTAAAAGGGACTGACTGTCTGTTTCTGCATGTCTGTCTGGAGGATTTCCATCTGTCACTAGGTCTCGCAAGAATTGTTCTGTCTGTTCGTCTTGAGATGATGCGTTTCCTGATCTAGATAGTCGGTTAACCAAATTTTCTATTATTTCGTCTACTTCTTCAATTTCCGTTACGTTCAGCTGGATTCTTGACAAGGCATCGGCGTTCGTGTTACTAGTTCCCTTTTTGTAACATATTTCATAATTGTATTCCTCTAACTTTAATCGCCACCTGAACAGTTTGGAATTGGGTTCTTTTATAGAGAAGAGCCATTGCAGTGGCTTGTGATCTGAAAAGATCTTGAATTTCCTACCGTATAGGTACGGTCGGAAATATTTGACTGCCCATACAATGGCCAGTAGCTCTTTTTCTATTGTAGACAATCTGGTTTGCGTTTCATTGAGGGTTCGACTAGCATACGCAACGGCGAGGTCTCCTCCTTTGTGTACTTGGGACAATATTGCTCCTACTGCGAAGTTACTTGCGTCTGTGGTTAAATGAAATGTTTTATCAAAATCCGGGTATTGTAGAATAGGTTCATTGATTAGCAGTTGTTTGGAAATTCCGAACGAATTGAGGTAATCTGGGTCACTTGTTTTAATTACTGCTCCCTTTTTCAATCTTTTGGTTAATGTTTTTGTGATCGCAGCAAAATCTTTGATGAACCTCCTGTAGTAGCCCAATAACCCTAAGTATCCTTTAATTTCCTTTGTTGTTTTGGGAATGGGATAGTTCACAATTGCTTTTATCTTGTCTGGGTTTGGTTTCACACCTTCGGGAGTTATCACGTGCCCCAAGAATCCTACTTCCTTTCTCAAAAATTCTGTCTTGTCCAGTTGAATTTTCATGTTTGATTGTCTCAGTCTGTTAAAAATTTCTTTTAGTCTTGTAATGTGTTCCTGTAAACTAGAGCTAAAGCAGATTATGTCATCCATGTACACTAGGCAGGTTTCGTTTTGAATTCCTCTCAGAATTGAATCCATAACTCGTTGGAAGGTCGGTGGTGATCCGGAGAGTCCGAACGGCATTCTCAAGAATTGCCAGTGCCCCTGTTCGGTAGAAAAGGCAGTTTTTTCTATGCTCTAGGACTCATCTCTACTTGGTGAAACCCTGATGCTAGATCAATAGTCGTAAAGTACTGACATTTACCTAATTTGTCTAGTATGTCTGTAATGTTCTAAATTTTTGTTTTCCAGACGCATCAATTTTCTTTGGAACCACTATGATTGGCGAGTTCCAAGGTGAATTTGAGGGTTCTATTATGTTCTGTTGCCACATGTCTGTTATTTGTTTTTGTACTTCTTGTTTGTATATCTGTGGGTATCGGTAGGGTTTTGTGTAAATAGGCGTCTCGTCGGTCGTTCTTATTCTGTGTTTCACTTGATTTGTGAATGTCAAAGTGGTTTTGTCTGAATGAAAAATGTCCGAATATTCTTTTATTAGCTTTACGATCTCCTTTTTTTCTTCTGAATTTAAATGGTCTAGCCTAAGTTTGGTCAGGTCCGGTTTGAATTTTTCGTAAGGGAACGTGTTATAATTATTGAAGTTACTTGGTTGAGGTTCAATTTCTTCAATGTTGAATTTTCCTATTGTTTTGACTTCTATATTCTGATCACTTGGGTTAACCATCACACAGTGGGCTTCATGATTTTGGAGTTTTACGATGCACTGGGGTATTTCTATTCTTTTAATTTTTATGTAGGGGATCACTCCTTCTCCGTCCTTGATATTGTTTATTCTTAGTTTGACCCTTTTCATGGTTCGAGCTTCAATTGTGTAGCTAGTATTCGTGTGTAATTGATGAAAGTGTACTGGGACATTTTTGATAGCTGTGCTGAGTGTGTTTCTTAGCAAGTCAATCTTGGCGTTTAGTTGTTTTAAACCATCCAAACCTAATAGCAAATCAAATTTGTCGTGGAATTGGAATACGAAAAATTTCAGGTTGAGGTTTCTTTTTCCGAACAATTCTCCGCATGGGACCAAAGTACTTAACTCACCAATTGTAGTTCCATGCGCAGTAGTCACTTGAAAGGGATCTTTGGACAATTTTTTATGAAAATACTAATGAGCTATAGCTGGATTAATAAATGACTTAGTACTAGCGGTATCAATTAAAATTCTTAATTCTAGGTTAGGTAAAATAATATAAGGTAATTCATTCTTGTTATTTCCCAAATTCATCAAGTTAAATTGGGGTAATCGGGATAGTCCATTTCTAAAAAAGGATTGTCTTCACTCATGGTTTGTATGTTTTCGTTTGGCTCTGTTGCCGAGTGACTTTCAACTTTATCGTCTGTAATCTCCTCACCTTCTATATTACGATTATGGAACTGAGGAACAGGCGTTGTTATCGTCTGCACTCCGCTCATCGGCGTTTGCGGGAAAAGTGGGCGATTACTATAGAACTGAGTTCGCGGTGCGAACGGCTGTTTTGTCTGGGGGAATCTCTGATGATTCGACATCTGTCCAGGTGTATTATTACGCTGGGGATGCTGATAAGGTGGACGATGGGTAAGGTTTTGGCCTTGAGGAGGCTTAAAGTTGTTGGTGTGAGGGACAGCTTTATTATCCGGTTTGATAAAGTTTTGCCGGTAAGAGTAGAACTGGAAATCATTTGTTAACAAACCATGAGCTGAATCTAAATCGGAAGGTTTTCTTGATTGCAAGAGGCTTCCTAGAGGCTCCTTTAGTCCCCTTAAAAATACCCTTAGCGCTAATTGCTGAAATAAATAAATTTGATGTTCAGAACTTGGGACTGCATTATTTTTAAGATACATCACCGTTAAGTTAAGGTATTTTCTTATTTTTTCTAAGTACATGAAAGCAGATTCATTATTTTGTTTTAGTTCGGTGAGCTTTATTGTCAATGTGTAAATGTCTCTCTTGTCTGCATATCCTGAAGTTAATGCAATTTTGATATTGTCCCATGTGGTACAATTTGCGCTAACTATAAGTTCTGCGGCTTTCCCTCTAACTTTTGCGAGTATTGATCTTATCAAATATCTGTTTTGGAAGTTATTAACGTTCGCTCTATCATAGAAATGATTAATTAATTCGTCACACACTTCTATAAAATTTGCCAACAATTCGGGTTCCCCATTGAAGACAGGGACCATGTCCAAGTAGCATGATTTCAGTTCTTGTACTGACATTGTTGAATTATTTTTAAAAATTTCGGACAAATCAATAATATTATCAAGTGTGCAAATTTGATGACTTACAGAACTAAGACCAGCGCTGTCCACATCTGATGGTTTCCGGGCGGGTCGCCGAAAAGGGGGTAGTTCGGTGGTATAGCGCTGTCGAGCCCGGCTGTTGCCTTCTTCTTCCTTCAACGGCTTCTCCGGATGGTCGTCCGTCTTGGATGCGAATGTTTCGGGGGTCTCCTCGCGAGGTGTGCGGGCTACGGTGTCCGAATCAGTTCACAGGAGTTTCACAGGTGGTTCTAAGACGGTCTCCTGGTAAAACTCCAGAGTGTATATCGCGTTGAAAAGGTGGTTCTTCAAAGGTGGATGATGAACGGTGTCCTTTTCAACTTGATTTCGGTGTACTTCGGTGGTTCTCTTCCAGCTCCTTAAGTTTTGACGGTCTCCAAATTGGTGGTATCCACAGGTAGCTTTCGATAGAGAACGGTCTCCGTAGGTCACTGAAGTCTCTGAGGGTCGCACGCGAACGTAGGCTTCCGCGGTCAAGTGTTAAAACACAAAACAATTTGGAGTTTTGATATCACAAATTGTTTCCGTGGTCCTACCGACTGCGCCAGTTAAATAACTCGTTTCCACTTTTTAGTTTTTAAAAAAAGTTTATTTGAGTTAAATCACAAATTTATAACGTGCGACAGAGAAATACACTCGAAGAAGGGCAGCTCGAGACTGCCCGTACAATCTTTCTAAGCGGCGAGGGTCCGCAGGGCGCTCACCGGGGTTTCTTACAGTCTCAGCTATTTTTTTAATGGGTTTACAATTTCAATTACACATAACTTATATTTATGGATGCGTTGAATGACCAAATACTAGTCGTTTGTTTGAAGGTTTTTATTCCACGACGTTTCTGCCCAGGAACTGGGCTCTATTCATGCGGATATCTACAAGGGAAGTAGAATTAATATTGTTATGAACAGCAATGTGGAGAACAGCAGAGATGGAATGCTTATTATGTATGTTACGACTAATGACATTTGTAACAAATGACATTTGTAACAACAGTTGTGCTAAGTGGGTACTTACATTATGAGATGAAGTAAATGTCACATCGGGGATTTGAACAGGGGATAGCACACGGTAACAACAGAAGGTTAAGGGATGCAAGGTTACAAATACAGGGTCACAATTTCGGTGTCTTGGCCGAACCACGACAGGCTTCCACGATAGTCATCAAGATCATAACACCATATATATTTATACGTCCGGTTGTGGAAACGAAGGCACTTCCGTGGAAGTGCAGACGATAACTCTACAAAAATTCAAATTTGTAAAAATCTCTCTTGGCAATCGAAAGGCTAAGATCATAGATGGGCAGAATCGGTTTACACAATAGACCGATGAATAGACTTCTTATATCGGTTCACACATAAATTCCGAAAATGAAACGTTCTGTCAAGTGACACCTCATTTTTACACGCTGAATAAGATGGGGAAGTCAGAATTGCTATATATAAGATATATCTTATACCGTTCTCAAACTGGGGTACTTTGAAGATGAAGAAACGTGGTTAATACTTGAGATGTTCTTCATGGACATCATGTTCTTTAATGGAGACATTTGACATAAAACCAATTATTTTTTCGAAAATTCACTCTTATTAACTAAATTAATATTTAGTTTCAATTGACATAGACAACTCAAAATGACAATCTTATTCTCAAAAAAAAAAAAAAAAATTAAATATCTTTTTGGTACAAGAAACTGATACAAACTTACTGGAAAAGGACATTTACTACTCTAATTCTGCGAATGTGAAAAGCTTCGGTGGTTTGACTTGCCTACCACTTTTAGTTTTAAAATACAAAGTGCTTGGTTCATCTAGGGGATTTACATTTTGTAAATCATTTCGTTGAAATTAATCGTCACTTTTTCTGGGTGTGGGCTAAAATGAAACAGACTTCTTATTTCGAGAAGACGCAAATGTCTCTCGGTGAATTGACAAAGGTTGCGGCAAAATAGGTTTTCTATTTCTTCGGTAATAGGAACCTTCAGGATTTTCTAAAAGATACGTCCTTGTATCAAGAACTTTCACTATTTTCCTGGAGACCAACGACTTGGGGTCTTCCTGAAATAAATAAATTGACCTGGTATTAATTTCGATAAGGACTGAGCCTATCATAACATTTTTTGTACAAAGACTGACGATCTAGCAGCACATTATGTTGCTATCTAGTGTTAACAAATTTTGGTATCAATAATTTCAGGGAAATAGGAAGAACAAATTCTAGTCTTCTTGACATAAGTAGCATAGCTGGGGATTCTAAGTTATCCTTAGGTGTATTATGGTAATGCAATGAAGCTAGATTTGGATCAGTCACTGATTCCCTACATTTTCGTAAAATATTTTTACAAATTTTTACAGCTGATTCAGCTTCTCCGTTACTTTGTCTATGGTAAGGACTTGACTTCGTGAGAGTGAACTCCCATTCTTGGGTTAATTCAGCAAAAGCATAGGAATCTCATGGCGGTCCTGTATCAGTAGCCAGCTCGTTAGGTATTCCGAGACGAGAAAATACGATTTTGGTTTATTTAAATTATGAATTACTGCACTAGCAGTCGATGAACTGAGTCCTATCATTTCTATAAATTTTGAATAGTAGTCCATGACGACAAGATTTTTTTTATTTTCAAAATCGAAAAAATTGGCACTTATTATGTAAAACGGTAAAGTAGGCATTTCATGAGGCAATACCTAGTTGGAATGTTGTGGTACCGTATTATTTATTGTCTGTCATTCAGGAGCTGACATGAATGAGGAGGGATGAGGGTGGTGATGGGGACGTGGACGTGGAGATGAGAGAGCGGTGAGGGGGGGGGGGGGGGTTTGAGACGGCCAGAAGGGGGCGGGGTGGGGGTGTTCCGTGACTCTTTGGAGTGGACTGACGAGGCTCAATGGAATTCCATCCAATCCAAACTCCACCGCCCCACGCCAAAACTCCACCGCCTCCCGCCAAAACTCCACCTCCTTAACTCCAGATCCAACTCAGCTGTACCGTCAATACAATCCCCCCAAAAAACACTCCGTGTAAAAATCACCCCGCCTCGCAAATATCATTCTTCAGAGGCCGGAAAAAGTTATGATATCCACTTTCCCCGCCCGCCCTTTTCCTCATTAAGGAGCTAAGTATAATGAAAAGCTTAACCACTTCACAAGCACCGTACCCCTTTCGAAATCTCCCCTTGGCGCTATTGCGAGACGTTTTTATTACTTCCACAAGCAACTAATACTTGATGGTGGTTAACGTTTTATACAAGTATTAGTTGCTTGTGGAAGTAATAAAAACGTCTCGCAATAGCGCCAAGGGGAGATTTCGAAAGGGGTACGGTGCTTGTAAAGTGGTTAAGCTTTTCATTATACTTAGCTCCTTAATGAGGAAAAGGGCGGGCGGGGAAAGTGGATATCATAACTTTGTCCGGCCTCTGAAGAATGATATTTGCGAGGCGGGGTGATTTTTACACGGAGTGTTTTTTGGGGGGATATCACATCTTTTTGTTGTTGAAGTGGGTCATTTTATAAAGAAGGTCTATGCAAAATTTCAAGTCGATTGGTCCGGTTACCCAGGCTGTAGACTCGTCAAAGTTGCCAAAATTAGCCTAAATTTCAGTTTTTTGTTTCTAAAAGTTTTTGGGTTGAGATAATGGGTTAAACCTTTCAAAAGGCACTGTCTGATGTTGAAACGAAGCTCTGTGCAAAATTTCAAGTCAATCCGTGAAGGTGGAAATGCCTAACTGATTAAGGAGAAGAAGAACAGGTAAGGGTGAAAAACCGGGTTTTTGAAGTTATATAACTCGGCTCCCTTTAAAGATATCGACTTGAATCTTTCAAAAGGCACTTGCTACACTTGAAACGAAGCTCCGTGCAAAATTTCAAGTCAATCGGCGAAGGTGGAAATGCCTAACTGATTAAGGAGAAGAAGAACAGGTAAGGGTGAAAAACCGGGTTTTTGAAGTTATATAACTCGGCTCCCTTTAAAGATATCGACTTGAATCTTTCAAAAGGCACTTGCTACACTTGAAACGAAGCTCCGTGCAAAATTTCAAGTCAATCGGCGAAGGTGTTGAGGCTGTAGCCTTGACCGACTGAAAAAAGTAGAAAAACATGGTAATTGGTTTTTGAAGTTATATAACTCGGCTCCCTTTAGACCTAGCGACTTGAAACTTTCAGGGCTTTCTATTATCCACACCAAAAAGATACATACCAAATTTCAAGTTGATCGGTCTACTAGGAGCTGAGATATGGCCATAATTAGCCTAAATTACCCTAAATTTCAGTTTTTTTGTCCCTAATTTTTTTTGGGGTTGAGATAATTGCTTATTTCGTTCAAATGGCACTGAGCCATGCTATAAAGAAGGTATGTAAAAAAATTCAAGTCGATTGGTCCCTTTCCCATTCGATTGGTCCCATCCCTAACCATCCCTAACCTTTCAAAAGGCACTGTCTGATGTTGAAACGAAGCTCTGTGCAAAATTTCAAGTCAATCCGTGAAGGTGGAAATGCCTAACTGATTAAGGAGAAGAAGAACAGGTAAGGGTGAAAAACCGGGTTTTTGAAGTTATATAACTCGGCTCCCTTTAAAGATATCGACTTGAATCTTTCAAAAGGCACTTGCTACACTTGAAACGAAGCTCCGTGCAAAATTTCAAGTCAATCGGCGAAGGTGGAAATGCCTAACTGATTAAGGAGAAGAAGAACAGGTAAGGGTGAAAAACCGGGTTTTTGAAGTTATATAACTCGGCTCCCTTTAAAGATATCGACTTGAATCTTTCAAAAGGCACTTGCTACACTTGAAACGAAGCTCCGTGCAAAATTTCAAGTCAATCGGCGAAGGTGTTGAGGCTGTAGCCTTGACCGACTGAAAAAAGTAGAAAAACATGGTAATTGGTTTTTGAAGTTATATAACTCGGCTCCCTTTAGACCTAGCGACTTGAAACTTTCAGGGCTTTCTAATATCCACACCAAAAAGATCCATACCAAATTTCAAGTTGATCGGTCTACTAGGAGCTGAGATATGGCCATAATTAGCCTAAATTACCCTAAATTTCAGTTTTTTTGTCCCTAATTTTTTTTGGGGTTGAGATAATTGCTTATTTCGTTCAAATGGCACTGAGCCATGCTATAAAGAAGGTATGTAAAAAAATTCAAGTCGATTGGTCCCTTTACCCAGGCTGTAGACTCGTCAAAGTGGACAGAATTTTCCTAAGGTTTCTGTTCTTTTGTTTCTAAAACTTTTTTGGGTTGAGATAATGGGTTAAATCTTATATAAGGCTCTGTCTCAAGGTTAAATGAAGCTCTGTGCAAAATTTCAAGTCAATCGGTCAACGTGGAGAGGCTCCAGCCTTGCCTGTCTGAACAAGGAGGAGAAGAAGGAGAAGGAGAAGAACAATCTAAGGCCGAAAAACCGGGTTTTTGAAGGTATGTAGCTCGGCTCCCTTTAGACCTATCGATTTGAAACTTTCAGGGCTTTCTAATATACATTCAAAGAAGACCCATACTAATTTTCAAGTTGATCGGTCAAATAGGAGCCGAGATATGGATACCTCGAAAACGCATTTCGTGACGTCCGGTAAATATACACTCGGCACCGTTCGTTGTCTCAACGTCTTTGCTTGGCGGGGCGGAACGCTACCGCGTTCCTAGATTACCGTACCGCTATCGTTCGTATTGCGCGGTTTCGGGGCTTTCCTAGGATTGTCCCGATCAGCTATCGCAGATATCGCAATTCTGTCTTCACCATCGAGTTCAGCGTTGAAAAATCCATTAATGGCTGAGGGGGTGTTGATGTGAGAGCGTCGAAATTCTACGTCCATTTAAATTTTGACATAGATGAGTGTGAAGAGAAGTGGCTGCAAGGAAGTTCCACAAAGTCGATCAAACGATCAAAATAACAGTTCCCACGGTGCTATTCGTGGTAATAATTATTATCACCACGAATAGCAACGTGGGAAGTGTGACTCTAAACAATAGCATTTATTAAGATTAGAATCTAAGTGGCAATTAGTTGAAAGAGTAGCATTTCTCAAACATATAGCGTACTGGTTTTGTCATGTCAAGGTGAGCCATATAATTAGTGAAAATTGCCATAATGAATGGTATTGAATGGTACTAGTTGATTACCCTTTGACACTAACAACCTGATTGTCCTCTGTCCTTTGGATTATGTAGCCTACCTGCGAACATTTAAATTTATGTAAATACTGCTACTAGAGTACGTACTAGTGTTGTATCCAAGTTACTATTGCTTACGTAGTACAATACTATTATACCTTAGAAACTCACACATACCTAAAGTCAAGCTGAATCCAGTTCAATATATTATTAATTTGGACTACATGCCTCCTTAAACAACTCGTCCATATCAAATGGGCTTTAAGGGGCTATAAGGGCTGAGTTATGTAAGTACGTTATGTGTACAATATTATTTACCATTTTATATCATTTAATTCTGACCTTAATATATTTCAGAAAAAAGATGGAGATTATTTGGAGAGCATTCCAGGTTATCTCCCTTTCCTCAAGTGGGACCCAAGCAGAGTTAAGAACGACACTCAATTCATTCTGTCAACATCGGCAACTAAGGTAAATACGGGTATCATTGTAAATAATAATAATTAAAGATATTACTATTGTAATGAACCACGAAGTTGAATGGCGAACGGCCGGCGAGCAAGTAGGTATAATGTCAATCCACCGTGTAAAATACACACCGTGTAAAAATTCGATAATGAACCTTTGTAATCACCCAAGAAGAAATAAAAATAATTTCAAGATACGTAGATTCCAAAAATCGAATAAAAAAATCCGTCCACGGCACTATGCCCAGTTAGCGTTGTGCTAAAATTACGAATTTGGTTTGGACCACACCCACAATAATCGTCCTAACGTTTCATAACCCTAGATCAATGGGAAGAGGTTCAAAACGAATTTAAAAATTTTGGAAAAATTCATATCTCGAAACATTTAGATGGAACGGTATAGTTTTCAGTTCACATTTAGATAGAATTTATTTTTTAGAATTTTTCAAGCCCATCCGCAGCTTTGTACGACCAAAGAAGATAATAAACCGTGTAAATTCTTCGGGTTATAAATTTTTCAAAATTTTAAGATTCGTTTTGAACCCCTTCCCATTGACCTAGGGTTATGAAAAGTTTCAAGGATAATAATTATTCAATTAGGGTTCAAAACAATAATTATTATTGTGGGGTTGGTTCGAACCCGAAAACCTAATTTTGTAATTTTAGTACCTACAATGCTAACTGGGCAAAGGGTCGCAGACGGCGGAAAGACAGATTTTGGTTTATTATCTTCGATAATGAACCATTGGAATCGCCCAAAGAAAAAAATTTTTTAACCCCCCCTCAAAATTTGTTGGTTTACGTTTCAAGATACGTAGATTCAGAAAATCGAATTAAAAAAAATCCGTCCGTCCGCCGTACGCCGTACGCCGTCCGCGCCACTTTGCCCAGTTACGTTGAGCTAAAATTACGAAATTTGGTTTTTGGGTTTGGACTAGCCCCACAATGATCTTCGAAACTTTTCATAACCCTAGGTCAAGGGGAAGGGGTTCAAAACGAAATTTAAAATTTCGACGATGTCTTATCTCAAAATATTTAACTGAACCGTGTAAATTTTAGTTCACCTTTGAATGACCTGAAAAATTATGAATCTTTTAAGACCAATTGGATTTTTGTGCGACCAGCCGTTCGTTCACAGTGACCGCGCAAAGTTTTAGGAAAAACACTAAACTTTCGCGTCGAAAACGGCCGTTATGTGACCCAACCCCCAGACGCCCAGAATAAAACTACCTTTTTACATCTTCCCGGTAAACTACAGTCTAGAAATTTTAACCGTGAGTCGGGGATAGACCACATTGCAATATTCACTCGGTTTCTCATCTGTAAAATTGTTTAAATAATACCTTTTTGTAATAATACAAATTAAATTTTGATGATGAGCTATGGACTTGAAAGTTTAAAAATAGGTCAGAACTGGATCACAATGCAATATTCACTCGGTTTCTTGTCTGTAAAATTGTTTAAATAATACCTATTTGTTTAAACAAATTAAATTTTGATGATGAGCTAGATACTTGAAATTTTAAATATAGGTCAGAAATGGATGACATTTCAATATTCACTCGGTTTGTATGACATGGTATGAGTATGGTATGGTATATTATTGTATGAATGATTTGGTATAATACAGTATGGTATGATAGGAAAGAAATTCGTATGGTATGGTATGAGTACGGTGAGAATATGGTATGGTGCCGATTTGCAACACAGTCTGGTATAGACAGAAGGGTTATCTGCACAAGGAAGATAATAAACCGTTGTGTCAAGAATTTGCAGACTTTTTTTTTTAATTCGATATTCTGAATCTACGTACGGGGGTAAAAATTTATTCCTTTGGTCGATTCCAATGGTTAATTATCGAAGACCAACAGGAGCCGAGATATGGATATCTGAAAAACGAGTTTCGTGACGTCCGGTAAACATACACTTGGTACCGTTCGGTTCTCAATTTGTTTACTTGGCGGGGCGGAACGCTACGGCGTTCCTAGATTAGTGATAGGAATAGGCGATGCGGGAGGGTCACTTAATGAACTGAGCAAACGGCAACTCCCAGAGAAACCCGAACGTCGATTTCCTGTATACAAATACCTAATACAGAACACTAGCCCAACTGAGGTCACAATATAATCGTATTTTGTTCCCAAATAGGCTCTTGGAGTTGGTTCTACACGATCTAAGCAGTGCTTGAAACACCCTGATTTGGTAAGATACCTCGTGGATCAGGATGATAGAGAATGGCTTGGAACTGCTTTGACTCCCGGATTGGTTCCCGGCACCCCTAACCTCAGCTTAATATTCCTTGAGGACATACTGTACATCATTAATTTGGAAGATTACAAGTAAGGAACCCAGAGTTGAGACATCAGTTGCTAATAATGCGAATCTAGAGCACATCTTTTTGAATATCACAATCATTATTAGATAATCATTCAACGTAGGTACCTACATCTGACATTGACATCGTACCGTCCTCTTTTCTAGTAACCCAAATCTTCTGTTGGGCGAGCTACGAGGCTTCGTGGTGCCAGATTTCATACAGAGAAAAATCCGAGCTTATATGACTTTGATGAGGACCAAATATTTACCAAGCTCAACTTCCGGACCTGAGGTTAGTGGCAATAGTTGAAGAGGGATGAAAAAGGAAAAAGGCGGCTGTTATGAATCGATATACCACTAGGGGAGATTTGATTGAGTGGTTTGGTTCCAGTCATGCATAATGATCGTATGAGCGAATTTTCGAAGCAGTAGGTATTCATACAAATAAGTAAAACAGGATTAGTTTTACGCAAAGTAAAATTCTGGGTGGAAGCGGGAGAATCAAACATGTTTTGAATACCAGAAAAGTACCTAAGGTAATGCGTCAGAAGTCGACACGTTAAAGGAAGTTTGAACTTTGAGCTTACCTTTCACGTAGGGAAATAGTTTTTTCTCATTGCAAACCTGTTCATTGTGTACCCAAGATCCTTCCCTAAAAGACCTGGCAGCGGGAAATATTATTCAACATGGTTTGAAAAGGGAAAAACAAGTTTTGTAAAAAATCCCAATGCTCTAGTAGTCGACACCAATGACCAACATTTTCTTCAGTAGTCGACATGGTTTTGCACTAGTAGTCGACCTACATGTGTTAGAAATCGACAGGTCCGTAGTCGACAGGTTTGTTTGTAGTCGACATTCCATCGTTTTCACTTTTTTCGACTTCCATCTAAATAAAATACATTCAACTGTGAATCGGAACTTGAAAATAGATTAATTAGATGTAATAAAGTAGTTATCAGACTTTTTATTTGCAAACAGCTCATTATCAGTCTCAAATTGCAATAAGTACTTAAGTAAAAAGGTGTGAAAACTATAGTCGAAAACTCATTGTCAGAAAATTGACATTACAGTTGGGCTTAGGTACCTATTTACCTACATAGTTTTTGACATTTTCATGTCTTTGCTTTGGCACATAAACTGAAACGGGAAAAATTTGTTCCCTTGATTCACCCTTTCCCTCAGATCACGTCAGAACACAAGCGACCAGCGGGCCACTACGTCAGAGCCTATGACGCACGAGCGTATGACGTCAGACGGCTGGCAGGAGGTCAACTAGTACGTCAAAGCCTATGCCGTAAGAGCCTATGACGTCAGACGGCTGGCAGGAGGCCAACTAGTACCTACGTCAAAGCCTATGCCGTAATAGCCTATGACGTCAGAGGGCTGGCAGGAGGCCAATTAGTTCGTCAAAGCCGATGACGTAAGAGCCTATGACGTCAGAGGGCTGGCAGGAGGCCAACTAGTTCGTCAAAGCCGATGACGTAAGAGCCTATGACGTCAGAGGGCTGGCAGGAGGCCAACTAGTACGAAAAAGCCTATGCCGTAAGAGTATACGACGTCAGAGGGCTGGCAGGAGGCCAGCTAGTACGTCAAAGCCTATGCCGTAAGAGCCTATGACGTCAGAGGGCTGGCTGGCTAGGTGATCGGGTGGTAGCGAAGGGAGGTGGTGGTAACGTCAGAGGGGCCAGAGGGAGGCAGATATCTGAAACCCCCATTTCTTCCTCACTACTTTCGTGATCACCGTGAAATTTCCTAAAGGATCTCCGAGTTTCAGATTTTTGTCCACCCAAATTGGTCAGTCTGCCCATCGACATCTAATAAATCTTTTATTGAGGAAAACACTTCAGTAAATAGCGTTATAAAACGGTTGGGATACATAATCAACATAAAGATTGAGTAAACCAGAAAATGTTAGTAGATCCCTTATGCATTGGCATTCATCTGTGTGCGGGTTATCGGTGTAACTCTCACTCTCAGTACAATGTTTCTGTTTCGGGGTTATCAAACTGAGATAAAAAGTCACCAGTCATGCAGCATGACTATAAGAGCGAATTTTCGAAAAAACTGTACATAAAATGTACAGCTTTCGTACAAGTACGCAACCACGAGGGACATTTCATGTCTCTGCGCCCCCTCCCACACCCACACCACGTACCTCGTACTTCATTTTTTTTTTTTTTTTTAGTTGTTATATAAATTATTGAGAATGATCACCTGTGTGTAAACAATTATTTAAACAATCACGCTCATACCGCAGCTTGTCGGTCACGCAGTCCGCAGTGGTTAACGTAATATGGTTAGGAAAATCGAGAGCTATCCAACGAGTGGTGAACGATTTTTGTACGATGATAACTGGCGAAGTTAAAGTTCCGTAGCAACGAATCATAGCAACGAATTTTTGTAGCGCTCTGGCGTCCTTTAAACCCGCGTGTTTCTAAGGCAACCTTATCTCTCTACACTGAGAAGAAATAGTATAATAGGAAGCAACAACTAAGAACGTCAAACCATGTCTTTATCCTTAGCTTTTGCCCACTTTTGAAGAGGGTGTCGACTATTAGTGCAGTGTCGACTTCTGACGCATTACCTTATTGGATAAGTAACAAATTATGTCTCCATTTTTTCCAAATACCACCTAAGTTTTTAGATTTTTCAGCGCTGAACACGATGCTGAAGTCAGAATTGGGATACCACGATTCTTCATCTTCAAAGTGCTCCAATTTGAGAACGGAATAACGTATCGCAATAACCATCCCTTAAAACTCTCCAAAACCCCCCTTAGGATGTCCGGATTCTGCCCATCCACGAACTTAGCCTTTCGATTGCCAAGACAGATTTTTTGTGCAAATTTGAACTTTTTATCTCAATTCTACCGAGGTTTATCGTCGTGAATGACATACATAAATATTTACACCTATGATTTATGTTGTCTTTTGGCAGTAAATTCAGGATGGTCTGGAACGAATGTTGGTATAAAATCTTTTCAGAAAGTCGAGTTTAAAAAATGTTGGACCGAGAACAATCGCTCCCTTTTCTTCGAAAATTCGCTAAAATCGATACATGCCGTATTAACTACATGCAACCATACATTCACGTCTCATCCCATCGCACTGCTATGACCGATAGATTTTCTGTTTCGATCTTTCATTGATCCCATCTTTCAACTTTCAGTCTAACGGCATTGGTGGTGTGGAATGCGTGTCATCTTCTGGATCTGGAGTAATAGAACAAGGTAAATAATTGAGTCAAGTTATTGATTACAATATCGTTGATACGCCTGGGAAAACGTAAGAATCGAAATAAAGAGGAAGGAAGTTTGATCTTCAAATTCTATATTATGATAAGCAATGACGAATCAGTGTCTTTCGAAAAGTAAAGGAAGGGACCAAGTATCAATGGTAACAAGTGACAATGTTAATTATTAATACTTGGTCACGTTGAATATTCGGGAATGGATCCACCTCAAGGTTTGCTTTCTCAGTAATCTCTGGTATTTGGCAGACAAGTGATGCCAACTTTTGGCTCACCGAGAACAGGAATCATTTGTTATATTTACCACACAAGATTAGTTTCATCTTAGCCCGAGGCCTACTAGACCTCATCATGGTGTACTTGGTGAGCCCACAATGGTATCAGAAAATTACGTACTAAAAAAAGTTGTCCATTTCAGGAGACGACATTGTTGGGTGAACTAGTCCAAACCGAACCGACTTCACCATGACAGATAATTCACGTTGTGCGTTGGATAAGTGGCGTAAGAAATCACTTCACACTGATCATTTTTATATTAAGAATATATTTAATGAATATTTTTTGGCTGTGTACGGTAGCAACAACGTGAAGTTTAGCTTTGAAGTTTAAGAATCGCCGATGTTTGTAACTAAAGAACCAAAATGCATTGTCTAGCTAAACGTATCTTTATCAAATTGTAAGCGCTTTATAATTGTGTTACCAGGATCTCAATGGAAAATTACTGACAAGCCGAATAAATTATCAAGAGATTATCTCAGTAGAATTTACCCTTATCAGCCATTTACCTCCTTGTTATTCACCCAACAAGTTTCATACAGATCAATAACGAATTGAATTTCCAATCAAATTTCTATGAATATTTTGGTCGAGTGATCAATTACTGCAACCTAATTTTGAAAGACTGAATACTCCGCAACGCCAGAAAACTCAACGGCTATTTCAGAAAGAAGATTGCAATTGTCTACTCCTTCCTTCTCATGCACACTGGTAATTTCAGATTCTCCGAACCTATAAAGTAGATCTTTGCTCAATGGTATTTCAGATATAAAATTACTACGCATTTCATCAGGATTTTGCTCAACAACAAACAAATTAGTAGTTGAAGCTCGCATATTTTATTCGGTCTGTCAGCAAACGGTCCTGATAAAATTTAGTTTGTGCATGTATGAAATTATCGAGAATATTAAATATTATATTATAATATTAAAATCCCAACATTGGTCGGAATACCGGTTAATATAAATTTAATATTTTAATATAAGGTTCAAAACATTCCTGTCGAATTTCAATGTTATTCGCGCAATTGTAGTTTTTCTGCTTAATTGTTAATGATCGTGATATAGCACGATTCAATGTAAGATGGAAAGATGGAGTTCGCTCTTTATATAAAACCTAAAATAAGTTTGGTGCTTGTAATGTCATTAAAACTGGGCAGAAATATTCCCGGTAACGTAGGACCAAAAACCATGAGGCTGAAGCCATAATAGTCATTTATTTAGATAATATCCCGGTCTTAGTTTGCTAGAATCCATTCCCATAATTGTTTTAGAAAGTGTTGATAAATGAAAATATTTAATTGATATAAATGGGCGGCGGAGAAAAAAAATTGTTATAAATAGAGCTTTAAAGTGATTTTTGAAGAGAATTGGAATTCAATAAATAATTGTTAGAGTATTTATTAGTTTGTGTTAAACTCATTTGTCAATGTATGACAGCTTAAAAATATTGATTAATGATTCTTTTAATTTCGAGTGGATTCACAGGTAACGTTAGTGAGAAATGTGTTGGGAAACATGATCATGTTGGGAGTTTACAATACAATAGTGTACGATGTCAATAGCACTAGGTCGCACTCAAACTCCAATACCTACCTTAAAGTGTTGATTTTCTACGAGAAGTTGAATTCTAGGATAGGGCTTTGACAAATGAGTTACTACATACACTACGTGGGGCATGCAAGCGGTCACTCACCAAAGCTGAAGGTGCTGTAAATTGCAGGATCCCCACAGTGTTTATGGTAATAGAAAACTGAAATGTATAATGCCTGAAAAATGTTTCACTACAACTTATCTGGATGTTGTTGATGTATCGCCCAAATCAAACCGGAAGAGAAACACACAGATTGCGAGTATCCAAACTACTTGGTAGGTACCGACTAGTGATAGCACTTGATCATTCCAGTAAAGCCCTCCCGATCTAGTTCCTGGCCATGAAAATTGTGATACCTTGCATTATATTAAATACTTATAATTTCTTCACTCACTTCTTCTACTTTGCTATTAGAAAAACTTTCTTATCCACCTTATTTAATTTACCCATATCAAGCTACAAAAGTTATTCACAACTCTATGTCAACTAAGACTCTACTTTGGTACCAATATTACTTCCCTGATATTGTCTGGTATTGGACAATACTATAAAACATATAATTATGTAGTTTTGAATTAAGTAGGAACAATTTGGAAAAGTGTGATGAAATTCGAAGTAACGACTTTTTGAATCTTTCATGGAATAATTTGAAAGATGTTTGCAACGTTATTATTTAATTGTGAAGAGAAGACTTTTTAAAATTAATTTCATGTTGACATGCACCTGCCCATAACTACTGTACTTTGCTTACCTAGCGTAATTTAATTAGATTTCAATAATATTCAAACTGCCAAACAGATTTGGGATGTCTTAAGTACAATTTTTATAGAACGATCAACTTTGATTCATTCGTAGTAATTCAGTACGTACCATTAATTAGGTACCACTTACGTTATTTTTGACGATAAAAGCTCAAGATAGGGGCAGGGGCACGAAATGAATACTGGGTATATAAAGATAATTACACAGAATGAATAAATAACTTAGGTTTTATAGTATGCTAAATATTTTGTGTAACTGAATAATGTGTTCATGCTATGTAAACTGCAGGAATCAATATACAGAAAAAATTAAGATTACTTACTATACGAGTATTGAAACCATGTCTAATGTGTTGTGATCATTTTACGGTACGTTATGTAAGATAATACAGATAAACTTAGTATTTTATGAGGTATATATTTAACGTATTAAACGTATCTGTAAGTAATATTTAATTTGCTTCATAAGTAGTTATAAAGTGACACCATTAAATAGACAAAACTAAATACCAAAGCTTTTGAACGTTTGTAGGGTTATCAAATAGGGAGGATGGGCCTTGTACCAGAAACCATTTTTTACTTTATGGACAAACGCGGTAGATTCATTCCAAATTTTTGCGCTCTGATATCAATTCAGCTGCAGAAGTTCATATAAGACTATGTGAACATAAAAATACAAAGTTGAAATAGTATGTACAACTTGAGTTTGGGACTTGTTGAATGATTGAGCTCCTACTCAAGAACTCGAAGACAGCAATCGAAGAATTGTGCCGACTAATGTATTTTACGTTGATCATCAATAGTCAGAAAGTTTGCAACGCATTGCACAAGATATAGTAGACCTACAATAACTGTACTGAATACAAAATGTTTGTTCAAGTAAATGGTGTTGTGTTTTGGAAGAAAGGCTCCAAGGAACCTGAACCAAAAACTATAATACACATCAAATTTTTTCAAATAAACCGCAATTCAATAAAAATAGTCGCATATGTTCTTAAACTTTTACCAACAGAAATTTCGAATAAATATCAGTTGTTGTAAAAATAGCTTTAAATTCATTTCTCGTCAATAAATTTGTTTTTGAACATTTAACTATTTTAAAGGATCGAATACATTTTTGAGACCTGCACAACTTTATAGAAAATGTTGATGATTTCAGGTGCAGTGAATTTTGATGAACAAATAGATTTTCTCTCGTTTGAACCTCTGTTTTCTTTTAATACAGTTATGTTCTCTGTAGTTGATAATTTTGTGATTACTATGTAAAATGACGCTTTAGTATTTTGATACATAATAAGATCAGTTGATTTTTTTAAATTCTGGAAAATAGATGAGCTCCTTCAAAGCTCTATATAGCTTTTATCAGGAATAATTGGACGGATATTTTATATTTTCCAATAGTATAATATATTTTGATAAATTGAATTCCTTATTTTTAATTCACCTTTATGTATGCATCCTCAGGATGTTTTGTGACGTCTTAGTGCTTCAGTATAAGATACTCTTGTAAGATTACCAACAATTATATCTTCTTCACCAAACATCATTACATCTATCATATACATAATTATAAACAAATATACAAACTTGAACGTTGTAATCACATTATTGACGGAGTGCACCCAACTGCACGGAATATTATGCTCGTTGTATGTGGTTGAAGTATTGGTAATATTTCCCCAACTAATACAATTTACTGATGCAGATTACGAGAGTCATTCATTTTTCTCGAGTACTCTTCAGCCCCCCGAAGAACACGACGAAATAATGGTAAAATGAATATAACCATCATTAGGCAAGACGAACTTAAATGTAAATCAAAACGAATATAAATTGAAGACAGGTAAGAGAACGAAAAGCATCATGGGAATCAAGGGTTGATCGAACAAAATACTACTGTAGTAACACTAGGCCAACGTTTCAATTTATTTATGGATCTTCAGGGTACCATCTCTGATCCGAAGGATATGATGGCATATACTAACTAGATGGTCTATTTAGATTTTAAATTCCGGGCCAACCTAATAATAACTAAACAATTTAAATAAATTATGAATTATACAAACGATAAATTATTTATAGTTAATTTGTTTTGCCCTTACTATACCTTATGTATACGGGTAGTTCTTCAAAAATAGGGCATTCCATGTCTTACGAGTCCTGAGGTGTCAGTTTGTAATTTTTTTGGGTTTTCACATTTTTTTATTAAAGGTTGCGTTTCCCCCTAACAAATGGGTCATTTTTCATATGAAAATAATCAAAATTGACCCATAAACCGAATTTATGAAGTACCTAAATTTCACTCCTTTGTCATGTCCCTAACCACGATTCTTTCACTTCTAGGTCTTGAGGGGGAAAACGGTAGTGACTCTGAGAGTTTTTCCTCGTGATTTTTATTCAGTAGAGAGAGGTTGTACACGATAAGAGGAAAACGGAAAATTTATTGCTTTCATTAGACTGATTTACAGTCCCAAGTATGAGCGTCCCTACTTTTGCAGTTCACTCCTTTGTTCAAGTTTGAATTGACCGCCAACAACAGGCGTTGAGTTCTGTAAAATCAAGCAGTGGGTTGACGACACTGCTCAATGGCCTCAAAACCATTGACCCTTCTGCCACTCTCCTGATAAGAGATTAGTGGCTTACAAGTCATCATGAAGTGTGAAAAGTGAAGTTGTGCATTCATTTCAGTTCACTCCCGTTCCCATCAGAACAACCTCCTGGTAAGCAATTTTGCATTAGTAATTATCTTAGCAACTAGATATTGAGTATTGTCATGGAATAGTCTAGAAAATGTATTTTTTAGATGAAAGAGGACCAACGTTATCACTTGTTTACATCGAAAATTTCACTCCTTTGTGCTTCACTCCTTTGTTCCAGCCTTGACAAAGGAGTGAAAACCATTGGCATAGGAGTGAACATATTCCATTTTTGAGGGTTTTTCAAAGATTAAAACATTGAAAGCTCGTTTTTGGCAAGAATATCACCCAAGTTTGACCCATCACATCACTGTGGGTAAAAATGTTAAGCCCTGGAATTCTTTATTGCAGTTTCTTGGCCAGATACTCCAACCTTCATGATGTGGAAGCAATGCTCTAAACCACTTGACCAACAATCCATTCTATTTTTAATGTTGATAGTTGATAATTGCTGGGTAAATAAAAGGGGTTTTTTCTCCATTGCCAACTCTTTTTTTTACTGGTAAAACCTGTTAAGTATGTTCATTTTTCCTTTGTTTGTATAGTGTGATGGCCAAACTAGTGAGGAAATTTTAACACAGAAGAGGGAGGCAGCAAAACTCCGCCGCGCAAGGATAAAAAAATGACCCCATTCTATGGAAGATGGAGTATGAGAAACAACAGCTTCAGTACGCAAAGAAGAAGGCTAAACAACAAGTCAAGCTCGTTGCTGACATGACTCCTCGAGAACATCGCTCTTGAAAAGACTGACAATTGGCTGGTTTCTACAGTGTTCCAGACAACTGTTACTTTGGATACCTGTTATTTTGTACTTTAAGAGTTCTATAACGTTATTAACTGCTAATATTCAGAGTTTATGAATACATTTAATAGAGTTCTTTATAAAAATCCAATCTATTTTTCACTCCTTTGTCCATAGTAATCATAAGCATGTGCAATATAAGCTATACTAGGCAAGTAAATGAATGATTTACAATGGTTATATACAGGTAAGTTTGTAAAGAAGACGAATCGTAAAAAAAATCCGCAAAAAAATGATAATTTGTATTGATCACAAACAGAAGTCAAAATGCCCAATTTTTGAAGAACTACCCATACACGTGACGTACCAAACAACCAGAACTCGACTGTTGCAACTTTTGCTGATGATACGGCCATACTTAGTATGATGGTGAAGACGAGAAACCTCGTATCTCCGATTTTTCCGAAATTGAGTTTTTTTATTGCTACCTACCTATTACAAACTACTTTACCGATATTAGCGCTCGGGGCTCAGACAAAGTGAGTTTTTAGCCTTAAAATCGATTGTAAAGGTTCCTCGTAACGAGGTAAATAGGGTGTCATAAGCACCAAAAAACAGTTTTTACAAACTACTCTACCGATATTAGCGCTCGCAGCGCTGACAAAGTGAGTTTTGAGCCTTAAAATCGATTGTAGAGGTTCCTCGTAACGAGGTGAATAGGGTGTCATAGGCACCAAAAAACAGCTTTTCTGCTCTCCTGAAAAGTTGGGATTTTGGAGATACGAGGTTTCTCGTCTTCACCGTCTCGCTGTTCTAGCGGTTGGTGACTCAGTACAGGAAGCGACAAGGAAACTACAGCATTCTGTTGACGAAGTAAGCGCCTGGAACAAAAAATGGCGCCTCAAGTTTAATGAACGGAAATCTACCAAGTTCACGTACAAGAAAATAACAACGACACCAGTCATCATAAATGAACAAAATATTCCCTACTCTAATACTGCAAAGTATTTAGGGATGACTCTTGATGCCAAATTAAGATGAAAGGAGCATGTTATTAAAAAAAAGAACAACTAAATATAAAATTCAAAAAATTGTACTGGCTGCTGGGTGGGTATTCTGAACTATCAGCGTACAACAAATTGCTCATCTACAAGCAAATCCTAAAACCTGTGTGGACTTGTGATATCCAGCTCTAGGGCTGCACTGAAAAAACAAACAGTAAGATTATTCAAACTTTCCAGTACCCTGTTAGGAGTATTTTCAACGCCCCTTGGTACATCAGAATTGATTACCTCCATCGAGACCTCAAGATGGAATCTGTCAGCGAATTAGCAAAGCAACATACTATAAAACACGAACAATGACTCCATGATCACATGAATCGGGAAGTACTTCGTCTCCTAGACAACTGCAACGTTACCCGGAGGCTTGATAGAACAAATCCTCTTGATCTTGTGATGGACAAGTGTACTGCCGTGCTAAGATAAAGTCCCCTATCAACCATTTTGGTGTTTTTGGAGTTGGGCACATGGCTGCGTAGATCTCGACGTGGCGCGTCTTTTCTGCCAAGGTAGAATTTCCTATCTCCATTGGAAAGGTTCGAAAAAAGACTTTATCTTATCTCCAGTTTGATGATCTGGGCCCCCTTCCTCACTTAACTGCATTTTTCTCGACATGAAAAAAATGAAGATAGGTGGTTTTAACTTACGGCGGCAGTGTAGTGATTGAGTGTTCTGAGTTATAGCCACTGAGCTAAAAACTCAACAAACAGTTTATATAGGTATAGAAAATTAACATAATGGGCTGCAGCTCAATTGTTATGTTATTGATATGCCAAATATATATCGATTAAAAAAAAAAAAAATGTTTTGATATAATTGAAAAACCATACGGACACATTCGAAACGACCTACTAGCCGTAAAAAAGTATCTAAGAACAAGAAAGATGTATAAAAAAAACCAAGAGTTGTTTGAACCAGCCGTTCGTCAGTGTGGTTCAACCGTTTGGATCACACTCATGTTGACGATTTTTCCTCGGTTCCAAAGTTTGGAATCCAAACGTTTTTCTATATTTCATTTAAACCAAACCGATCATTTCAAAGTTTTCGATTCCGCTTTACAAGTATAATCCGTGAATTACAGGTCAGACAGAAAATTGACAAAGCCATCAATGAACTAGTTCCTGATTACCATTATCTGCTCATATTCTCAGACGAATACCCAATATTTCTCATCGATACTCCAATTATTTCGTACAGTCATGGGACTTGGTAGGATTTTGTATACAGAAGGGTGATGTACTCGTAGACAGTACATAAGTATTGAAACGCCTTAGAAAATTTATCAGTGTTTTTGCCATTGGTTTCACGTTCTGATGATCAGAAAAGAGGAGGGGGGGGGATGAATTTCCACCGTTTTTGTTCGGTTCTACCTTCGAACCCTCAATTCGAAAGAACTCTGTATCCACTCAGTGTGTACTCAAATTTGTATCAAAAACTACCGTTCATTTAACTTTTCCGAGATAACGTGTTTTGAACAATTCAATCTCTGTTTTGCACGCCTCTATTGATCATCTTCGGGCTGGTTTGAGGACAATTTTAAAAGGGTTAATAAATAGATCTTCGGATCTCACGTATCCTGGTACGTAAAGTCACCAATTTCGAGGGCGGTCCAAACAATTTGTTTTGGTCGCTTCCAATGGTTCATTATTGAATGTAATACCTAAACCAAAATGGCAGATCGAGAAGGCTTCGAGGGATTCGGGGTGCTTAGCTGTTTAAAAAAAAGACGGATCCAATCATGAAGCAAGCGACTTAGTCAAAGGATGTAATATTTACGGTGGCTACTAATTTGTAGCTCACATTCCAGATATGGAAAAACGAATGGTAAACTTGGGAGAACTTGATCTTTTTATCCGGTTAGAATAAATTACGGAACCCTCTCCGTTCCGGGAGGAATAGAAACTCACACACATACGCCCTTTGAGAAAAAAGCAATTAAACTCCCTGTTCTCCCAAAGCAAGCACCGGATTAAATGCCTCGAGTGGCAAAACCGTGATTGTGGTCTCATCATCGATTATGCCCCCTAACGAAATGTCAACTGGATAGAAGGGCCGGAGAGCGGGAGGACCAAAATGTTATACGGAGAGAGGGGGCTTCTGCCGCATAGACTCAGGCTTGGGGGAGATTTGTGAAGGTTTCATTGTGGATCAATGGATGTACGAGTTGATCACAGCGGCCATAGGTAGCGTTGGTGTGTCGTTTCGTTGAGTGCCAGTTCGATCTTCCCCCACTCTGATTGCGCACCGCAGTCTCGCGCCGGCCGCCTAGCAAACAACACTAGATTCAGGCCTTTACACCACCTTTTTTAGCAAGTTGTTCCTTCTTTTAGTGTGTAGTTTGCTCTCTCCCTTGGGTTCTCGACTCTTTCTTCTAACACTTCGTCACACCATTACTCTCTATCACGCTACTCCTTTCATCTGTTCATCGGCTGACAGTGTTTGAGTGCTCGACAATGATGGAGTCACAGGGACAAGAAGTTGTTGCGGCCCCGGCGGAGGTTCCCAATGATCCAGGGTGCGTATTTGTCTTTGTAAATATGTACGTAATCAGCTGACATCATTATGACAGTGTTGCCATTGTATGGCTCTCCCCCACTCCTAACCCTCCAGAGGGGGGCGTAACCCCTTCAGGGTCAAGGTTGAGTTTGTATTTGGATTGCGAATTGGTGGTCCCAACTCTCAAGATTTTCCTTCCTTCTGTGTATCTTTGATTTGAGGACGACGAGAAGTTCAAATAGTCGTGTGCGTTGCTGTTGAAATGCCTACAGTTGCAATGACCTACGTACTACTGAAGTTGACACTCTTGACAATTAGTTGATGACTCGACTTTTACCGTTCTGGAAACTCTTCTCGTCCTTCTCACAGTGAATGTTGTTTTTTTCCGGATTAGAAAATTGAATTTATGAACAAAATGCAGTTCAAGATGCAAGACTTGAAGACGTCCCTATCGAATAATTGTGTCCGATCGTACACAAAACGCCGCTCCCATTTCAATTAAAACAGGTCGCCGGCTGATGATCCTGCGTCAGTTGGGATTTCAGCACTTACCCTCAATTCATTATCTGATAACACGAGGGAGGATTCGTACTGGGACTGAGGCCAAAGCCCAAAAATAAACTCTCCTACTCCAGCTTCTCCCCCGAAGATGCCTCCGTACCGTTCGCGGGAGCATGCCGGACGTCATTCCTTTGAAATGCGATTTACCGGTGTGTACTGGGGACACGTGGGGGGGAAGCGCGAGATCTGGGCATGCTCTCACCTACAGCTGACCACCTTTACAATGGTGTACGGTTCTGTAGCAATGCGGCACTCTTCCACCCCCCATCTCCGTTTGCACTTTCGACTTATTTATTTCAACACTCAATTGCTTTACAATGTTTTATGGATCAGAATCGACGTGTTGTATCCTACAGTTGTTTTATGATGTATGAAAGTTAGAAGATTCAAACATTGTATTCAGTAATAAACATAACGAAACAGAAAACCCTAAAAATGTTTACATAACTGTTTGTTAGGTACTTTCTGTCTAGATCACTTCATCCTTGCAAGCCCCATAACTAAATACAAAAAAAAATGAAAATTAGCTAAACACAATAATATTATTATTCTGTGTTGTGTGGTGAGGCAGCAAGTAGCTCAGTGATGGTCTCATCAATTTTCCAACTAAATTCCGGGTGTACGTAATGATTTATATCCACAATTACCAACCCATAATATTTTTGTTGACAGAAACATCTCGAACAAGAAGAAACTCAATATTACAAAATCACGCGTTGTTCGAATCTGCAGCATGCTGTTTGTCAGTATGAGAATTGGCCAGAAGAACCAGAAGTACAAGTTCTACTTTCGAGACTTCATTGTAAACTAACAGCTGATCGTACAAAGCTCCTGATAAGTTCGGCACATTTTCTGAATATAAATCTATTCAAATTTGTTAAAGAAACTACACTGCTCTTACAAAGGTTTTCGAGTTATGGCGTTTTGATAATGTCCACCCCTATTTCATATCCGTTGCTACTTACTTAGGTACGAGCCCGAATTCCGAATTTCTCAGTTCATTTGAAATCGGTAAAGTACGACGTACGGACGGATTTTTCAAAATTCGAAATTCGGGCTTTCTGATAAAAGCCCAAATAGTATTTCTATCTCTCCACCGACTCTCAAATTTTATTAAAAACTGGTGCTTACAGTAACTGTACCTATGCGTTGTATTATTCACATCTTCCACACTTCCGAAGTGCAATTGTATTTGGGTACGGATCTTACGATACCTACCTATATCAATAAAGTACTGAGTTAGTTAACGACGTTATTTCATTTCACTTTCATTTATTGCTTATGGAAAACTGAATAAATATAATGTAATCAACAAAAAATAGTGGTTGGAATCAATTTTACACAGTAAAATGTTACTATAATTTAAAGACATTCTACTGTGTTAGAAACATTAATCGTGGTACGTACCTATTGACCACTCTCGCGACTTACGGGTTGGTGCAGTCATTTCGAGTGGCTATTGATATTTTCAAACCAATATATTATATATTATATTGATATTTCTTACTCGGTAGTTAATACAATGGCGACAAACAGTCGGATTTACTATTTTCCATGTATTTTCAGCTTCGTGATACATGTACCTATATACATATATCATCCTTATGATTATTTGGACATACGGATCACACGTTTTATTGCACTTACCTATTTGATATTAGGAGTGCCCCTCAGCGGGTTCTATTATACTTGGCCATGTTGTAGAGGATCGGCCATAGCCATTGCGCCGGATGATGGCGAAAGGAGGGGGTAGATCAAATACTAACCCTCATCACCGGAAGGGCATTCGTTGAGGTATCTCCAACAGTCCTGTGCCTGCCCTACTAGGGCAGCCTTTAATGTATAACTTGATTACTTAAAGCAAATATTGATTGAACCGTCTCCTAATAACATTATTTAATTAGGTACAATTATCAATAATTGATCATAGATGATTTACACTGATTTGACTGAGTGATATCACCTGAATTATTTTCAAGGATGTGTGATACTTCATTCAAATTTGTGAGTGTTAAACAGTAAAATTTACTGTTTCCACCGGTATCCCATCCCTAACATCAATAACACTTGCCCTATACTACGTCCAGTAATAAATACTAATAGTATAGGGCAAGTGCTATTATTGATGTTATAGATGGGATACCGGTGGAATAGCATCGATGATGGTATCAAACATCCAATTTCAATATCGCAAAAACAGGTATCGATGTATCGATGTGATCTAGTATTCATATTTTACACCTAGTTAAGTCAAAATTTATTTGGGGTATGATATTGAGTGGGTTTGTGATTTAATATTGATCGATGTGTAAGTAAAAGTGTTGCCACTTGCCAGATTCAAGGACTACAGTTTCATACATAAAGTTACAAAAACATTGATTGTCGTAAAGTGAACCAACATTTTCAGAGGGTTTAACCACCATTTTGGATTGGTTCATTTTGTTTTCAATAAAAAATATTAATATATAGATCGTAGTGGTGAGTCCAATATTGAGATCAAAACATTTGTGGTTTGATATCCCATCCCCAATTGACACAATTTTGGATCCTCACTACCAAAAGTATTTGTACAAGGTTAGTCCCGTGGCTTCTAATGATTACTATTGGAAGGCAATTTCTTCTAACCGCGGTCAGCGATATCCCAGTTGAAGAACTGTCCGATCGAGTTGAAATTCGGCCCACAGATGGCCTCATGTGAATTGTATCAAAATCCAATCATAGCTTCTGTATGGGCATGCGCAAACTTGAAACTCCTGCAAACCTCGTCACTCCTATATCACCAAGTCAAAGGTAATGGTATCTTCAACGACCAAGTGACCCCCAGATGGCCTCCTGTTTATTTTGCAACAGTAGCGTCTCCGTTACTATGACATATTCATAACGTGATTTGCTCTGTTTCTATTCACTGTTCATTTGCAGACTTTTTCTGTGTACATGCAGTGAGGTGTTTACTCATTCCGTGGAGAAAACCTAAACATATACCAAAGTTCATTTATATACCAACAATATTTACAAATCGTTGTAGTGAAACACAACGCACTCGACATTAACTGATTCAGGATTAACACACTCATCCTCACTCATCAGTACTTCAGATGAGTCACACAGAATTTCTGCATGAAAGGATGAACAGCCAGTTGGATCAGTGTGCTCCCATTCCGCAAAAACTTACTCAGTGGCTAACACATTGTTTATAACTAGGGAGCGGATTTTTAGGTACGAAGTACCTACATATTTCTTTCCTGATCAGGTTTTCGAAAGGTTCTAAGGTTTGTTTCAATCAGTGAAAAAAATTATGTTTGCATAAAAAATGCATATTTTAGGTTTAGTGACATAATATGTTATGTCACTATAACTATATTATCCTGGGTAAAAATTCATCCTACTGCATACGTTCACATTTTATTTTTAAATAAATTTTAAATTATTTATTTGATGAAAACAGTAAAATAAATCAGTTGGCCTCTGAATATATGAGTAATTTAAAGTACAGTTTAGCCTTTTTCAAAACTTGAAACGGTGAAATTGCCATGGGCTCAACATGAAGAAAATATGAAAAACCTCCTTGTGGGAAACACTTTTAAAAATCTCAAATTCAAAATGAATGAATGAACTCAAGTTACCACGACGTACAGCCGACGTGGTTGGACTAGATGCTCTTTCATGGTGCTTTCATAGTTTCGCTGTGATTAAATTCTCCAAGTTCCTCATTTTTGAGTTTTTTCATGTTTTATTTTGATACGAAAAAAGAAGAATAATATTATGTGCAATTAAACTAGTAAAGTGACATTCCACCGATGAATTCCGCCATTTCACTTGACGTTTATGCGACATAATTGAGGTGCGTAAACCAGCATTTTTAGTGGCCTAAAAATTCCAACGATCTATCTCGATCGATAAAATCAGATTCTGATTGAGGGAGCCCAGAAAAATCGTTCTGATCGTATTTTAGGCACAAATTTGTTTTTAGTTCACTCGATTCTGATCATAGCCAACGTGGGACGTTGTACCGCCTACCTGAACTTTCCTCGTTACGATCTTGTTCATTTCTAGTTTCTGATGAAGGAGTTGGTCTGCAGAACTTTTGATTACACTGAAGACTGCTCAGGACCCTCTGAATACTGTATACGGAACCCTCTGAAAAATATAAGTAAGTTAGGGTGTAGAATGGAGTTATTTATAACTCGTTGTAGTTAGTGTTTCGTAGCTCGAACTATCACCGATTCCCCTTCGTGTGAAGTGTTTAGTTGAGGTGGATATAATAATTTGATGAACCGCGATGCTGGTGGTGGCAGAGGGTATTGAATGGATACAACGAGACGTTTCGTAGTGTGGGAAAGTTACCGTCACTTCCGTACGTCAGGCGTGTCGCCTTCTGTCCTTTCATTCCTTCTGAAACTGTTCTCATGACCATGGCGCACCATCCTCCCCCATTCTTATTATTGTAACGAGATATCGTCGTCTGTACGATTCGCCTGCGGTTAGAAGAGGTATCGCATGTTGTCACACGATGCTACCGCTTCTGAATCGCTTCAGCACTTCCCTCTTCATATTTCACTGTTCTTGTTCCACCCTGACGTTCATTTAAGCCCCGAGGCCTTCAGACACCCACTTCTCAGGAATTATGATTTTCAGCAACATGTTGGGGATTAATCACAAAATCCTGTGCTTTATACCAAGATTTGATTTGAACAGTGGATAAGTTATGAAAAAAACGGAACACACTCGATCCAATTGTCAAGTCGAATGGTCGGACTATCAATACCAACACAACTGCTCTCTGATATTTTGGTCATCCACCCTTGACTGCACTCATTATTATCTGACTTATTTCCAATAAGTTGTTTGAAACCAACATTATTCCGTTTCATCAGGTCTTCAAACGCGTATTGTAGAAATACTATTAATTATACTCCTTAATGTTACATTTTAAGAAGTTACGTAGCAGTTTAAATCCTTAGTTATTCTTAGTTTTAATGAGATGGAAAACACTGAGGATTTAAACAATACATGTGCTCCATAACCATTCAAATTAATTTTTATTCATAATAAACTATTTGGAATTTTTCGTTGATATCACAGCTTCATTATTGAAGATAATAAGCCAAAAGAATTCCTGCAACGTACTAAATTCAGTCATATAAATTACTAGCATTGTCAAACCATTCATACGCCAAGTATAATATCAAGACGCTGAATGCTAAAATAAATACAACTTAGACTAGGTACTAATATTACTTTCCTCTGCTGATATGTATTAAAAAGAATTGGTCAAAACGCAGTGCATAAACAACCCCTATCGTCATTAATTATTTCTGTAAATTGATATCTTGTTTATACGTGTGTGTGGTTTTGTTGACCGTCAGTAACAATGATGTTGAGGGATGTCGAGGGTCGGTCAAATGAAAATTGATTTATGTGCCAACGTTTCGAAGAATATATTTCTTCATCTTCAGGGCCTAAAAACAGTGTCATAATATTGATTACAGTTCTATTGTGAGAAAGTTGTTGTAGTTATTTAGTTATATTTAGTTACAGTAATAATTTAGTTGTAGGTAGTTTTTATAAACAATTTGGTTAAACGAATGACGTTAAAAACAGATAGCTAAAGAGATAAATTGAAATGGTGTGTGGGCTGTACAATAATTTGTGACTTACAGTGGGAAGTTCTTTCCTCCAGGGCACCGGAGTTACAACTTAACAACTTAGCTTAAAGTTACCTATATATATATACGGATGAAAGTATATCCAAGAGTGGGGTAACAAAAGCCAGGACATCGTGGCGCCAAGAAACGTGTGAAAATTGAACAAACAAAGTCGTAAAAAGCAGGTACTTTAAAAAGGTCGGTGTTATTCCAACTAACTTCATAAAATGGTACACATGCGAAAAATAGAAAAACATCGTTGAATTTTCTAGTGCGATATGTTTGTGACGTTTTAAAATGGTACCCGATGCCGTGCAATAGTGTTGTCGGATGGAACTGATGAAACTGGGGATTTGAGATTGATCCGTGGTTGCTACCTCTGCCATAAGTGTGTGTGGTTTTGTTGACCGTCAGTAACAATGATGTTGAGGGATGTCGAGGGTCGGTCAAATGAAAATTGATTTATGTGCCAACGTTTCGAAGAATATATTTCTTCATCTTCAGGGCCTAAAAACAGTGTCATAATATTGATTACAGTTCTATTGTGAGAAAGTTGTTGTAGTTATTTAGTTATATTTAGTTACAGTAATAATTTAGTTGTAGGTAGTTTTTATAAACAATTTGGTTAAACGAATGACGTTAAAAACAGATAGCTAAAGAGATAAATTGAAATGGTGTGTGGGCTGTACAATAATTTGTGACTTACAGTGGGAAGTTCTTTCCTCCAGGGCACCGGAGTTACAACTTAACAACTTAGCTTAAAGTTACCTATATATATATACGGATGAAAGTATATCCAAGAGTGGGGTAACAAAAGCCAGGACATCGTGGCGCCAAGAAACGTGTGAAAATTGAACAAACAAAGTCGTAAAAAGCAGGTACTTTAAAAAGGTCGGTGTTATTCCAACTAACTTCATAAAATGGTACACATGCGAAAAATAGAAAAACATCTTTGAATTTTCTAGTGCGATATGTTTGTGACGTTTTAAAATGGTACCCGATGCCGTGCAATAGTGTTGTCGGATGGAACTGATGAAACTGGGGATTTGAGATTGATCCGTGGTTGCTACCTCTGCCATAAGTGTGTGTGGTTTTGTTGACCGTCAGTAACAATGATGTTGAGGGATGTCGAGGGTCGGTCAAATGAAAATTGATTTATGTGCCAACGTTTCGAAGAATATATTTCTTCATCTTCAGGGCCTAAAAACAGTGTCATAATATTGATTACAGTTCTATTGTGAGAAAGTTGTTGTAGTTATTTAGTTATATTTAGTTACAGTAATAATTTAGTTGTAGGTAGTTTTTATAAACAATTTGGTTAAACGAATGACGTTAAAAACAGATAGCTAAAGAGATAAATTGAAATGGTGTGTGGGCTGTACAATAATTTGTGACTTACAGTGGGAAGTTCTTTCCTCCAGGGCACCGGAGTTACAACTTAACAACTTAGCTTAAAGTTACCTATATATATATACGGATGAAAGTATATCCAAGAGTGGGGTAACAAAAGCCAGGACATCGTGGCGCCAAGAAACGTGTGAAAATTGAACAAACAAAGTCGTAAAAAGCAGGTACTTTAAAAAGGTCGGTGTTATTCCAACTAACTTCATAAAATGGTACACATGCGAAAAATAGAAAAACATTGTAGAATTTTCTAGTGCGATATGTTTGTGACGTTTTAAAATGGTACCCGATGCCGTGCAATAGTGTTGTCGGATGGAACTGATGAAACTGGGGATTTGAGATTGATCCGTGGTTGCTACCTCTGCCATAAGTGTGTGTGGTTTTGTTGACCGTCAGTAACAATGATGTTGAGGGATGTCGAGGGTCGGTCAAATGAAAATTGATTTATGTGCCAACGTTTCGAAGAATATATTTCTTCATCTTCAGGGCCTAAAAACAGTGTCATAATATTGATTACAGTTCTATTGTGAGAAAGTTGTTGTAGTTATTTAGTTATATTTAGTTACAGTAATAATTTAGTTGTAGGTAGTTTTTATAAACAATTTGGTTAAAC